>BLSH010534152.1:485838-503854 GCA_018402905.1 Glandirana rugosa | reverse complement strand
TTGCCAAAAATGGTATGTCTGACTTTAGGTCCACCTTTATTTACTCATAGATATAAGATGAGATCCTAGATATACACACGGTAGCGAGCAGGGATCAGTAAGCTCCTGATACATACATGCGATCGGCAGCTTTCTGATCATGTGACAGGCAATCACGGTGGTCACATGACCGGAATGCCTGCCGCCTCCCGGCTTTTAAAACTTTTAAAGGGCCGGGAGGTGGTCAACGTGAAAGGTTTAAATCGTGTAGCAGTTGTCTTTTAATGTTTGTGGACACCTTTTTAAAAATTGCTACATAATTCTTTTATGGTCTGTGTCCTGCAGATTGCTGGATTCTCTAATCACTACTGGGAGCTGAGGAGATGTCGTCCCAAACTAAAGAAGCTGAAGAAGCTTTTGTTAGAAAACCCCTATGAGGGACCAGAGAACGAACAGGACAAAAGCCAGAACATAGTCTTGGTAAGGATGAATATGGCTGGATCAAGCTTCTTTTTTTTTTTTTTTTTTCTCCATTCTCAACCCTGTCCATAATTGTGAAAAAAAGTGTGGTTTTATCTGAACTCGGGGAACTGAAAAAACTTCCCTTACGGTGGTGCTCCCCCCTCATTGCAAAGATTTAATGTTAATTTTTATCAGCAGTACCATTAACAAGATTAACAAGCACTTTATACTTATCCTTTGCTCTTGTAGGCTCTCCCTTCCATGTTACTGGTCCACAAATCCTCTTTTCAGCATTCCATGTTGGAAGGGGGTTACAGCTTTGACTTAATTTTGTGAAATGCAGGACCAGCAGTCTTGTTTGTAAGTGAAATCACCAAGGTCTGGCCCACAACCTGGGGTGTTGTAAGGGAAGAGGAGAGCGTCCGCTGCCAGGGAACTAGGAATAAGGCAAGTAAACCTGCTTTATTATGGTACTCTAGGCAAAAAGCAACATTTAACCCTTGCAGTGAGAGGGAGCCCCATTACAAGGATAGTTTTTCTACTTCCGCCATAAAGAGTTGCTCAACTCCAGGCAGAAAAAAAAGTTTAATGTAGATACGGATTCATTAAAAAATAATTATATGTATCTTTACATAGGAATAGCATAAATAAACCTGCCTTGATATCAGCTTTCTGTGATCACTGCAACAGCAGCAGT
Source organism: Glandirana rugosa (assembly GCA_018402905.1). Taxonomy (NCBI): domain Eukaryota; kingdom Metazoa; phylum Chordata; class Amphibia; order Anura; family Ranidae; genus Glandirana; species Glandirana rugosa. The sequence continues at coordinate 502,716 of BLSH010534152.1, read as the reverse complement.
CAGTGGGGGATAGAGGTGGGCAGCTCTGTACTGCATAGCAGAGTGTTCTTCATGCTGCTGAGAACAGGAGGGAGTGGAACGATGATGTCTGTGCCTCATTGTCCTCTCTAAAGGCCCATAAACACGATGCAAAATTCGCACAGGAATTTTCGTAAGATGACCGATCGTCCGAAAATCTTACCGTTAGTAAGCTCCTTTCGACAGTCAATTCTGACTTTTCAGACGAAAAAATCCTGATGTGCAGACTATACATTTTTTGTCATATGTGAACTCCACGTCAGATTTTCATGTAAGGAGTACGGTTTTCGTACTACGCATGCTCAGAAATGAAAAATGCATACAAAGCTAATCAACATATTACTTCACTTCTGATGCTGAATTCGGTAGTATGAGAATTTTCGTATGGTTGGTAACCTCTTCACTTTCGACATGAGACAAGCATCCAACAATAAACAGGCATTCGGTAATCCGAAAATCTGAGCATGTGTACAAGGCTTTACAGACATGGACGTCCTCAGGAACCTCTTTCTTAGCACTCGTTTTGTAAGATGTTTCTGGGAGGTCTTGAATTCCCAGAGTATCTTATACAGATGCTAGTAATGATTTAAGATGGTAAAATCATTATGTATAGCTCATTTATTTTAAAAAGAAGCTCGGGAATCGTAAATAACATACATTTATACTTGCCTAGATGGCTGCAGCATCCATCCGATGATGCGTCTGTCCCCTACCAGCTCAACACCAAATGCTGATCAAAGACTGCTGATACTGGTTCTCAGCTCCGCTCTGAACAATGACTGTCAATCACTGCTCTGTGCTCTGTCCCTTCGCGCTCACTGGAGCGCCATGCTGTGAAGCAGGCTGGCTCAGGCTCTCAGTGGCCTGCTGAGGCTGAGCCAGCTGCCGGACAGGCATCTGGAAAGACTTCGGGATCCCAGCAGAGCCAGTACCGGCTCGGTTACGTCAGCCGACAAAGCACGCTGTCTGCTAATCTGGGTCACAGGAGTGCAGAACTTAGTGCACTCCTGTGACCCATAGGAGTAGTACAGTATAGCCAAAAGAGCTTTGGCCATACTAATCCTTTAAATAGATAAAATACATATACGAGTGGTTTTACCAGTAAAGGGATTTGAATTTCTCTCCATCCAGTCCTAAGATTTACAAGGTATAGTTTGCTGGATGACACCACTTTCTCTGTTGTACATAGAAGGGATAGATTGTAATCCTTTCACCCCCACCCTCTGATTGGACAATGAAGAAGCAGCAGCAGCAGACTGTGAGTTTATCTGTTTACTGCCTTCTCCTCCTACCAGAACATTTCTTGTTAGAATATTAGCATGCAACGCACCTGATTGGGTCACCTTCTTCGTGCTGCAAATGGCTGATAAGGTTTAGATTTAGGTATTTAGCAGAAAGAAGCTTGCCTCCCCCAGCGATTCTACGCCTCCGAGCTTCTTTACCAGTGCCTACATTTTCATCCAGTCTTCTTGTGGGTTTGGGATCTTCCTCCATCTTCATTGACCATATATGGGATGACGTTGCTCCCAGCAGTTGCTGAAATTGTACACTGAGCTGTGCATGCACAGCTCTGTATGCACTGTCAGGAAGATTGTGACCAAGCAGGTAGAAGACCTTTTTCTTTCTTGTACATCATGGGACACAGAGCAACCTTAGTGATCCTTACATCGGGCCTATTCGTCACCTGCAGGTGATTGGACACTAGCAACAAAAAGACAGGAAGTCCTATTCCAGACATGACCCCTCCCATGCAGTGGTTGAAGGTGATGGTCACTACTGCACAGCTTTCTGCTTGATATTTGCCAGATTCTCTGTGGTTCTAATAGGGATCAGGGGACTGGTTATCTGGATCCATTCCTACAGCCATCCTGCTAAGAAGAATGGTACCGGGATCCCGCAGCGGACAAAGAATGGATGCAATACAGGGTCAGGCCTGTAATCTTGCCGATTGCCACTGGACTTTGTGTATATGGAACTCGGTGTGGTATCGTTAACCTGCCTGGTGCCTCCAGAAGTATGCTATGCAGGATCACGGCTATGGACTCAAGCATGGAGGATCGAGACCCTGAAGACTCTCTACAAGCACAGCTTGCTGTGATGGGTGAAGATGGACCCCCTCCCCCCCACGGCTGGGATTGATAAGTAATTATGGAAAGTTGCCGGTTGACCATGTGACCTGGTCTTCCCTCACCCTCTTCACCTGGGCAGTTGGAGCTATGTCTTCCGACATATACTATGCGGGGTGCTGTTGGTGCATTAGTTCTCCTGGGAGTTGTGTGTAGCCCCTGCTCTAGTTCTCTCGATTTCCCCTGCCAGATACTTTTCTAGAGGGAACACAACAGCAGAATCCTCTGCTGGCTTCCTATACTCTGGTCCCGGTCAAGCTGAGAGCCACTCTGTGTACTCTCAAAGGGTGGACCTGGGAGTTGGCGTCAAGCTGCAGGGGCCATGCACACCCTCAAGACCACCAGACTGCACATGGGTGACCGTGCAGTTGTGCCTGAAGATGACAGTAAGGCCTCATACACACGGGCGTATTAAAAAAACGAGCTGTAACGTCTGGCCCGACTCCAGTAAAAGAGTGTCGTTAAAAATGCGATTTCGTTGGCGTTTTGAATTGGCGTTAATGCGCATTATTGAGCGTCAGCGCTATGCCGCGCTTTATTCGACAAGGCATCCCTCTGCTATTTTTGAACCTGAAAACACCGGCGCTAAAAACGCAGGTTAATGCGCGTTTGTGAGCCTTTTGCCGGCTCAGCGTAAAAAAAAAGCTTTAGCGCTGCAGCTTCAGAACGTGCTGGCTGTGGGTTCTGCTTTCAGCTCACAAACGCCGACACAAACATTTACAGCTCAAAAAACGTCAGCGTGTGTATGGGGCCATTGAATAACATGGAGATGCGTTTTTAAGCTGCAAAAAAATGCGGCGGTAAAAGTGTCCATGTGTATGAGGCCTAAAGGGGCAGAGATCCTCGCACAGCTGTTTAGCACAATAAGGAGTATCCTCGTGCTAAACTGTGTGAGGATCTCGCCAGTTAACTTCTGATGTGCTGATCCCTGCATATGAAGATGGAATACTGCCTGGGACTACGTGTGCCGTTTAGACCTCCTATAATGTTAAGAGGTCTGCTGTGAATAAGGCTACAAGCCGAAACGCGTCTGCGTGTGCTGTATTTTTATGGGCATGGAATAAATTAATTGGCTATCGTACTTCAGTGTGTCGGTTCTTTTTGCTGTATATAATGTTAAGAGGTCTGTAGAGGAGGTGGGCTGGCGTGTGGTGGAGAATCGGTCACATTTTTGGTTTGGGTATGTAGTAGAGCTGCACGATTAATCGTTAAAAGATCGCAATCTCGAATCTACATGACAATGACAAGTGCAGAACCGCTCAAAGCGGTAAAAAAAAAACAGGCAGTCTGCCAAGTTTCAAAACATTCCTCAGTGTTAACGATAAAAATTGCAATGTTTTGTTCTAGATCAAAGGAATGAACAATGTCTGTAAAATGACCCCTACTCGCCTACACTCAATGGGGGACCGAGCCTTCTGCTATGCTCCAAAACTATGGAATTCACTTCCTAAGAATGTCAGAGTTCACTTCTCTAAACTCAGTTAAATCAATTCTAAAAACGTTTTTCTTTAGACAAGCTTTCTCTTAATTATCCCTTTATTCAATATGTTATCCTGTGTATTTCTTGTGTTTTACTTGTAAAGTGCTTTGAGAAGCAACTTTTAAAGGCGCAATATAAAATAGTTTATTGTTATTAAAATTAGGTCAGTTTAACCACTTAAAGACCAAACCTTTTTCTGGCACTTGTTGATTTAAATAATTTTTTTTTTGATAGAAAATTACTTAGAACCACCAAACACATATATTTTTAGTAGAGACCCTAGAGCATAAAATGGTGGTCTTTGCAATATTTTATGTCACACTGTATTTGCGCAGCGGTCTTTCAAACGCAACTTTTTGGGAAAAATTACACTTTCAAAAAAAAAAAAAACTAAACAGTGAAGTTAGCTCAATTTTTTTTTCGTATAATATGAAAGATCATGTCACGCTGCGAGAATCATGATCTTTATTCTAAGCAAAAAAATTGTGGTTCTCATTTTGGCCAGAATTGTGCAGCTCTAGTATGTAGTGCACATCTTTGATTTTTAAAGTGACACAGACTTCCTTAGGCACGTTCTTGGATTTTTGGACTGCACTTATATATTTTTTGATTTGAAACGAGAATTGCTGTGAGAACATTTGAGTACCTTTTTTGGATTTATGTATTTTGATTATATTGATTTTATGTATATGATTCACCTAATTCGTGTCACTGAACAATTTTTGGGTTATTTTACTTCAAAAGATTTGCTTCTTTTGTCTCATGGTTTACACTGGCTGGGTTCTCAATATTCCAAAATCAGTGTTGATTTTGGTACATTTTGAATATCTAGGTGTGATTCCAGATGCTGTCCAGGAAAGTTATTCTGCCTCCGAAAAACAATTCCTTGCACTAAGGATGCAGGTGGAATCTCTCAGGACTATGAAGGACCCCTTCAATTCACTCAGTCAGACTTCAGTCTCTAAATTGGTCATGACTTCATGTCTCCTTGTGTGCTAGAGGCAGGGCAGTCTTTTCTCCCCATTTCTTGGATAATGTTGACGGCTGATACAAGCCTGTCAGGCTGGGAGGGGAGGGTGGATCTTTTGGTGCAGGAAACTTGGTCTCTACAGGGGAGGCTGTTGCCCGTCAATGTTCTGGAACTGCAGGTGATCCATCTGGCACTGGTCAATGAATCTACAGTTTTCCTGTCAGAATTCAGTCTGACAATACTACGGTTGTGGCAAATCTCAATCCTCCAAAAGGCACAAGCAGACAGCCCAGGAGCAAGTGGATCTCCTTCTGTCATGGGCAAAACTTCATGCCCCCACTCTGTCTGCGATTCACATCTCAGGAGAGAAAAATTGTCAAGCAGATTTTCTCAGCAGGCAGCTTTAGGGTAATGGGCTCGGAAGTGTTTTCAGGAGCTTTGTCAGCACTCCAGATGTGGATCTTCTGCCACCCAGCTTCAATACAAAACCTGGACAGGTTTGTTCCCATGATATCAGTGGAGGACCCTTGGATTCTCCCAGATCATCCCAAGCTTACTTACTGGGTTTAGTAACACTTTAGTATTGGCATTTAAAATGTACATTAAATGTGTATTAATACACAGCTGTGTTTGTGTCTTATGCCTAGCGTTAAAGTGTAAAATCATCTTTTCAGAAAAAATGAAAAGGTGAACGAACATCATACATCCTTTCCATCCCCCTGGTTCCCATTTTACTTATCTGTGTGAGTGATGAGCTGTCAGTGCCCACGGACTTGGGAATTGAGGCTTGGGGTTTGAAACCCCTGCTCCTTTTTTTTTTTTTTTATTTTATTTTTTTTTTTTTCTCTCTGCAGGGCTTCCGGGACAGATCAGAGTGATTCTGACTAGTCTTTGCCAGCACAGAGAACTTCTCTGATTGGTCCCAGAAGGCCTGCAAGAAGAGAAGGGATTTCTAATCTCCGGATGGCTACTCCGGCTGTGTAGACATCGACCACTCATCACGCACAAAGGTAAGTACAATGGGGAGGGTGTAGGGTGTTAGCTCACCTTTTCATTTTTTCTGAAAAGGTAAATTTAAGCTTTAAGATTTTGCTGTGTTTTGTTACAGTGCATGTCTGTGGAGCTGCAGATCAAATGCAGCAGCTGGTGCAGTGGGTAACATGAGGGTGGGTGATGCAGACCATTTTGTAGCCCGATTAAATTGCCATCAGATTTGAATTGTTTTGGAGAGAGTGAGCAGCAGAATCAGTTGAATTTGTGAGAAATGGATCTAGTTGCTCACTGTTCTGCTTGTCAAATATGAATGTCCATACAAAACTGTTTGGGTTACTTTTGGTTTCCAATTATGTTTGTCCTCTTTTTTGGTTTCAGTACACAACAGAGGGTCTACTAAGCCAGATTCAAGCAAGCTCTCTAGAATTAATGGACCACCTAAAAGTTATACATGCCTGCCAAATAAGTGGTAATGTTTAGTGTCTTTATTATATTTCACCATAATCATAAAAAACTGCTACACTATTTCTGAAAGATTTTCTGATTTCTACCATTATTTTAAACAAAACTAGTGTAGTATCAGTCAGATCCTATTATTTTATTTTATTTTTTTGCACCAAGAGGTCACTCTATCCAATGTGACCGTGGCACTTTAGGTATACTAGATATACACATATATAGTAAATTATTTCTGCACACAATAATTCTCTTCATAGTGAGTTATACAATTTGAAGCCATGCTTACTGTTTTGTATCTATTTCAGGATTCTGGAGGCTTCTGGACTTTGACTATGAAATGAAACTTCTCAGCCACATTACTCAGTTAATGGATTCAGAGTCCTGGTCATTCAGCCGCATACCACTGAAAGTGTCCCTACAGGAACTAAGATCTCTGGAGCCAGAGTGAGAGAATATTAATGCACATGGATACTGTACATTTTAGTTGCTTCCAAAGTATTTATTCTCTATAAATGTATTTTTAGAGAGATGATACAGCATTGTCTGGAGTGTTATGGAAAAAGGTTTGTTGAAGAAGGTATGTACTTTTTCCCCTTCATTCTTCATTTAATTTATTTTTGTAAAGCATTGCTAATATATTCACTTTACCTGTTTATTTGGTAACCTAATTCTTTAACAGCGTAGGCCTGCATATTTGTCAGTCAGTAGGAAAAGCGTGGTATTCGGTCATATGGGTACAAAATCAAGGGAAAATCCTGAAATACTTTTTATAAGCTTTTTGCTTTTTCACTGGACCATAATTTCCAAATCCCCTTCAGCAGCTTCCTATCCCATTAACCTAAATAAAACATTACATTCTACTAAATCTATAATTCACCAATCCACCTGAAGTAATAAAGCTATGTCAACATAAGCAAATTACATTATACTGAGCTAAAGTACCTTTTTTCCCTTTTTAAAAAGAGAAATAATGGCTTTCTTATTTGATCTAAAGTAAAGATCACGTGGTCTATGACCATAAGGCCCTTTTGTGGGTGTTTTTCCTCATTCGAGACTGTTACTGGTTTAGTGCTTTCAATAAGAGACTTGCAATAGAATAAGAAGATCAGCATGATACAACGTTGTTCAGTGCTACTAAACTGGTATCAGAACCTGCACATGTAATCCTAAAACTGATAGGATTACTGTAATGTAAATCACACACAGTGCCTTGAAAAATTATTCATACCCCCTTGAAATTTTCCACATTTTGTCATGTTACAACCAAAAAAACGTAAATGCCTTTTATTGGGATTTTATGTGACCAACACAAAGTGGCACATAATTGTGAAGTGAAAGGAAAATTATAGATGGCTTTCAAATTTTTTACAAATATGTGAAAAGTGTGGCGTACATTTGTATTCAGCCCCCTTTACTCTGATATCCCTAACTAAAATCTTGTGGAACCATTGCATTCAGAATTCACTTAATTAGTAAATGAAGTTCACCTGTGTGTATTTTAATCTCAGTATAAATACAGCTGTTCTGTGAAGCCTTCAGAGGTTTGTTAGAGAACCAAACCGCATCATGAAGGCCAAGGAACACACCAGACAGGTCAAGGATAAAATTGTGGAGAAATTTGGAGCTTGGTGATGTTATAAAAAAAAATATCCCCAGCTTTGAACATCTGATGGAGCACTGTTCAATCCATCATCTGAAAATTGAAAGAGTATGACACAATTTCAAGCCTACCAAGACATGGCCGTCCACCTAAACTGACAGGCCGGGAAAGGAGAGCATTAATCAGAGAAGCAGGCAAGAGGCCCAAGATAACTCTGGAGGAGCTGCAGAGATCCACAGCTCAGGTGGGAGAATCTGTCCACAGGACAACTATTAGTCATGCACTCCACAAATCTGGCCTTTGTGGAAGAGTGGCAAGAAGAAAGCTATTGTTGAAAGAAAGCCATAAGAAGTCCCGTTTGCAGCCTGCGAGTAGCCATGTGGGAGACACAGCAAACATGTGGAAGGTGGTGCTCTGGTCAGGGCCCATTCACACCTGATCATTTTCAACTTGTGAAACGCTCATCTCTGCAGCTCCAAAACGGCCAAGCAAAATCCCATTCATTTCAATGGCCCCTATTCACATCTGAGAGTTCTGTCGCCTGAAGCTCAAAAAAGTACATGAGCTTCTTTTTAGGCAGATTACAGGTGGTTTTCTGCTTTTTACATTGGTGACCTTTTGAGCTGTGTAAAATCTTGCGACTTTCGATATGCACAGGTGTGAATGCAGCCTCAGGTGAGACCAAATTTAACTTTTTGACCTAAAAGCAAAACGCTATGTGTGGTGGAAAACTAACACTGCACATCACCCTGAACACGCCATCCCCACCGTGAAACATGGTGGTGGCATCATGTTGTGGGGATGCTTTTCTTCAGCAGGGAATCTGGTCAGAGTTGATGGGAATATGGATGGAGCCAAATACAGAGCAACCTTTAGAAGAAAACCTGTTAGTCTGCAAAAGACTGAGACTGGAGTGGAGGTTCACTTTCCAGCAGGACAACGACCGCAAACATACAGCCAGAGATAAAATGGAATGGTTTAGATCAAAGCATATTCATGTTGTAGAATGGCCCAGTCAAAGACCAGACCTAAATCCAATAGGGAATCTATGACAAGACTTGAAAATTGCTGTTCACAGACGCTCTCCATCTAATCTGACAGAGCTTGAGCTATTTTGCAAAGAGGAATGGGCAAACATTTCACTCCCTAGATGTGCAAAGCTGGTAGAGACATCCCCAAAAAGACTTAAAGCTGTAATTGCAGCGAAAGGTGGTTCTACAAAATATTGACTCAGGGTTGAATACAAATGCACACCAAACTTTTCACATATTTATTTGTAAAAAATTTTGAAAACCATTTATCATTGTCCTTCCACTTCACAATTATGTGCCACTTTGTGTTGGTCTATCACATAAAATACATTTACGTTTTTGGTTGTAACATGTCAATGTGGAAAATTTCAAGGGATATGAATACTTTTTCAAGGCACTGCATGTAGTATGTCCAGAAAGGTGGTGAGTTTAGAACAAGTTCATGGCTGCAGTTGCAGCCATAAGCTTGTGCTTGTTTTTCTTAAGCCGGATGTAAACTAAAAGTAATCCAGGAGGCTCTACAGTGCGAACGATGCGCTCTAATAGACCCCCAATGTGTCTCAGTAGCTGTACCTACCCAATGCCATCACATGGGGGTTTGTTAACCCCCTTGTGATAGCAACAAAGTTGCAGTAATTTTATGGCCATAAAATGCAGATTTTTACATGCTTGCAAAAATGAAAAGAAAAATTACACTTGAGCAGAACTGGTCAATAATCTTGTAAAAAATATATTGCTTTCTGATATCCATGTGAGATCACTAAATATAGTAATGGTATTTAGTATATTAACTTTTATTTTTCTGTCCATATTTGTACTGGTTGACCAAACAGCCAGAAAAGCCTTAGGAGTCTATTTAATATGCAACAGTCTGGCCTGTTCAGAAAAATCCATGGGACACTGCAGGGTTCCACTCCAGGGCCTGCATTTTTTTTATTTTACATACTTTATATATAATTCTCCACGTTTTTCATGCAGACCCTGCTGCCTAGGAATACATCACTGTTAGAAGGCAGAAAATTGCCAGGGTTCTTGCGTATATAAAATAAGGCTATTACTTAAAAAAGAAAATTTCTTCTATTACTCTCAATCACTTCCCTCACGCCCACAATGTACTGTGGGCGAGTTGCTGATGTAGGCAAATCGATGTACCCTTAAAGTGATAGTAAAGTCCTTTTTTCTTCTTTTTTTTTAATAACATACATGTTATACTTCCTCTGTGCAGAGCAGCCTGGATCCTCCTCTTCTTGAGTCCCTCTTTGCTGCTCCTGGCCCTTCCCTCCTATCGAGTGCCCCCTCAGCCAGCAGTTTTCTATGGGGGTACCCAAGCCAAGTCAGAGCTCCGTGTATCCATTCAGACATGGAGCCCTGACCTGGCCCCACCTCCTCTCTCCCCTGATTGACTGACTTTGACAGCTGTGGGGGCCAGTGGCGCCGCTGCTGTATCTGTCAATCAGGAGGAGTGTCTTGGACGGCTTAGACATTCGTGGACATTGCTGGAGAGAGATGGGGCTCTGGTAAGTATTTAGGGGGGTGCTGGGGGGCGGCTGCACACAAGGTTTTTCATTTTAATGCATAGAATACATTCGGATAAAAAACCTGCCTTCACAACCCCTTTTGTTGCTGCCTACTTCCAGGTTTATGGCGAATGCATGCGTGACCGACACCAGCTGTGATTGTACACGGCGGGAGCATGTCAGCAAGTCCCTGCCAATTATTCGTGGCTAGGACCTGCTGATCAGCTGTGTACAATCACAGCCCAGAGCTCTGTTGATTAACAACACATAGCTCTGTACAAAGGGAGTGATCTGACAGTTGCAGGGATGAGAAACTGAGAGCTCAAGTAGTAAAAGCAGCATACTTTACACACATACAGCACACATTTAACCCCTTGATTGCCCTAGATGTTAACCCCTTCCCAGCCAGTGTCCTTAGTACAGTGACAGTGTATAGCAGGGTTTCTCAACCAGGGTTCAGTGAAACCCTAGGGTTCCTCCAGAGGTTGCTAGGGGTTCCTTGAGCAATGATCAATTTCTACCTCTCAGATAAATTCCCACTGACCTACAGTAATTGATCTTTTTAGCTATCTGTAAGGGGGTAATTCTTCCCAATGACCACAAGTGTAAGGAGCATTCTTCCCATTGACCATCACACTAATGTATCATGAGTTGTAGATTTTAAATTTTTAGCAGGGGTTCCCTGAGACCAGAGAATTATTTCAAGGGTTCCTCGGTGTTGCAAAGGTTGAGAAATACTGGTGTATAGTATTATCACTGTATTAATGTATAACCCACAAACCTTTACTATAAAATAATAATGTCCAAAGAAGTAAATTCTTCCACTAAATTATTTACGTGACCCAATATCTCCGTGCACCAATATTCTCTATAACTGATCACCAGTGCTATTCACGCATACACCTCCCATGAACAATATATGCACACCTCCAGACTAGACCCTGGAGGGTCACATGTGCTTTTGCCCCCTTCACCGACTGCAAACAGGATGGCTCTAAATTTCACTCAAGAATCCTTCACACACAGTGCTATGTATAGTGCATATCAAACACAAGCAGCTCTCTGTGTCATCACCCCCCCACTGCCAACATCAAGATTGGCTGCATTTAATGTCATCAGTGATGTCAGTGGCAGTTAGTCCCTCCCAGCATCAGTTTCAGATTGCCCACTCCACTAGAGTCCCATTATAAGTCGCTGATCACTGCCATTAGTATAAAAAAAAATATATATATATATATATATATATATATACCATAGTTTTGTAGGAGCTATTGCTTTCACGCAAACCAATCACCAACCAATATATACTTATTGGGATTTTTTTATTTTATCAAAGACATGTAGCAGAATACATTTTGGCCAAAACTTATGTTATGAAGAAACTTGATTATTTATTTTTCAGTCTTGGTTTTGTTTATAAAACCCAGTGGCACTCAAAAACCATCAAAGGAAAGCTCTATTTCTGTGAAAAAAATTACAAATTTTGTTTGGTACAGCATTAAAGTATCTCAATGCTGAATAGGAAAAAATGGCCTTGTCACAAAGGCGGTAAAATCTTCTGGAGTTTAAGTGGTTAAACTACTTGGTCCACAGGGTGACGACGTTACAGTGCTTTTAATGCAGAAACAGCAGTGTTCTCTCCCTGCTGAAGGAAATTAGCAGATCCACTGGAAGCAGTAAAACCCGAGAGAGCACTTGGGTAAAACAATACACACTGTTTTTACTGTTGAAAGATTGCACTTCTTTTTTTTTTTTTTTTTTTTTTTTTTTTTTTTTTTTTTTTTTTTTTTTTTTTTTTTTTTTTTTTTTACTGTGATTGTAGTTCTATTTTAAGAAGATCCAGGTTAAAAAAAAAAAAATGAAAGTTAACTTTTTAACATAAATTTTATTTTGTATTTTGCAAGGTGAAGTGTTCTTTGCATTAGATGAAGACAAAATTTGCAGAGCGACTGCCCAGATGCTTTTGCAGAATGCAGTGAAGTTTAATCTCTCAGAGTTTCAAGATGTGTGGCAGCAAAGCGTTCCTGAAGGAATGACGACTAGGTTAGACCAGCTAAAGGTATGTTTTTAATATCCCCACTTAGTATCAAGCTATAGCTTTTATTTCCATAGGGTGACTATGAAAAAAACATACCTTTTTAAAATAAGTCTCCCAGCAGCGATTTAAAAACAGCTTTGGCTTCAAAGCTCACCTCTCCAATGCCGTTCCCCTACAGAAGAGGAAAGCGGCATGCAGGCTGCGACCATGGTTAGGTGACGGGTAGATGTCAGGGATGAGCTCAGGTGGGTTCGGATACTAATCTGAAGCTGCCTGAGCTATCCTGCCAAGAAATTATCAAAGCCAACAGCCAATTCACAGGTGGCATAGGCATTCCCCCGCCTATAATTGGCTGTCAGATTTGACAGCTTCCTGGAAGGATAGCTCAGGTGGCTTCGGACCTCTCGTGCTTAAAAGTGCCGGAACTCTATCCCTGTGTTATTGACCCTCTGTTCTTAAGGCAGGGACATCAATGCTCCTCCCCCATTTGCAGAGTATTGCAGGGAAACCACATGCCTAAAGGTACTGTGCTTATCCATGCCAGCCCAGGCTCTTGTATATGACCTCATATGGGAAGGATGCCAAAGGAGGGCCGGTAGGAATCCATTCACCAGAAAAATGTGAAATGCACTGACCTCCGTACACTGCCCTCCCTACTACTGACCACACTGCCCTGCCTGCTACTGACCACCTGTACACTGCCCTGCCTGCTACTGACCACCTGTACACTGCCCTGCCTGCTACTGACCACCTGTACACTGCCCTGCCTGCTACTGGCCACCTGTACACTGCCCTGCCTGCTACTGGCCACCTGTACACTGCCCTGCCTGCTACTGGCCACCTGTACACTGCCCTGCCTGCTACTGGCCACCTGTACACTGCCCTGCCTGCTACTGACATCCTCTACGCTGCCCTGCCTGCTACTGACATCCTCTACACTGCCCTGCCTGCTACTGACATCCTCTACACTGCCCTGCCTGCTACTGACATCCTCTACACTGCCCTGCCTGCTACTGACATCCTCTACACTGCCCTGCCTGCTACTGACATCCTCTACACAGCCCTGCATATTACTTACACTGGCCGTAACTCAGGACAGGCAGACCAGAATGGAGGCCAGCCAGGCATGAAACTAGTTGAGCAAATCCTGCTTTCATCATAGACTCCTGCATCAGCCTTTGGATGACCAATTGTGAATGAAAGTGATTGCTAAGTTTCTCAATGAAGCTAACTTTTAGGTCTCATACACGCGGGCGTTTGTTAAAAAATAAGCAAAACGTCGGGTCCGACGTCAGGGAAAAATCTGTGTTTTTTTTTTTTGGCGTTTGAGCGTTGGCTTCAATAAAAAAAAAATCCTCTGCTATTTTTCAATCTAAAACATCGGCGTCAAAAACGCTGTTTAACGTTGGCACGCTGTTAGTGAGCGTATTGCTGCGTCTGCGTCAAAAACACCAAAACGTTACAGCCTTGGAACGCGCTGACCGCGGGTTCTACTTTCAGCTCACTAACGCTGATGCCCTCTACAGCTCAAAAACGTCAGCGTTTTTATGGGGCCATTGAATAACATGGAGAGCTGCAAAAAACGTCCGTGTATGAGGCCTTTTTTTGTTTAACAGTACCATTAGTTTTATTAGATTGTTTTATGCCATCCTCACTTTATATTGGGGATTTGTAAGGTAATTTTATATATTTTTTTAAATAAAAGGCACTGCACGCTGTCGTTCTTTGATCTCTTCCATGTTGTTCATGTAGATCTCCACCTCCCAAAGGTTGCCTACCCCTGCACTACAGTAATGCTATTGCACCATTATACGTTCTCAGTGTTTCGGGTGATCACCACAGTGCCTTTTGCACTCGATGCAGACGTTATCAGGTCAGCGCAATTGTGCATGATGGAGGATTGCTGACTGCCAGCTGAAGAGCACCCTGCGTATCATGTGACTGACCTTAAGTACCTTGGTGGTTACTGGGAGACAGCATGAGTAAGCCCGCTGTTGGACTTTAATATATTACCAGTTTGAGCAAAAGCTCAATAACATGAAGTGCAAAACAAAGATCTCCACTGCAGACACACCAGGTATTTTAACCACTTCTCGCCCAGCCTATAGTCAAATGACGGCTGGGCTGGACATTTGTTGATCTGGGTGGACATTATATGACGTCCTCACGGAACGCACCTCACTATCTTATCAGTATACCAGCTCGCTGCTGGTACCATGTGACCACTGTAACCACAGCAGGTCATATAACAGTTGTAAACCATGCATAGCTTCCTTTCATGCCATCCATTGTGTACAATTGTATTGCTAGCTACGATTGGTTACACTGATCACATGGTACAGACCGGGTCAATCACAGCCCATCTCTACCATGTGATTAGCTTTGACTAATTAGAGCTAAAACAAAACAGACCTGACTGAATCAGTTTCGTTATGTGAAAATGGTTGCTTATACCAGTGATATTCACTGGTATAAACAATCATGTGCTTGAAAAAGTGATCAGGATTTATTTTTTTTCAGTAGTATGGTGTTACTGTGGTAACATGGACTAGAGTCTAGGGGTAGGCAACCTTAAACAGGTGGAGATATACCTGAACAACATGGTAGAAGTCAAAGATCACAGGGCACAGTGTTGCCTCCTCACACCTGATTTAAACCTTTTTAATTGCTGTACTGCCACATCGCATGCATTGCACGGCAATCGTGTTTAAATCAGGTGGTGAGGAGGCAACATGTCCCCTTCTCGCCACCTGTCAAACACACTCTGATCACTTTTCAGAGGAGCAGCAGTGCCTGCTGTACTTGTGAATAAACCCTTAGTTGCATTCGGCAGCAGCACCCTCTTAGGGCCCATTCACACCTCAGCGTTTTGTAGCTTGAATATGCCTGAAGCTACAAAACGCTGGAGGAGAAAAAAATTGATGATTCTCAATGGAGATGGTTCACATCTCCACTCAAATATGCCTGAAGCCAACCACCCTAAGCTAAAACTAGTCCTAGAGGTATTTTTGTCGCGCAAATCGGGCATATTCCGTCATTTTTAGCCCATATAAATTAATGTGGCATTTTTGCTTGTTTCCGCGATTTTTGGCTGAAATAAAAGCTAAAAAAGCTGTACTACCTAGCAACAAATGATGCAAAAGATAAAGTATTCCCTATTGGCTAATACAAAACGCTGCATACAAATGCGCAAAAACGATCAAAAGTCGCACGACAAAACGCCGGAAAAAGCTTGAAAATGTTTTCGCTAAGATGTGAATGCAGTCTTAGGGCTAGTTAACACAAAGTTGGTGGTGGTAAAACCCTGCGATTAATTTGCAGATTTACTGCCCCCAGTCTCTACCTCCTTTAGCTGCTGAGGTAGCTGAGGTAGCAGCCAAACGTGTACACATGCCACAGCAGGTATTAAGCCCCCTGTTGCTTTTTGTGGATGCTACCACCTGCCAATCAGGATCCCATTCAAGTAAATGGGGCCACTCTGCAATTGCCCCGCAACTGCCTGCTTTTGTGGGGTCCAAGGGGTTAAAGCAGGTGCTGAGAAAGCAACACAATGCTGACTGCTTTAACCTTTTGTTTGCTGTAATGCACAAGGTTGCAGGGCATTTGCAGAGTGGCCTCATTCACTTGACTCAGTCATGCTTGGCAGGTGCTACGCCAAGCAACCATGACAGGGCGTATAACTCTTGCTGCAACATGTGCAACAACACCCCTGGCTATTGCAGCTAAAGGGGGTGTGGTTGGGGCAGGGATGTTAAAAACAAGTCTTAACTATGGGGTTTTACCACCCCCAAACTACAAATGCAAATGAAGCCTTACTGTTCTGAGCCCCCTATAAGGCTGCTTTCACACTGCTGTGCTGCGGTTTACCCGCATCACGACTGCAGTGCATCTGTGACTGTCCTGGGTTAGCTCTGCTTTTACTTTCTGAATGCGCACCAAAACTCCTGCATTCAGAAAGTGCACCAAATCCACAGGATATAATTGATGTCTTTGGCTAAGAGCAGCAAACCTGCAGGTACACTGCACTGCACCTACCGCAGTGTGGGGTAAACCTCAGTATATTGGTGTGAAAGCAGCCCTATACTCTTATGCCCAGTGTATTGCTTCACACTGACCTGAAGTTCTCTTCTTTCGTGCTGCTGGCACCACTCTGGAAACAGCTAGCTGGGATAAGAGATGGAGTGCAGTTGGTATCATTCCTCATGGGACAGCAGCCAGCACTACAGAGGAGGCATCGGCTTATGTGGCTCTTGCTCTCTACTACAGTTCCAACTTTACAAGTAGTCCTTCTGTATTGCACTTTAGTTGATGCTCTGGGATGGCAAGTCAGCAAGGCCAGACCGCTATCAACTGGTTGCTGATCCCCGCTCTAGTGGGTGTGTAAAAAAATAAAAAAAAAGGGACAAAATTGCAACTTAAAAAAACTCGCTGTACCTCTTACTAAATACCTTGGACTTTCTACTTTCCAAAAAGGGGTCATTTGGGGGGGTATTTGTACTGGCCGAGTGATTTGAGGCCTCGAGAAATGAGATTGGGTGTCAGGATTGATAGATATATGTATGTGTGTGTATGAGATAAAAAAAAAGTGTGTGTGTGTATATGTATGTATATGTATGTGTGTATATATATATATATATATATATAAC
>BLSH010534152.1:472182-484004 GCA_018402905.1 Glandirana rugosa | reverse complement strand
TATATATATATATATATACATATACATCATAGTTTGTTGCCTCTAACTTTCTTACAGACTAAATAATATGCACTGATTTGGGTTATTTTCACCAAAAACATATAGCAGAATACATTTTGGCCTCAATATGATGAAAGATTTATTTGCAAAATGTTGTAACTGAAATTAAAGTACAACTAAAGGCAACATACATATTTTAGTAAATCCTCATATAACTACCTGAAAGTTACACATGGTAATAAACATAACTGAAATGATTATGTTCTGTAATCCCCTCATCAGTTCTCCTTAGCTGTATAGTGTAGTGATGATGGGAGGAGTTCTGCAGAGGTCAGATGTAATCTCCTGTCGGTGAAATAGCTGCTCTATCCCACAGACATCAAGACTTCTGTGATGCTCAGTCTATTTTACATAACACACACCCATCTGCCAATCAATAGCTGGATGTGTGCTATGTAACCACAGCACAAGATAGTACAGGTTACTTTGCACATAGAAAAGTGTATTGATCTGTGTGATTCTGTCTGCACTCCTCTGCTAATTTGTAATCTGGCAGAACAGAAGGCTCTAGGAGCTAGAGCAGTGGGTGGGCAAAGGCAGGATGTAGGTGGGAGTGGGCGGGGCCTAATCATGATTCTATGTAGAATGAAATCCCTCAGCTTCCCATGTGATACAAAGACCACAGTCATGTCAGGAATTTTTTTTGAAGAGAGAATAGATGCAAATTGAGACAACATGAGTCTAACACAGGCAATTCAAAAACCAGGAAGTACAGTTGTCACTTCACTAAAGGAAGTGCACATGACAGCAGGAGACACGTTAGAGATCTCACCATCCTTACTGCTTTTTGCAAAACGTGACATTTTTAACGGACTGTATAGGTGCATAACATTGATTTCTTTCTTTTCAAAATTTCCCTGATTTTGCTCAAAGGTGTAATTAAATTAAAGCAAGAGCAGCACCTATATATAACCTAAATACAAAAGCTAATCTAAAACCTATATATACAAAATACCATTTGCTTCCTGATGTAGCAAAGGGTGTTCTTTCTATATAGCCATAAAGCATTTTGAGTCCAAGTGCAAATCCATATAAATGCATTCGGGAAAAAAAGTGATATACCACAATTTAAATTCAGTAAAAAAAGAGATAAGTCCATCTTTCTCATAATTCTAAAATCCAAGATCCACCAACAGCGTGAAGAGTGATCGATATTCAGCATAATCTTGTGCCCTCCACCACACTTAAGCCTCTTACCGGAAAAAAAGTGGATCCCTCAACTACAGTGATCCAGCCAGCTTGTATGTCTGACACCTCCAGGTATCCTATGACTCTCCAGATCTGACCTATAGGCCTCCAGCAACAGGTTCTGAAATGGCTCCAGATATAGCAACGCCAGGTCAAACTATATTACTCAGCTACCATAGAAGAGGAAAAACAAAGGCCACTGCTATGTAAGTGTTTGTTTGTTAGAAATGTAGAAGGGTACTCTTTCATAAAAGCAGATACATGCGATAAAAAACAAGCACCTTGGCGGCAGCAATCCTCAGCGGGAGTGATGACGCCACAGGTTCTGGCACCTCCCAATGCTTTTCACATCAGAGCACGTTGTCATGGGAAACAGGAGCATCTCTTCACACTGTTTGTGGATCTTGTATTTAAAAATCACAATGATGAGAGAAAGATGGACTTCTCTCTTTTTCTGAATTTAAATTGTGATATATCACTTTTTTCTGAATTTATTTATATGAATTTGCACTTGGACTCTGTTATATGGCTTTATAGGTATAACACCATTTGTTACATCAGGAAGTGCACGGTATTTTGTATATGTATATGCGCACGCGTCATATACTCACATAAGTGTTAAACAAGTGGCCACAAAGATATCTTCCATGGGACTATGCTGGCAGCGATAGAAATCACACACTGTAGGCTAAATAATCATTTGCATAAAATGTCTTTTATTGAGTTTAAATAACAAGATAAAAGGACCGCTTGTGAGTCATTGGTCCAAATGGGCTATGCTCATGACCATGCACATACATAACCTTGAATCCATACAAACAGATAAAATTGGATTGTGTGTTCACCACCGTTTTTCCAATGCGTTTCAACTCTTAAACAAAAGTCTTCCTCAGGGGATAGAGGGTGGAAACAATCCTATATAGGCAATAAGAGAGCACATGAACGACACTTTTCGTTCGAGATTGTATCATCATAGTTATACCACACTCTATATATGGTCATTAAGCCTCAAACTTTTTTTAAAAACTTACAGCAATGGTCAGCTTGGTCCATTTGAAATAGCTAGAAGAGGCAGCCCAGCCCGAGCCCAAACCCAGGACGGGCTCCCGGTCCCACAGAGGATCAAGGGTGGTCAAGAAGAGTGGGAGCAGGCGGAGTGACTCAAATTCTAACAAATACATAGAAGTAATAAGTATACTATGTATTTCTCAGGATGGGGATGCACTAAGGCATTAATGCTACAAAGTCAGCCCAGATAGACTGGGAAAATAAGTTTGAATTAAAGCATAACATACCTTGTATCAATAGAACAAATGAGTAAAGGCCTGGAAAGGCAATTAAGCCAACATCCAAATATAGAGGGACCCGTTAGGATCCTCACAGGAGCCTGCTGTAATACCCCTCACACTCTTAGGAACCTATAAACAGTATAGATGATAACACGAGCGGGGAAACTTAGCGCAGCTTGTCACATAAGTGTGTATCCCACACCAACCCTGAGAATCCTACCGGTTTGGGGAGCCATACATCTGGGATGCAACCAGTATCAAGGTATGTGGCTTATAAGTCAAGAGATGGGATCCGCCTAATCCTCCCTAGCTGGCCCCCCTTATGTGTTATTCCCCCTCCCATCTGCTGCTATCAAGCTGGGCAGCAAGATGGCGGCCTGTGATGACTTCACACGCTGAGCCCAGCATGTTTCGGTCATCGCGGCCGTGATGGATCGGAGTGCGCAGGCGCAAGCCCGTGCTTGCGCACCCTAGCCACTTTAAGACCGAGCCTCTTTTTGGAGTTCGGTGTTAATAAGTTAAAACCAGTTTTTTTGCTATAAAAGTACTTAGAACCCCCAAATATTATATATATTTTTTCTAACGCCCTAGAGAATAAAATGGTGATCGTTGTAAAACTTTGTCACACCGTATTTGCTTAGCGGTCTTGCAAGCGCAATTATTTTTTTTTTTAATTCAGTTTTTTGAGTTAAATAAGACAACCGTCAAGTTTAGGCCAATTTTTTCCATATTGTGAAAGATCATGTTACGCTGAGTAAAATGATACCCAACATGTCATGCTTTAAAATTGCGTCCACTCGCGGAATGGCAACAAACTTTGCAACTTAAAAATCTCCATTGGCGACGTTTAAAAAATTCTACAGGTTAGCAGTGTTGAGTTACAGAGGAGGTGTAGTGCTAAAATGATTGCTCTCACTCTAACAATGAACACCGTTTTCATATGTGGGCGGGACTTGCGTATGCGTTCGCTTCTGCGTGCGAGCTAGCGGGAATGGGGCACTTTAAATTTTTTTTAAATGTATTTATTTTACTTTTTACACTGTTCTTTGATCACTTTTATGCCTATTACAAGAAATGTAAACATTCCTTGTAATAGAAAAAAGCATGCCAGGACCTCTTAAATATGAGATCTGGGGTCAAAAAGACCTCAAATCTCATACTTACAGTAAAATGCAAAAAAAAAATAAATAAATAATAATAATAATAATAATTTGAAAAAAATGACAGTGCAGAAGAAAATGGGCCCTTTTAAGAGCATTGGGCGGAAGTGACTTGTGACGTCGCTTCCGCCCTGCCATGTTATGGAGCCAAGTGGCTCACAGACACTGGGGGGGAGAGGAACCGATCATCTCCGCCGCTGCCAATGAGTCCGGTAAGTGGCGGAGATGACGGGAAAACGGCGGGGGGGGGGGCACCTCTCCCACCCTAGATAAAAGTGATCCGCGAATCCGCCGCTAAGACCAACTTTATCTGAAAGAATCGCCGGCTGAAAAAAAGGTTAAGGCGTTGGTCCGGAAGTGGTTATGAAGCGGCCGACTGTCTGAGGGGGAGGTGACAGCACGGACATGTGCCAATGCTTGTGTCAGCAAAGGACCCAAGCGGCAGACAGTGGGGAAGCCCGTCCAGAGGACCAGGACATTCCCCCCCCACATGCACATTGGAGGAACAGCGACCCAGAAGGCAGGAATGGACAACCTCAAACTGCCATCTAGTGGTCAATAAGGAGACCAATGACCCAGATGCATCTGAAATGTTGCACAAGTTGCATGCATTAATTTCAATGCATAATTGAATCAGTTTAAAGTATATCACAATCCAATGGGGCAGTAATTAAGTCTTGATTATACCACACACCTTTGTACATATATGTGGAAAATAAGAAAAACCTAATAACATGAGGACGAATTTGGAAACAAAGCATGAAAAACAAAAAAACAAAACCAAGAGAAGGCAGAAAAAGGAGAGGGAAACCCAACACTAAACCAGCAAATTAAATTGCTTTTGCTTTTTAATCAGTTTTGCCTTACGTGAATCCTTTTAAAAAAAGGTATAAACATCACTGCATCATTCAGTCCGGGGGACAGGTAGCTTTGAGTTTATAGATCCACCTCTGCTCAGCTTGCATAAGTGTTTTGTTCCAGTCACCCTGTCTCAGGGGAATATGGATCCTGTCCAAGGCGGTAACCTTGATTTTTGGAAATTTGCCCCCATGAGCTTGTATGGACGTGCCTTCCCAGAGGCAGTTCTAGATTGTGTACCTGCATGCAGTGAATATGCCTATAAAGGCATTGCCAAAGTTGTTTCTTGGTCTTGCCAATATAAAAGGATCTGCAATCACAGTTAAAGTGGTTGACAACTTTGACGTCACGCGGCTTTGGCCAATCACAGAGCCAGAGTCCGTGAAGGAAGAGGGGCGAAGATGGACATGGCCTGGAGCGGGGACATTGCGGGCTTCCACTGCAGGTAAGTGACGCATAATAGGCTAGTATGCAATGCATACTAGCCTATTATGCTTTTACATTGCAGGATAACAGTGGAAGTAAAACCCATCAGGGTTTACTTCCTCTTCAAGTAAATATATCAGCCCCTGTGTGTGGCAGTTGGCAAAATGTTTTAAGGTGTACACCTCCCCATTGGGAGGGTAAGTTCACTCCGGCCTAACATGAACTTACAGTAAGTGCAACCCCCACATGAATATGTGCCAATTGGCGACATGGGTCTCCTCTGTTCTCTTGGAATTCACTGGTTACCTGTTTATCCCTTAGAGAGGTAGCTCTCCTAAAAATTATAGCTGGTCTGTCTTCCACAAACTTTTTAATTACTGTATCTTCAGATTGAATTGGCCACTGTTTATTGAGAGTCCTTTCAATCTCAGATTGCTGGTTAGTATATCTTAGAATTACGTATGTTGGGGGAGGTCCCCGGAAGTATTTTTTTCTCCTTAAATAGTAAGTTTTCCCTAGAAAATTTGTTTGCCTTTTATTAAAGGCTTTACGAAGGCAGGTTTTACAATAGCCTCTTTTGCAGGAATCTCATATGAAATTTGTCTGCCTCTAACTTGAATGTAGATTCAAGTGAGCAATTCCTTCTCAGTTGCAAGTATTGGCTGAAAGGTGTAGAATTCACCAAAATGGTAAGATGAAAGCTATCAGCATGGAGTATTGTATTGCCAGCGGTGCTTTTGCAAAAGAGACCACTGGAGAGACGTCCATCTGAGAATTTGGTTCTCTGGGTACGAGAACGAGTAAACATGCAAGTAAATTACTGAACTGAAATGTAAAATTTTCTGTTTTTTTTTTTTTTACTTCTCTGTACACAACGCTGTATCACTGATCTTTACTCGGCTATGTGCAATTTCCCATAAACAACAATGTATCCCATTTCAGATCAGAAAAAAAACTTTAGCATTTTTTACTCCTGTGTGCAACAGGCCTAAAACCTGTTTTATCTTAATGCAGGAAATGCATTAAGGTTAAAAAAAATGTTTTGCCTTTAGAACCACTTTAATCAAGCTGCAAATTTTAAGCGTAATGAAAACTTAGGATTTTCATTAACATTTTAATGCTTATTATGAGTCTGTAGTGATTAGGCTTAGAGCTGTTTTAAATGCTACTGCTTCTGTTTTATCCTACATTTTTATGTTTTCTAGGGATTAGCTTTGGTGGATCGATCATCTCGGCCAGAGACTATCTTTCTGTTGAAGACTGAAGACCTACCTGAGGACACTCAGGAGCGGTTCAACACTTTGTTTACTATGAGAGAAAAATGGACAGAAGCTGATATTGCACCATATATCCAGTAAATAATCTGTGTAGTTAACCACTTCAGTTAGGGGGCTGTTTTTTGGGTTCGTTGTTTACAAGTTAAAATCCGCTTTCTTTGCTATAAAAGTACTTAGAACCCACAAACCTTATATATATTTTTTTTCTAACACCCTAGAGAATAAAATGGCGGTCATTGCAAAACTTTGTCACACCGTATTTGCGCAGCGGTCTTCCAATCGTGCTTTTTTTAAAAATAAATTCAGTTTTTTAGTTAAAAATAAGAAAACAGTAAAGCTTAGCGATCTTACAAGCGCAATTTTTTTTTTTAATTCAGTTTTTTGAGTTAAATAAAGACAACGGTCAAGTTTAGGCCAATTTTTTTCCATATTGTAAAAGATAATGTTACGCCGAGTAAAATGATACCCAACATGTCATGCTTCAAAATTGCGTACGCTCACGAAATGGCGACAAACTTTGCAGCTTAAAAATCTCCATTGGCGATGTTTAAAAAATTTGACCGGTTAGCAGTTTCAAGCTACAGAGGAGGTCTAGTGCTAGAATTATTGCTCTCGCTCTAACGATTGTGGCGATACCTCACATGTGTGGTTTGCACACCGTTTTCATATGTGGGCGGGACTTGCGTATGCGTTCGCTTCTGCACACGAGCTCACAAGGACGGGGCGCTTTAAATTTTTTTTTTTTTTTTTAATTATTTATTTTACTTTTTATTTTTACATTTCTTTTTAAAAAAATAAAAATGCTAACTTTTATTCCTATTACAAGATATGTAAACATTCCTTGTAATAGAAAAAAGCATGACAGGTCCTCTTAAATATGAGATCTGGGGCCAAAAAGTCCTCAGACCTCATATTTAAACTAAAATGCAAAAAAAAAAAATCTGAAAAAAATGACAGGACAAAAAAAAAAGTGGGCCCTTTAAGACCGTTGGGCGGACGTCACTTCTGACGTCATTTCCGCCCTGCCGTACTATGGAGCCGAGTGAGCGGCTTCAGACACTGGGGGGAGAGGATCGGATCATCCCCGCCGCTGCCGGCGGGTCCGGTAAGCTGCGGAGATGACCGGAAAGCGGCGGGAGGGGGGGGAGCACCTCTCCCGCCACTGATAAAAGTGATCTTGCGGCGAATCCGCCGCTAAGATCACTTTTATGTTGTTTAGAATTTCCGGCTGAAAAAAAACAATATCTGAATGGTGCCTGCAGCTGCAGGCACCATTCAGATATCCTTTCTCAAAGGTAGCGACGTCATATGGTGTCCACCTAAGGAGAAGTGGTTAATGTGTCCCCCTCCTCTTTGCAAATGAGCCTTAGACCCCTTACACACTACTTTTAAGTCCGCATGCTCAGCGGGGAATATGTCCGCTGAGCAGGCAGATGGCTGGTCCGCTCTGCTTATGCAGAGTGGACACTGACACAACTCTCTCTCTTCTATGGGCGATCGGATGTAAACAGGTCACCTTTCCGTTTACACACGACTGTAATCCGATCCACAAGACAGATGGGAATCCCCATCTGTCTGTTTTTATCAGAAAGGGTCAGATATCAGCAGGTGTCAACAGACACATGTCCATTGACACCCGCCATTCCATAGAGGAGACTGGAGGGTCTGCCCGAAAAACTGACAGACTCAGTCTGCCCATGTGAAAGGGCCCTTATTGAGTTTGAACATACTATGTGCTGCATTGACCTATTATTGATCTCTGGATGTCTTCTGACGTATTTATTTATTTTTGTTAGGGATCTGTGTGGGGAGAAGCAAACCATCGGAGCACTGCTGACTAAATACGCCCGCTCTTCTCTGCAGAATGGTGTCAAATTGTATAACTCTAGGCGACCTCTGTCATAGCACATTTACTTCTGCTGTATGATATTGTAAAATATTTCTTTGTATTGTTTTATAAAACTGTTTTTGGTCAAATTTGTTGTTTTCATTTATATAACCATGCATACTAAACACTGGAAAATCTGTCGGGGGATGTGGCATAGTCATTTTGGTTCTGCAGGGGCTGCAGTTTGTAGAAGTTAGAGATATGTGGCCATAGTAGTTCTTGAGTGATCGAGAAAAAAAAACTTGATTTGGTTCACTGGGAACTATTCAAAAACTAAAAAAAATGATTTTCTTTAATTAGAATTAGTAAACGTACAATAACAGCTTAAAGCTGAATTCTAGGATTTACCTACAGTACCCATGAACTGTCACTTACCTGAAGCCACCCTGGATAATTTTTCTATTTTTTTTTTTTTTGTTAATGCTAAAATGCAGTTAACAATGAGACTGGCCAGTGGAACAATACAAAAATGGCAGCATGCAGTTTGTCAGGAATGTTTGAGAACAGTGTAACAGCGCTGTGTCTAACAATGGAAATTGCCACCCTGGAACTTTTATTTAAAAAAATATATACAAATCTCTTTTGGCTGCAGTCTTCTAAGCGGTTCAGTGATGTTACTGCAGCGTTCTCGTCCTCCCTGAAGCTGCAGGCATTCTTCCTGGACTGAGCAATGCTCACATAAAACATGACCACCTTGTGAGCTGCTGCTAAACAAAGTTGAAGCTGCCATCACTCCTACATCCCAAAATGTTAGAAAATAGATATACTTCTATATAAACGAGTGCAGCACTCAGTTCCCAATACATATGTCTACAACATAAATAACTGCCAAAACTCATATACCAATGAATCTATGTGCAAACTAAACATATTCTGGTACTCTTAAAGTGTGTATAAAAAAAATCATCCATCAATGGCAGAAGTGCCAATATATATTCAATAGAAACTAAATAAGAAAGTGCTCATGTGCATGAAAAAGTCCAAATAAGAGTCCTTATATGTGCATAATACCGCTGAGGCTATATAGAAAAGTGCTCTTGTGCAAAGAAAAATCCACTCTTCCTCAGGTAGAATTATAACAACTTGAGCAAATATTCACTTCAAGGATTTTTCCTCTCCTTCGGTGTGAACAGACACCACCTTACCTTATGCCCTCCACCAGATGTGCCCTCACCAATATCATTTAAATGGAACTCTTCCAGCTTAGATGTAGCGTTATGCGCTACCCAGATGTATCCTCTCCACACAGGGCTTCACTACATCCCCTTCAGAATTTGATATCAGATAAAAATGCCTATATATGTATCATAGTTGTGCGCAGCCTATTGCATTAGGGTGTGCACCCCAAAACTCAAGCACATGCTTTTCTCTGCAGCCTCAGCTGCACTGCACAGTGAATGAATGGGAAGTGCTCTGTGCTCAGCGGCTCCCTGTTCATTTACAAACTGAAGCATAGTAAACAGTTTACTATTCTTCCCTTATGGGCACAGTGAGTGAATGTGTTCATTTAGAAAATGAAGGGGCTGGTAAATAACATATTTACTAGCCCCTTCCCTTGCTCTCCATCCATGAAACATCCCCCACAGCAGCCAGGGGAGGAGGGAAGCCAGCAGCACTGCAGGGCCAACACGTGGGAAGCCTGGGCAGTAGGTGGAATCGGCACCACACCCCCTGCGCACACCTATGATATGTATAGGGAGTGGTGTGTCCAGAAACCTCACCTGTCCTGAGGATCTGCAGCTCCGTCAAGCAGGCAGACATTTCCAGCCGCTTCTAATTGATTACACTGTATTAACTCCTCGTCCATTGTCCATACCTTCTTTACCTAGCCTGCCCATGACAGTCACTCTGTTTATGTTGGTAAATTATTCAGCAGCGTTTTAAATGATGCATGTGCGCTAGGCCAGGGCATAAAGACTAATGAGCAACTTGGTTAAAAAGTACATTATGAGGTACACAAGGAGCCCACTGGTGCTCCTTTTGCACATCCTACATTGTAGTTGCTGGGCTACATTTGGCTTCAGTAGTTTTGGGTTCTATAGCTGAAAAAAGCGTCCGGTTTAGTGCATCTAGGTGCTGGATTTAAAGCATCTATGTGACAACCAAGCACTATCATTTTTCAGAGGAGAGGTCACTAACAAGATTTGCTATAAAGACCTTTATTAGCTGATATGCAAAGCTTAATGTGTAAGTCCAAAAATGGGCTCTGATGACTTCACTCATCACTCCTGTAATGTAGTAACTTAAAATATAACTCGGGGAATATGTTAACCAACAGCAGCAATGAAAGTATGTGTATTGTGGTGGCTGGTGATGCATAAAATGGTTATTACACTGGTTAGTGCTCCCTTTACAAAACAGGAAAAAAAAATGTGTGTGCAAGGCAAGCAGAAGTGTTCTTAATCGTTTCCGTACTGGCTCGCGTACATTTACTGCTGCAGTGTGGCTCTATTACACAAAATCACAGTCTATAAATGGTGGCTTGCGTGTGCGCAGCTAGCGGGCGGGAGCGAGTCGCCGGCATGGTCTCGTGTCCGCCGCACTCTGGGTCTGCCCCAGCCGTGGGCACACTCCTGCAATGTCCGCCGGCGAGTTGCGATGACCTGACAGAGAGAAAGTGGGCATTTAAAAGATCTACTGATCCCTGTCACTGGGATCAGTTCGATCTCTTATGCCCATGGTAGCCCAGCCCCCTCAGTTAGAACACGCCCAGGGAACACAGTTAACCCCCTTCACTGCCCCCTTCAGGTTAACCCCTTCACTACCAATGACATTTATACAGTAATCCGTGGATATTTAAATTTCTGATCACTGTATAAATGTCATTACCATTACTAGTAAAAATAAAAAAAATTGTAAAAACGCCAGAAATTAATTCTCAAACGTGGCAACTTTTGCGCAAACCAACCAATAAACGCAGATTGCGATTTTTTTTTTTTTTTGCAAAATTGTCGCTCTCTTTTTTTTTTCATAGAATGCATTAAGATAAAAAAAAAACCTTCTGCCTTTACAACTCCTTTAACCACTTGCCGACCGCCGATCGGAGATTGACGGCGGCAAGGTGGCTCTGTAACGCAAACCGCCGTCATACGACGGCGGCCGCGAACTCGCGCCGTGAGCGCGCGCGTGCCCCCTAGGCGCGGGCGCTGCAACGGCATTCGGCAGAAGGCCTTTCAATCTACAGCGCCAGGCCAATGATTTTTGGCCTGGCCCTGTAGATCGCCCTGCCAATGACATTACTCCCCTGCCTCTAAATGTAAACAGAGGCAGGGGAAGTTCCTTCCTCTTCCTCCCTGAAGTCCTTTTCGACATCAGAGAGGAAGAAGAAGCATCTAGAAACGTGAGTGCACCAACACTACACTTCATTACAGTAACCGTCCCGCTAGATGTCCCGGTCCGGTTTTTAGTAACCGGACCGCGACATCTAACTTTCCGGAAGACGGCTTACGGCAACGTCGCGGGCGCGGATCCCCCGTGCGCGCGCGAGTGCCGCGCTCAAGCGCCGGCGGCAGCATACTGCCGCCAAACGCAATGTCTCGGTGGAACGGCGGCAGTTAGAGGCTAGCCGCCAGCCGTTCACCAATTTCCTCAACATTTCCGTCTTCCAAAAAAAAAATAGAATTACGTAAGATACTTTTTTTTTTCTCTCGCTGTTAAAACGTTTTTTTTTTTTTTT
>BLSH010534152.1:441976-459696 GCA_018402905.1 Glandirana rugosa | reverse complement strand
ACTACCAGTTCGTGGCCCTTCCGTTTGGCCTGGCATCAGCACCTCAGGTTTTCACCAAACTGCTGGCCCCGGTTCTGGCTCTGCTGAGGCAGAGGGGCATTGCGGTGGTGGCGTATCTGGACGACCACCTCCTGCGAGTGTTGTCGGCTCCAGCGCTCAGGGACAATGTGACAATCACCCTGCACACTCTGCAGGAGTTCGGATGGGTGATCAACCTCCCGAAGTCGGTTCTGATTCTGTCTCACCGCCTGGAATATCTGGGGCTGATCCTGGATGCAGCCCAGGCGAAGGTTTTCCTTCAGCCAACCAAGCGGCGGACGCTTCAGTCGGCGGTTCGGTCCCTGCTGTCCCAGAAATGGGCCTCACTCTGGTTTTGCATGCGGGTCCTGGGCCTAATGGTGGTCTCCTTCGAGGCGGTCCCTTATGCTCAGTACCACACCCGGGTTCTACAACGGGAGATTCTCCTGAGATGGGACAGGTCCCCAGCTTCCCTGAATCGGGTGGTCAGGATGGACCACCAAGTAAGGGCCTCGCTGCTCTGGTGGCTGCCGTTCCCGGCTCTTCAGTCGGGGAAGTCCTTCTTCCCCATTCACTGGTCAGTGATCACGACGTACGCCAGCCTGACAGGCTGGGGTGAAGTCCTGGGGCTACTCTCAGCCCGGGGGCGGTGGTCTCCGGAGGAGTCTCGTCTCCCAGTCAATGTCCTGGAATTGCGGGCGATTTGGTGCTGCCTTTCCCATTGGACGTCGAGACTACACGGGTGCCCTGTCCGGATTCAGTCGGACAATGCCACGACTGTGGCATACGTGAACCACCAGGGCGGGACGAGAAGCTCGGCTGAGGCCTCGGAGGTAGCTCCTGTCCTGCGGTGGGCAGAAAGCCACGTTCCGGCAATCTCTGCCGTCCACATACCAGGTGTAGAAAATTGGCAAGCGGACTATCTCAGTCGTCAGCGTCTGGACCAGGGAGAGTGGTCCCTGCACCCGGATGTGTTTTATCAGATCTGTCTGAGACGGGGTGTCCCGGACGTGGACTTACTAGCGTCTCAATCGGAAGGAGCGGACCTTCGTGAGCAGGACAAGGGACCCCCTAGCGGTCGCGGCAGATGCTCTTGTAGCTCTGTGGGCTCGTATTGGCTCATCTATTCCTTTCCTCCTCTGAAACTACTTCCACGCCTTCTGCGCAGAATAGAAGCGGAGGGTTTATTGACCATTCTGGTAGCTCCAGATTGGCCACGGCGTTCTTGGTACGCAGACGTGGTACGGATGGTGGTGGACGTTCCCTGGCGGCTCCTGCTTCGCGAGGATCTTCTGTCCCAGGGACCCATCCTGCATCCTGCTTTACCCTCTCTGGCTTTAACGGCCTGGCTATTAAATCCCAGGTGTTGAGGGATCGAGGGGCCTCGGACTCTGTGATTCCTACCATGTTAAAGGCTTGTAAGGCCACTTCACGTACGATTTACTACTGCACCCGGAAGCCTTACATCACCTGGTGCAAAGCCGGGGGGTGGAACCCTCGTTCCTTCTCGGTGTCTCGGGTTCTGGCCTTCCTGCAGAAGGGCCTCGACCAGAAACTGGCATTGAGCACTATCAAGGGTCAGGTTTCTGCTCGGGCGATCTTTTTTCAGCGTCCTTTGGTGACGCATTCATTGATTCGTACTTTCATGAAGGGGGTTCGGCATGTCGCCCGCCCAGGTACGGTCGCCTTTGGCGCCATGATACCTCAATTTGGTCCTCTCTGTGCTTCAGAAGCCGCCTTTTGTGAATATCAGGGAAATCTCTCTGCAGTTGCTTTTGCAGAAAGTGGCTTTCCTGATGGCTATCACATCCGCCCGGCGGGTGTCTGTGTTGGCGGCTCTGTTTTGTAGGTCTCCTTATCTGGTCCTACATAAGGATAAGGCAGTCTTGCGCCCGTCACCTTCTTTTTTGCCAAAGGTAGTGTCATCTTTCCACATCAATGAGGACATTGTCCTTCCTTCACTTTGCCCGTGCCCGTCTCACCCTAAGGAGGTCGCTTTGCACTCCCTGGATGTTGTTCGGGCCCTGCGGGTGTATCTGGCGTCCACAGCATCCTTTCGGAGGTCAGGCGCTCTTTTTGTCGTGGTGGATGGCCTACGCAAAGGTTTGGCGGCCTCATTGGCCACTATCTCACGTTGGATTAGACAGACGGTGTCCCGAGCCTATGCTGTTCAGGGTCTGGAGCCTCCCTTTCCGGTCACGGCTCACTCTTCCAGGGCGATTAGCACTTCCTGGGCTTTTCGACATCCGGCGTCTGTGTCTCAAGTGTGCAAGGCGGCTACTTGGACCTCTGTGCACACCTTCTCAAAGTTTTACAAAGTTGATGTTTTAGCATCCTCGGATGCTGCGTTTGGCTTCAAAGTTTTGCAGGCAGCCATGTGAGATACATGTGGTTCCTCACTGAGGGTTCAGTTGGGTGTAGTCCTGTTGTTCTGTTACCCATCCCTCATTTTTGGCACTGCTTTTGGACGTCCCACTTAGTCCTAAGAGTCACTGTGCCTGTCGACAAATGAAAGAGAAAACAGGATTTTTTTGACTTACCGTAAAATCCCTTAATCTGAGTTCATTGACAGGCACAGCACCCACCCCTCTGATGTTGCACTGCTTGTTACGAACTGAGCTAGCAGCAGCTGGGTGTGGGGTTATCTCCCAGTGGGGACTACCCCCTGGGAGGGGCTGTGTCTGTTACTGTTCTCTTTTGCTGTTAGAACTGCCTGTTCTGCCTAGTAAACTCCTGAAGAGGGCAGTATAACCCACTTAGTCCTAAGAGTCGCTGTGCCTGTCGATGAACTCAGAGAAAGGGATTTTACGGTAAGTGAAAAAAATCCCATTTTTAATTTGAAACACCTACAAAGAGCAGCTGCATATCATGGTTGGAGGCATCGCAACTGAGGGGAGACCAGAGACTGAGCAGGGACAAAAGCTGTCAGCCATATAAGTTCCCACACAATAACTTTCAACCAGCTGAAAGCTTGGTCACAATCAAGGTGTATACCTCCAGCAGTATGGAACCGTCAGAGGCCCATAAAGAAAGGGGGACGGAAGGAGAAAAAAAGGAGGAAAAAACAGGGGAATATATATATCCCCCCCCAACTTCCTGTCTCAAAAAGCGACCAACTAGAATCACGTGTGTCCGGTGGCCTAAAAAGAAGGTTCCCCTTTGAGAAAGATGCGTCCCGGCCTTGGAACAAAGGGCTAAAAGTGGACGCATCCCTTTCTAAGATCTCCAGAATATCGGATTTAGCCTTCGATGATATGGGCACCCTGAAGGACCCAATGGATTAGAGGGGAGATGTCCTACACTACAGAGCTTGGGATTCTACCTTGCTCAGTCTAAAACCAGCCTTAGCAGCAACGTGTGTTGCTAGAAATCTGGACTGTTAGCTTTCCCAGCTTCAGTCACACCTGTCAGCCAGGATCTCGAGGCACAAGATTCTAAAATCTTTCCAGCTACTTTTTAAAGCAGTGGGTTACTTGGTGTTTTGCTTACATTTATCTAGCAAGGTTACTTGTGGTAAAATCAAGGAAGCTCAGACCTGTGCAGTGTATAAATGAGTTTTTACTGAACAAAAATGCTGTACATACAAACTATAGGATACACAATATAACACAACCCATAGCTTACAAAATATGTCTACAACATGCACAATGCCAATCATCCTTTCTAGCAAAAATATAAGCATGTACAATATGTACGCATTAGGTAACTAAATAAGATACTCAACTTAGGGGTCAAGCTGTATTGTCCCTCTCTGCTCAGTCCAACTCAACATGTCTCCATAGCTCTCCAGCTTCCAACACATGTCTTGCCTAATCGCTGCATTGGTGAATTCAGCCAGATGTGCCCTGCGGCTAAAAACTTGGACAGGGGACTCGGCTTCTAAACTGCGCAATTACAGCATCCACTTTTCAGGGGATCATCTTTTTGGTTCAGGCCTACAAGAGAAATGCTCTGCAGACAAAAATAAGGCTTTCCCATAATCAAAAATAAAACAAGTAGCCAGAGGTCCTTTAGTGGTCAAAGGCAGCAGGCTCATCCCAACCTGGATAATCGCCCAAAAAAGCATTGGACGGGGCACGAGGGCAGAAGTAGAGGAGGGATACTATTCCATCCTCCTCAGAGACCCGCCAAACCCCAATGATTCCTGTCTCTCAGTGGGGTGAAGGCTGGGGAGCTTCCTCCCGCAATGGGCGGCAATTTCCTGCAAGTACATCTTGGACTTGATCCAGAATGGTTACAGGCTGGAGTTCGAATCAATTCACCCTACAAAACTGTTAGTGACAAGCCGCCCCCTAGACTGGGAAAAGGCATAGGAGATCTTTTGGACCAGAAAGTCCTCACCCATGTTCCCCGAGAAGAGCAGGGATGGGGATTTTACTTATATCTTTGCGGTGAAAAAACTATCATGCAATTTTCGCCTAATTCTCAATCTCCGGCCCCTGAATCAATATCTCAGGTACAAACATTTCAGGATGGAATCCATGTTCTCTGTGAGAAACATCCTGTATCTGAATTGTTTTATGGCCACACTGAATCTTGTCAGAAATATCTAAGATTGGCAGTCAAAATGAGCTTGAAGTTACATCATTTTCAATGTCAGGCCCTTCCGTTCAGTCTAGCTTCAGCACAAAGAATTTTTACAAAGATTCTGGCAGAAGCCTTGGCCCCTTTATGGCTGAAAGCAATCACAATCGTTCCTTACTTGGATGATCTGCTTTTGATAGCCAGATCCTATCACCAGCTAGCGGCAGAGCTGAAGGAAGTTCAGGATTATCTCAGATTTTTGAGTTTGCTGATCAATTGAGACAAGTCCTGCCTAATTCCATCCCAGTGGGTTTCATACCTAGGATACGAGATCGCCTTGAGGGAGGGAAAGTTTTTTGTACTAAAAATTTCTAAAGCTGGACCGATTTAGCGGCAAAGCTTCAGGGCAATCAATCGGTCTCGCTGAGGGAAATCTCTCAGGTAGTGGTCCTTTTGACATCCTGTTTTTCTGCAGTACCTTGGGCAAGATTCCACCAATGTCCTCTGCAGGCGTTCCTCATAAAAAATTAGAACTGAAGCAGGGATACGTTGGACGTTCAAGTTGCCCTCCCCTCGAAGATCAAGAGGTCCCTCTCGTGGTGGCGGGCTCAGTACAACCTGTGTAAAGGCCTAGAATGGACTACTCCACAAAAAAGATCCTAACCACCGATGCCACTCATTTCAGTTGGGGAGCGCATCTGGGAAGCAGGGTAGCCCAGGAGACTTGGTCCCCAAGAGAAGTCCGGTGGTCTTCCAACCAAAGGGAGTTGTTAGCAGTCCAGTGGGTGGTGAATGCTTTTCAGGTAGAACTGGAGGGCTCTCATCTTCAGATCTGCTTGGACAATGTAACCACGATTGCATAGAAACATAGAAAAGTGACGGCAGAAAAAGAGTGAGTAGTCCATCGAGTCTGGTCTTTTTTTTTTGTTTTTGTTTTTTTCCCATTAACCTCATTGTCTGACTATAGATTTATGTTTATCCTAAGCATGTTTGAAGCCATTTACTGTTGACTGTCTCACAACCTCTGTTGGTAGTTTACTTCAATTATCAACCACCCTTTCAGTAAAATAATACTTTCTATGATTAGTTTTGAACTTCCCTCCTGCTAGTTTAAGGTCATGTCCCCGTGTTCTTGATTTTGGTTCATATTGAAAACACTGCCCTCCTGAACCTTATTCACCCCCTTGATGTTTTTAAAGGTTTCAATCGTGTCTCCCCTTTCCCTTCTTTCCTCCAGACTGTATTGAATTATTAAGTAATTGAAGTATTGTATTAAGTTCCTGAAGTCGCTCTTGATATATTTTATCCCCCAGACCTTTCACCATTTTTGTTACCCGTCTCTGAACTGAGGTCTCACTAAAGATCTATAGAGAGGAATCAGAACCTCCTTCCTCCTGCTGGTGATCCCTCTACTGATACATCCCAGAATTCTATTTGCTTTTCTCACTGCCTGGTCACACTGTACTCTGAGGGGATTCTTATTCCTTAGGTGCATTATTCTACATTTAGAAATATTGAACTGAAGTCTCCACGGCTTTGAGCAAACTTCCAACAATGCCAAATTATGTCCCATGTTACAGACACCTCCAGGGATATCAACCCTATTACACACCTTTGTATCATCAGCAAAGAGACATACCTTGCCCAACAAACCTTTAGTTATATCACTTACATATAGGTTAAATAGAACAGGACCCAGTACAGAGCTTTGTGGTACCCCACTAGTGACTGGTCTCTGTTCTAAGTCAACCCCATTTACACTCTGGGATCTATCTTTTAGCTAACTGCATATCCACTGAACCACCCAAGGGTTAAGTGCCAGCTTGTACAACTTTTGTATTAGATCATTATGTGGAACTGTATCAAATGCTTTGCTGAAATCAAGATACGCTATGTCCACAGCACAACCCTGGTCCAAAACCGGTAATATAGTCAAAAAATTAAATCAGATTTGTCTGACACTATCTGCCCTTAGTAAAGCCACGCTGCTTTGGGTCCAGCAATCTGTGTATTTTTAGGTGATCAATGATCCTTCTTTTCAGGAGTGATTCCATTAGGTATAGCAGTATAGATAATACCATAGACATGATTGTTTCACTGTTACATCTGTATAGTTACAACATGTATAATGACTGTGTCTAACCTCAATAAGGCATGAACAGTATAGGAACAATAGTAGAGTAAAAATGATAGATGTATTCACATATATGCAAGGCTCTACACGTTTTGTGAACGTAGTCACTCGTCAGGAGCCATAGGAATTACATCAACGTAGGTCTGTAGAAATTAATTAACAAGTATATATGTTGTTATGCCAAAAACACAGTAAAAATGGGGGAGACAACCAATCACACAGCACCCATATTACCTAGCACGATTGCTAACACCACCTAATGAGGTAGCGAGAGCCAGGGGCCCGGCGCGGGGCATCATCCCGGGAGCTGAGGAAGTGGGATCCCGCAATGCCCACACCAGCACAAAAACACAGTCACAGGTATAACAGAAGAGTGGTGCATCCAAATGGTTCTGTGAAATGTAATAAGGACAATGTGAAGGAAATAAGGGGAACAAGGACCTTAAGGAGTGCAACAAAGAATAGTGTGGTGGGTGCTATACATGGGTGTGTATATATATATATATATTTATATATATATATAAAGTGTGCACATGGTGACTGACGATGCAGGTCACCATCAGAATAAAGTGAAGAAGGTGTGTATAGCACCAAAGAACAACCACCCTGAAGAAAAACTTGCCAGTTAGGAGGTGTCTGGATCCTAGAAATAAAGTGCTAGGTAGGGACGTCCACAGGATAGTCTAACACAGAATGTGTGATACCTGGGTGTTATGAGCGCTGGGCGGGACTGCGGGGCCACTCCCAACGTAACGTAGGCATCCACAGGGTGAGGGGAGGTAGCACCCACCTATGGGCGGCCGAAAGTCGCCCAACAGCGCCGCAACCATGCCCTTGTGGTGGACGCTGGATGGAGTCACGTGCATCGGGTGCAGCGTCATACTGGCGCTGCGCACCAGACGCATGGAACGTGACGTTGATGCATAGCAGGCGCCTGCCCCCACCCCCAGCGCCCTGGAAGGGCAGGGGAGGGCCCCAGTATGCATCGCAGCAGGCAGTCGCAAACAGCATTTTTGCTTGGGCAGAACAGAAGTTGGCCTCAGTCTCAGCCATGCACCTAAAGGGGTCACAAAATTCTTTGTCAGCCGCTGACAACTGAGGAAATCTAAGTCAGGACGAATGGGCACTCAACCAGGGGGGTTTTGCAGCCATCACACATGAATGGGGGATACCGGAAATGGATCTCTTTGCATCCCAAAAGAACAAGAAGGTCGAGAAGTTCTTTTCTCTAGACCCTCGGGATCATGAGATAGGAATAGACGCCATAGCCAATCCTTGGGTATTCAGCCTTGCATATGCCTTTCCCCCGGTGAAGTTAATTCCGCTAGTTCTTCGGAAATTCATCTCAGAGAAGACCATCCTCATCTTGGTGGCCCCTTATTGGCCCAAAAGGTCAAGGTTCTCCATGCTGCAAAGCCTCTTTGCAGTTCCCCCTATCCTCCTCCTGCAGAGGAAGGACTTGATCACGCAGGGACTGGTTCTTCACCCCAGGTGACAACATTAAAGCTGTCAGCCTGGCTTCTGAGGAACAGCTTCTAACATCACAGGGTTTTTCGTAAAAGGTAGCAAAGACCCTAGTTAGCTGTCGCAAACCCATTACCAGGGCTAATTACTCCAAGATGTGGAAAAAGTTCAACTCCTGGATGTCAGACCGGGGCCATGTGACCCCAGATATTCCTACAATATTGAAGTTTTTTTTTTTCAAGAGGGGGCAGACAAAGGACTCTCAGTTAGCACCTTAAAGGTGTGTTTTGTCAGACCCCTCTGCAAAAAGATCATTTTGTATCAAACTTCTTTAAAGTGGTTGTAAAAAAAAAAACCTGCAAGACAAAGGCATAATGAGCTAGTATGCATCTCATACTAGCTCATTATGAAATACTTGCCTTCTATCTAAGCTGTTGCACCGCTGTGACCAGCAACATGTCTCCCAGGGTTATTTCCGGGTTTGCGGGCTTCGACGCTGTGACTGGCTGGAGCCGTGATGATGTCACTCCCGCGCACCACGTCATGGCACAAACCCTGAAGAAACGGCACCCCGGGCTGTTTCTTCAGTGCGCATGTGCCTATGATATTGGCGCATGCGCGTACAGTGAATATCTCCTACACTGTGCAAGTTTAGGAGATATTCAAGGTACCCACAGGTAAGCCTTATTGTGGGCTTACTTGTAGGCAAAAGTGGTGTAACAGGGTTTACAACCACTTTAAGGCTTTATCCAAACCTAAACCAGTGGCAGTTAAGTCCTGTCCAGCCTGGGATTTTTCTCTGGTACTTTAAGCATTACTGTTGAGCCCATGGAGGATTCATCCATAAATGGATAACCTTAACTACTTCAATACCAGGCACTTAAAACACTTCCCGCCCAGACCAGTTTTCAGCTTTCAGTGCTGTTGCGCTTTGAATGAGAATTGCGCAGTCGTGCGATGCTGTACCCAAACAAAATTTTTATCATTTTGTTCCCACAAATAGAGCTTTCTATTTGATTGGTTGATTGGTATTTGATCACCCCTGTGGTTTTTATTTTTTGCGCGACAAATAAAAAAAATAACGAAATTTTTTTTAAAAAAAAGTTTTTCTTTGTTTCTGTCACAACACTTTGCATTAGTACATTTTCTCCATCACTGACAGGCACTTTTGTGGCTACACTGATGAGGCTAGACTGATGGGCACTGATGAGGCAGTACAGATTGGCACTGATGAGGTGGCACTGATAAGGTTGCACTGATGATGGGGCACATATATGCAGCACTGATGGGCACTGATAGGCAGCACTGATAAGCAACACTGACGGGCACTGATGTGCGCCACTGATGGGCACTGATAGGTGGCACTGGTGGGCACTGGTATATGGCACTGGTGCATATAGCACTGTTACGGATGGCACTGGTAGGCATCACATATGGGCACAGTGCCATCCCTACAGTGCACTGTATGCCCCTTACCTGGTGGTCTAGTGGGGGCTCCCTGGTGGTCTCCGGGCAGCCTCCAGATCCTCTCCCTGGTGGTCCTGGGTGGCCTCCTTATGTTGTTCCGGGGGGGGGGGGGGCTCCCTGGGGGGCTCCCTGGTGGTCCTGGTCGGCTCCCTGGTGGTCCAGTGTGGCGATCCTGAGGGGGGCTGCACTAATAATCGTTTAGCGCAGCCCCCCCATCAGGAGAGCATCCGATCGGCTCTCCATTGCTCAGGTCAGCCGATAAACGGCTCTTCCTATTTACACTGTGATCAGCCGTGATTGGTCACGGCTGATCTCATGGTGAAAGGCTTCTGATGGACCCACTGCAACACCGATCGCCGCAGGTTATCCTGAAGACGTCATATGACGTCCAGTCAGGATAACGAACCCCCCGCCCGGCCATCATTTGTCAATAGGCCGGGCGGGAAGTGGTTTAAAAACTTTTTTTTTAGCGGCTAGTGAGTTACAGGGAGCCATTTTGTCTATTTTCGAGGATAGGGTAATTCCTAAGTCAGATCCTGCGTTTCTCCCAAAGGTATCCTCAGCCTTCCATAGATCCCAGGATATTGTTTTCCCCACTTTCTATCCCACTCCTGCTAATAAGGAAGAGGAATTGCTCGGTCGGTTAGACATCAAAAGGAGTCTTTTATGTTACATTCATTTTTCTAAAGAGATAGAAGTCAGAATCTTTATTTGTAATGTTTGCCGGTGCACACAAAGGTCAAAAAGCTTCTAATTCCTCTATAGCTAGATGGATTAAATTGGTTATTGCAGAAAATGTTATAGCCGGCAGGGAACCCCGGCTCCTTTTATCAGCGCACACTCAACCAGAGCCTTGTCGGCATCATGGGCAGAGAGAGCTGGTGCTTCGCCAGAGCAAATATGCGAAGCTGTAACATAGTCCAGTAACTCTACCTTTCCAAAGCATTATCGACTGGATCAAGCAAGGAGGATCAGGCGTTTGGACATAAGGTCTTCCAGGCGGTGGTCCCGTCATAAATTGTAAGTTCTTAAAAATCGTCTCAGAGGCTGTCCTGGAAGACGATTAGAGAAAACCTGAGTTAGACTTACCGGTAACTTATTTTCTAAGAAGTCATCCAGGACAGCCAGGATTCCCCCCCGGTGTGTTTACTGTCGGTATATTATCATGCTGTGATGATTGTGTTCTGTCTTCTAGTGCCTTCCTATGGTCCTGATGATACTGAGGTTTGGGCCTGGAAAACCGCTTTTATCTTGAATGAGGTACGTGTTTCTTGTCCGGAGGGAGGAGCCCTAGGTTTCAGAGGCTGTCCTGGAAGACTTAGAGAATGAGTTACTGATAAGTCTAATTCAGGTTTTCAAATAGTACTGGCCATGGTGTCATCTGCCATCCAACTCTATATAGCAATGAAGCCGCAGGTAAGATACATCTGTCCTGGGACTGGTATCTCTGCATTTCTGCATTTGTCTTGTTACATGCCCGTGATTCCTTTGATCCTATAAGTACCTGTCTGTTTTAATAAAAACAAGTTTTTGGTATAACACTATTGCGGCTCCCCTGGCTTCTTTTTGGAGGGACACTGCAAGGTTGTTTCTGGAAAGATTTCACCTCTTGCCTGTGGCTTTGTGGCTATATAGAGTCAGATGGCAGATGACAGTATGGCCAGTGCTATTTGAAAGTATATATACACATGCATAATAATCTCCCTTGTGTTGAGATCAGTAGATTTGAGATCAGTATTCACCTGAAGATATGAGGATTAGGCTAGGTTCACACTATAAGACACAAAAACGGTCTGACCTTGATCCTACTTTGTTCTGCGACTTGTGTCCTACACGGTCCTACATCAGGCCTACACCGGTCTGACTTCTGTGAACGGGATCCAACTTTTATCCCGACAATACCAGGCACCTTGTGCTCTGGGGATCTTGAAGGGGAACCCCCGCCAAATTTAAAAAAAAAAGGCATGGGTTTCCCCCCCAAGAGCATACCAGGCCCCTCGGTCTGGTATGGATTTTAAGGGGAACCCCCACGCCAAAAAAAGGCGTGGCCCCGCCCAAAATCCATACCAGACCCTTATCCGAGCACGCAGCCTGGCAGCCTGCAAGCACCCCCCCTTCCTGGACCATACCAGGCCACATGCCCTCAACATGGGAAGTACGGGTGCTTTGAGGCGGGGGGGCTCTGCGCCCCCCACTCCAAAGCACCTTGTCCCCATGTTGATTAGGACAAGAGCCTCTTCCTGACAACCCTTGCCGGTGGTTGTTGGGGTCTGCGGGCAGGTGGCTTATCAGAATCTGGAAACCCCCTTTAACAAGACTCTGACCCCCCACCCTATGTGAATGAGTATGGGGTACTGTCAAAAATAAACACACTACACTGGTTTTTAAAGTATTTTATTAAATCAGCTCCGGCGTCTTCAACACTTTTGCAGGGTCTTCTCCCTCTCTCCGCTGCATCTTCGGCTCTTTTGTGGGGTCTTCTCCTTCTCTGTGGCATCTTCTGCGGCGTTTTCTGCTTTTTTGCGGCGTCTTCTGCTCTTTTGCTAGGTCTTCTCAGTTGTCTTCTCCCTCTGTTCTTCCTTCTTCCGATATTGACTCAACGCGATCTCCCGCACTAATGCTGTCTTCGCACTGTGCATTGACTTATATTGGAATGGGGCGGGGCCACCCACTGACGTCACCTGGAGGCACCGCCGCCTTATGAAGTCACCGCCCAGGGCATAATGGACGGTGACATCATAAGGGGGGCCCCCAGATGATATCAGCGGGTGGCCCCGCCCCATGCCAATATAAGTCAACGCACAGCGCGGAAACAGCATTTGTGCGGGAGGTCGCGTTGAGTCAACATCGGAAGAAGAACAGAGGAAAAACAGAGGAAGAAGACAGCAGAGAAGACCCGGCAAAAGAGCAGAAGATGGCGCAGAGAGAAGAACCAGCAAAAGGGCAGTAGAAAGAAAACCCCTCAGAAGAAAGAAGACCCCACAAAAGAGCAGAAGAAAGCTTGCTCGGATAAGGGTCTGGTATGTATTGTGGGGGGGACCCCACACTGTTTTTTTGGGGCGGGGTTCCCCTTAAAATCCATAACAGACTGAAGAGCCTGGTATGCTCTTGGAGGGGAATCCCATGCCATTTTTTTTTTAATTTGGCATGGTGTTCTCCTTCAAGATCCATTAGGCTAATATACTAAAAAGCCTTATGCAATTCCATGCAAAAATAGATTTGTGCAAATTAGCAAACGAAGGACTTAATGTGCAAAGTGTCTAAAAAGCAACCATTGTGCAATATACTAATTATAAAAATGTGCCAACAAAAGGTTGGATGTGCCAAAAAGAGGAAGCAAAACAAAAACAAAAAAGACAAAGAAAAAAAGACAAAGAAAAAACAGTCTTGTAAACGAGGATGACGATCTCCCGGTGATATGATTAAAGTGCTATGTGTTAGTGCTAAAGTAGATGTCAGAGATGTCCTCAGATTATCAGGTGCACAAAGCAGTTTTGCTGTGAGAAGGACTTTTCTCCAATATGATTTGTGGTGCGCTTGATGTTCCACCTCCTGCACTGCAATCGTGGGAGCACTCACCAGAGAGCGCTCCCCACTGAAGGGGTAGGCGCTTAGTTGTATCTCCTGGGTATTTGTGTTCCTTCCCTTGGGTTTGTGTGCAAGTATGCAGGTGAAGGTAAGACCATCCAAATGTCCGTCTTCTTTGTTATATTCTCCGCGAATATACCATGCAAGCAGAAACAATATCTTGCGCAATATCGTTTTGGTATTTTATTTTAAAAAAAGTATAATAAACACTCACATGTCAGCAAGAAAAAAGCAGCAGTCACTTTTCCAAATAGAAACGGATATCCGCCGTGTCCTCTGCGGTCCACGGCATATGAGACCGGAAGTGACGTGTGACGTTTTGGCCCCGCCCGACGCGTTTCGTCATTGGACGTCTACTGGAGCGGTGCCTGTATGTCACGTTCCCGGTCTATAAATACTGAGTTCAATCCCAGAAAAAATGTGTCCCTCACTGGAGGGAAGGGCGGCCATGTTTGTGGTTATACTCATGTATTGTGTCGCTCATTTCGTGAGCGGGCGGCCATGTTATTGGTTTCTGTTATATTAAATTAAAGTGAACCGCGTAATCTTCTGATGTTCTATGTTGTGATCATGCCGACCCATAGGTGGTTACGACAATTGGTTAAAAACGAACCTTTTAATGCAAGTTAAAACCGTTTTGGGATTATATGAATAAATACATAAATTAAATACATAAAAATAAACATAAATGAAACTGTATATGTAAAAACTGTGCATACAGGGAATAATTGGATGCAAGAAGAACACTCACAACTAGACCGTGTTAGACTAAGAAGCCGAGAAAAAATGGGAGAACTGAAAAACTGAAAAAAACAACTGAAAAAGAAAAATGTAAAAATGTAAAAATGTGTATAATGGAGTTTTCTATGACCCACTGTGAGACCCGCAAGGAACATGTCGTTTATCCATAATTAATATCCTTACATGTATTGACGAAATCTTACAGAACAAAAATGAATGAATAAAATAAAATAAAATAAACTGAATTTAAATAAATTGGGTAAAAATATATGATGAATTCCTAAACGTATACAGATGTACATATATGAAATGAATATAAATAAATATATAAATATATAAAAATATATATAAATATATGTCCTTCTCACAGCAAAACTGCTTTGTGCACCTGATAATGTGAGGACATCTCTGACATCTCCTTTAGCACTAACACATAGCACTTTAATCATATCACCGGGAGATCGTCATCCTCGTTTACAAGACTGTTTTTTCTTTGTCTTTTTTTCTTTGTCTTTTTTGTTTTTGTTTTGCTTCCTCTTTTTGGCACATCCAACCTTTTGTTGGCACATTTTTATAATTAGTATATTGCACAATGGTTGCTTTTTAGACACTTTGCACATTAAGTCCTTCGTTTGCTAATTTGCACAAATCTATTTTTACATGGAATTGCATAAGGCTTTTTAGTATATTAGCCTAAATTCAAGTACCACTTTTGCAATTTATTCATGTGGCTTACCTGTTGTAAAATTTTACTCATGTGATGTATATTTATACCCCCCTTTTTTACCAATCCTTTTTATATATACCTGTATATTGCAAGTTGTACTATATATTTAACTCTCACATCCCTTTACACTCTTGGTACCACCGTTTTGTAACGAAAACATAGAGATATATATATATTCTATTCACACTTGCTCCAGGTGTAGCTGAGCTCTTGTGATGTAAGGGGGGGTCAATGACATCGCTGGTGCCAGGGGTGGGCATCCATCCAGGGGTGTAGATCATATATTAATAATGCTAAAGGTGAATTGCGTATTATTACTACATCAGAGAGTATGAGCTGCTGCTCTATCTCACAACCAAAAGATAAATACAATTTGTTAAAACCCTGAGCAGCTCTGAATACTATTCAATGTGACAAGAACAGGTTAATACCCCCCTTAGGCGAGGTACAGGTGAAAGAACAGTCTTTGGTGATGGCTAATAAATGTCTTTCCTGAACACTAGACACTAAAACTGGACAGTCTTTTAGAAAAAATAGATGAAGATCCTTGATAGTTGTACCGCCACATGGGGCGCAGAGTAAGAATAGGAGACACCCAATGTGTTAAACAGCACTACATGCAGTGTGAATCTTTCACCAGACAGCTTATATGCTTACCAGATGCAATTGGTAAAACCGCCTTTGGCTTTCTACCCTGCCAGGGTCCCTCTGCGGGGATGTGGGATCCTTTTCACACTGCAGAAGTGCCGACCGGAAACACTCGGTGCCCGGGATTGGACCGCAATGGATACCCAGAGGGATGTAAGAAAAGCCCAATAGTGTAATCCAGTAACACTTAAGTAAATTTATTGAAATAAAATATTGCACTTACATGGTATGACTAAGGAATCAGCAGTATAAAATTGTGCTGGCCAGCACTCACAGGACCGATCGTATCAGCACTCACACGACCGATCGTGTCGGATCCGATCGTAGGGGGATATCGTTAGCGCGTCCTTCCCTGACGTACGTTTCTTCTGATAAGACATTGTCAAAGCGGATAGGACGCGCCGCTAACGTACCACACTATATACACAAACATGACCTCAGGTCCTCTGGCAGGAAGGCGGTCTCCCACCATTTTAACTCTGGGCAATTGCCCTCACTCCTATGTAATCAGCATGTTAATCTAACTGAAAAGCCAAGGTCTAAAAACCCGCCATTTTAACTTTAGGCAAATGCCCTCTTGCATATGTAACTTCCGGGTTACCTAACTAAAAAAGTCCAAAACTAAGACAAAAACGAACTGAGTGTTCAGACAACACTGGTATTAGTCG
Organism: Glandirana rugosa; assembly: GCA_018402905.1. Classification (NCBI taxonomy): domain Eukaryota; kingdom Metazoa; phylum Chordata; class Amphibia; order Anura; family Ranidae; genus Glandirana; species Glandirana rugosa. Next base: position 443,717 of record BLSH010534152.1, on the reverse strand, counting down.
TAATTCACTCCAATGTTCTAAAATGAATACCAGCCTTATAATTCAAAAAAGCTATGTCAAAAATTGTGCACAGCACTAAAAATGTATGTACTGACAAATAAATGCATGTTAAAAACATTCCCTATGTGGGCCATAAAAATACTTCTATACGTAAAATACAAAACGTGTCATATGTCGCCCTCTGGAGGTCAGACAATGTATAAATAAAAAATTAAGTACTAAGTAAAAAATATCCATATATTCACATATTAATTACTATCTTGTAAAAGAGGGACTCTAAACGTCACGAGAATGGTGAAAGAGAAAAAAAATATATATATATTTTTTTGTTTAAAATAAAATATTTGCATATTGATTGTTTAATTTTTAAACTAAAATTTGTTGCCAAACTAGGCTACCGCCTTCACTGCCATTCACTGCCCTCAGTACAGGAGTTTACACAACAATCCAAATAAATATCATGAATTATCTATAAACGCATTGATATCTATGTCTATGTTTAAACCAAAAGGAACATAACATTTGACCCTATGGATCCAGGACATTTCTAATCTCGATATCCCATGGACCAGAGAGCTCCCTCTCCAATGGGGCTCAAACGTATCTATCCCCACAAAAAGAGTATTGGAGGGGTCACGATGGTGGACCTCCCGATAGTGTTTAGAGACAGAATGGTTCCTGAACCCAGTTATAATATTGGTAATGTGTTCATTAAGTCTTACTTGCAAGGGATGTTTAGTACGGCATATATATTGGAGGCCGCAGGGACATTGTAGCAGATACACAACGCCCTTAGTCGCACAAGTAATAAAAGGTTTGACTTTGAACACTTGGGAAGTGGCTCTAGAGGTAAACTGATCAATCGTCCTACCTCTATGGCAATTGTATGAACAAACCCTGCATTTTTTACATTTATAAAAGCCTGTCAACTTATGAAAAAAACTTGCTCTGGGTAATGGTGGATCTAAGATATTGGGGGCTAGAGAATGCCTCAAAGATGGAACACCTTTAAACACCACTGATGGTTTATCAGGAAGAGTCTCACCCAATACTCTATAGTTTTTCAAAATGTGCCAATGGCGTGAAATGATCTGTTTTACCTTTCTCGCCTGGCACGAATAGGAAGTGATAAAGGGTATGCTTGGGCCAGGGGAATCATTCTGATTTTTGGGCTTCTCTCTTAAAAGATCACGTCTGTCCAATGTGGATACGTGGTCAATATTAGCCTTCAGATTATTAACATCGTACCCCTTTTCTGTAAATCGCTTGGTAAGAATATCCGCTTGAGAGAGGAATTCTTCGTGTGTAGAGCAATTTCATCGTATATGTATATATTGGCTCAAGGGAACACCCTTGAGCCATGGGTCATGATGACAACTACCAAGGGGTATGAATGCATTTCTGTCGGTAGCTTTAAAAAAAGTTGAAGTTACGAGATGTGTGCTTCTTAAGGAGAGAGTTCGCCTATAAGAATGGTTCGCTAAATGTCTTTTCCCCATGCTACAATTATTAGACTTCCGATTATAACTGGTGCATAGGTGTAACCTGTCTGCACTAGAAAATTCTCTCTTCGGGTTTTTAGTCTTACTAAGGGGACCGGGTTCGTATGGGAAATAGTGAAGGATAAGCACGGTCCGCTCTTTCCATTTTGTCTAGTAAAGTGCGGTAACCGTGTAAAACTTTTTGATATCTCATAACCCACTCTGAGAAGGACTATTTGGTAGTCACCACAAATTTCCAC
>BLSH010534152.1:378738-405907 GCA_018402905.1 Glandirana rugosa | reverse complement strand
GTCCTGGCTACAATACCTGTGTTCTGGCTACAGTCTGTGTCCTGGCTAAAATCCCTGTGTCCTGGCTACAATACCTGTGTTCTGGCTACAGTCTGTGTCCTGTATAAAATCCCTGTGTCCTGGCTACAATACCTGTGTTCTGGCTACAGTCTCTGTGTCCTGTATAAACTCCCTGTGTCCTGGCTACAATACCTGTGTTCTGGCTACAGTCTCTGTGTCCTGGCTACAATCCCTGAGTTCTGGCTACAATTCCTGTGTTCTGGCTCCCTGTCCCTGTGTTCTGGCTACAATTCCTGTGTTCTGGTTGCTGCATTTGCCACCCTAGGCTTATACTCGGGTCAATAACTTTTCCCAGTTTTTTGTGGTAAAATTAGGTGCCTCGGCTTATATTCGGGTCGGCTTATACTCGAGTATATACGGTATGTCATGTTGAATCACTGTGGTCAGTCCGGGCAAAGGGGAGAAAAAGTCTCTATTTTTGTTCATGAACTCTTTAACGTCCTGTTATTGGGCTACTGACAAGGATTCCATCAGGGGGACGTCCAGTGTCATTGGTACCCTATCTTTTTGAGGAGGTGGTACGGCCAACAAAGCATCTCTGTCCTTCCATGGTTTTAAGAGATTAACATGATAGATTTGTTCGGGCTTCCTTTTCCCCAGCTGGTAGACTTTGTCCTTTACTTCCCCTATGCTTTCCTTAATCTCAAAGGGACCCTGCCACTTTGCAAGGAATTTACTTTCAACCATGGGGAACAGCACCAGTACTCTATCCCCAGGGTTGAAAGTTCGGGTCTTAGCACCCCGATTATAAACCTTTCTCTGAGCCTCCTAGGCTCACTCCATATGCTCTCGTACCAGGGGCAGGACCACTGCAATTCGATCCTGCATCAAGGAAATATGTTCGATGACGCTCTTATGAGGGGTGACCTCTCCTTCCCACATTTCTTTGGCGACATCTAACAATCCCCGGGGATGTCTACTATACAAGAGCTCAAATGGGGAGTACCCGTAGACGCCCGCGGAACCTCTCGTATGGCAAACAAGAGATATGGCAGTAACATATCCCAATATCTCCCATCTTTTTCCACTACCTTTTTCAACATGCTTTTGAGCATTTTATTAAACCTTTAAATTAAAAAAAATGGGCATGTGGCGCTAACCTCTGAGTAAGTTCCTTACTCCCACCACTAGGGGGGGCTACTGAGCACAGGTGTTCAAAGAAAGTGTGAAGATTGTATATATGGTGACTTGTGCCTTAATACAACGGGATTCCACCGTTTATATGCTGGCATGAGAGATAAAGTGACTGTGCCTAGAATCTAATACAAAATGTGTGAAGATGTGACTGGATGCAATATTTATGAAAATATTATAAATATTTAAAAATTACTCAACATGTGATATCAGTATAAATCAATAAATACAATTGGTGACAATAATTATAATCAGTGCGGTAAAAATGTATGTGACAAAATATACAGTAAAGTAAACCAAATATATTATATACCACCTAGGGGTGAATAAATGGTGACGGTGTTTATAAGTCCAATGAATCCACTGTTTGTGTATTAATCATAAAAAGATTTTTTTATATAAAAAATAAATAATTAAGAAAATATATTATATAGTCCACACTGTCTCTCAACTGTGCAAAAGATTGCTATCCCGGACTTTTGTTGCAGATTTATAAGTGCAAATTGTTAAAAAAAACTCTGTGTATTCACTGCGGTGATTATTCTTCCTGATAGAAAAGGTGACATTAAACAGTGCTCCCCTCCTGTGTCCCCACTCACCAGATACAGGCACCCCTGCAGGGGTATGAGCCTGTGGATGCCTTATCTGGATGTCTCTGATGTCCTGTGGCGATCCTCCTCCAAGTTGTCTTTCACGGTGCCCGGGTGGTCAATCGGGTCCTAGGCTCGGTCCCGTCACTGGTTACGCAGTCTGTATTCCCAAGGTGATTGACTGAGAAAAATCCTCCGTCCACAGCGTATAAAGGGGAGTGAAAAATCCACAATAGTGTGTATCCTCTTAAATAAATTTATTCAAAGTTCAAAATTCCAGCATCAAGTTACAGGTTCAAATGCAAGTTTTCAGATCTATAGCAGCGCGGCTATAGTTGGGGCAGTGCGGGGCCATTAAGCACGTTTGTCACGCCACCACGTCATTTCCGGGTTCACGGGTTGCGAGGCCTGGAACGCAAGCCGAGGAAAAGAGGAAGGGAGACGTTCCTTTCTCAAACAGCAGCCGCGCTGCTATAGATCTGAAAACTTGCATTTGAACCTGTAACTTGATGCTGGAATTTTGAACTTTGAATAAATTTATTTAAGAGGATACACACTATTGTGGATTTTTCACTCCCCTTTATACGCTGTGGACGGAGGATTTTTCTCAGTCAATCACCTTGGGAATACAGACTGCGTAACCACGGGACCGAGCCTAGGACCCGATTGACTACCCGGGCACCGTGAAAGACAACTTGGAGGAGGATCGCCACAGGACATCAGAAACATCCAGATAAGGCATCCACAGGCTCATACCCCTGCAGGGGTGCCTGTATCTGGTGAGTGGGGACACAGGAGGGGAGCACTGTTTAATGTCACCTTTTCTATCAGGAAGAATAATCACCGCAGTGAATACACAGAGTTTTTTTTAACAATTTGCACTTAGAAATCTGCAACAAAAGTCCGGGATAGCAATCTTTTGCACAGTTGAGAGACAGTGTGGACTATATAATATATTTTCTTAATTATTTATTTTTTATATAAAAAAATCTTTTTATGATTAATACACAAACAGTGGATTCATTGGACTTATAAACACCGTCACCATTTATTCACCCCTAGGTGGTATATAATATATTTGGTTTACTTTACTGTATATTTTGTCACATACATTTTTACCGCACTGATTATAATTATTGTCACCAATTGTATTTATTGATTTATACTGATATCACATGTTGAGTAATTTTTAAATATTTATAATATTTTCATAAATATTGCATCCAGTCACATCTTCACACATTTTGTATTAGATTCTAGGCACAGTCACTTTATCTCTCATGCCAGCATATAAACGGTGGAATCCCGTTGTATTAAGGCACAAGTCACCATATATACAATCTTCACACTTTCTTTGAACACCTGTGCTCAGTAACCCCCCCTAGTGGTGGGAGTAAGGAACTTACTCAGAGGTTAGCGCCACATGCCCATTTTTTTTAATTTAAATATTTTATCCTCCATGGAGGTTTTCGGCGGGGCAGCTTCCTCATAGAATATATTTTATATTTATATATTACTTCCGTTACCCTTATCTATCCTAAGCGCGGAGATTTTAAATTTATATTATTTTATTAAACCTCTCCACAAGTCCATCCATTTGGGGGTGGTAGACTGAGGTATGGAGATGGGAGATTTTATACAATTCCTTGGTTACACGGAACTTAAACCTTTTTAGGGATCCCCATCTGACTAAATACCTGGACCAACTGCTTGGCGATAGTCTTAGCGGAGATGTCTTGCAAGAGTATGGCTTCAGGATAGCGGGTCACGTAATCTAGTATTACTAAGATGTGCTGGTGTCCCCGGGCAGATTTTACTACAGGTCCCATGAGATCCATGCCAATTCTTTCGAACGGCACTTCAATTATGGGTAGTGGAACAGGCGGAGTACGAAAATGGGGCGAGGGTGCAGAGAGTTGACACTCAGGGCAGGATTCACAATACTCTCTGACATCTGCATGCAACCTGGGCCAGAAAAACCTCTGGGTTATTCTCTCCCTGGTCTTTTCTACACCCAGATGTGCCCCCATTATATGCCCATGGGCTAAGTCTAACACCATCCTGCGGTAGGGTTTGGGAACCACTAGTTGCTCTACCTCCTCCCAGTGTTTCACCACCTGATACAACAACTGGTTCTTCAGAGCCATATAGGGAAAAGATGCCACCCAATTAGGTTTCATGGGTTCCCCATCTATCACATTAACATTTTCTCTGGCTCTAGTGAGTGTGACATCGCGTAGTTGTTCTATACAGAAGTCCTCTTTCCGGACCTCTAAGTCAGGTACCACATTCTGTTCACTCTTACAGTCAGGGTCAAAGTTCATCATTCAGGGGACAATTGGCATAGTCCTCTCAAGGGTCCCCAAGACCTTCCTGGCCTCTTTGGCTAGTCTCCAGGTCTAGAGCCAAAAGTCTCGTTAGTCATTACAGTAGTCTTATTAATATTCCTGACGCCCTTGAGCGTTGGGACAGTCTCACCAGATCCACTGTGCGATTTTTCACCCCTAGATACATTGGAGTGGGGCACAGACAGGTACCACAAGTCCTCAGCCGTACTGTATCTCTCCACGAAGTCCACCGGTTGGGTTTCCATTTTGGGGTCTCCATGGCTGACCCACTTCCTTAAAGTTGCAGGGAGCACATGCAGATACTGGTCCATGACCACACGCTCCACCATCTGAGGGCCTGGTAAAGTCTCTGGCTGTAACCACTTCTTGGTGAGATGGATTAAGTCAAACATTTGGGAGTGGGGTGGCTGGTCCATGCGGTAGGACCACTGATGCACCCGTTGAGCCCTGACTGCCATGGTGACACCCAGGGGTGTGAGTATCTCCGGTTTTAGCGACTCAAAGTCCTGGGCCTTATCGGGTTCCAAATCAAAATAGGTCTTTTGGGGCTCACCTGTCAGAAAAGGTGCTAGCAGTCCCAACCATTGTTCTTTTGGCCATCCTTCGCGAAGATCGACTCATTCAAAAGTCGTGAGGTACACCTCCACGGCATCCGCAGGTGTCATCTTCTGCAGGTGGTAAGAGGCGCGTACCAGTTTTGGTTCCACTGCCACGGGATGTGCGGGCCACTCCTTTAACTCCAGCAGGGCCTCCGCAAACTGTCAGTTTGTCTCCTGTTGTGCTGCGATAGTCTGGTGACTTTCTTCCCCCTGAGCTGCAGTGGCCTCTGTGACCTTGCAGTTGGTTTCCCGCTGAGCTGCACTGGCTTGCAGCAGGGCCTTCAATATTTCCTCCATCTTGGAAAGTTGCCCGTTGAACTCCACCATGTGTGGGAGATTAGCTTGTGTGGATCACCTTTCCTGGGAAGAAGGCAGCTTGTAGGCAAACTTTCTTAAAATCTGTCCGGTTGCCAGTTTTGTTTGGTAAAGGTTGCAAGTCATAAAACAAACAGAAATAGCAAAAACAAAACCTTGCTGTCTGGTGCTAAACTAATACAGAATAGGATACCTCTCTATACGATGCCGGGCTTGTCCCTTACAACCTTCAAACAAACAAATGCAAACCTTTTCCTTTTGCAGTCCTTAGAGCAACCAACCAAGGTTTAGCTCTCTCAGTGTAGGCGTACTGAGTATCAGGTTGAGCTCCTCTGTGATCTCTTCCTGGTTATTTCAAGCAGCTGGAGAAGGATTTGGGAGGACCTAGAGACTCCAAGCCGGAAACCAACTCTGCCACGTTGGCTGGCAAAACCCGGGTCGGACTCTTATTAGTCCACTCCAAGTGAACGCATGCGAGGCAACAAATATCGCCCGTCCATTATCACACCCCGCATAACGTCACAATATATATATAAATATATATATATATGTATATAGATACTGTATATATATGGTCTTCTGTTCATTCTTTTTTAACGTTTTACCAGGTGTGTGGTCAGTCTTTTGCTGATGCAGCTTTTCAGCCACAAGGTTCTAGTGGCGGCCCTCTGAACCTGGGGTTTTTACCCCGGTTGTTTTTGGGGCTGTTGGCACAGTTCTGTTGCCTAGTTGTTGCTAACCCTTGTATTTATTGCTTTGGGATGTCCCATGGTGTATGAATAAGCTGCCTGTGTCCTATACTGTATAATTATGATAAGAGGTATTTAGACTTACTTGTAAATCCCATATCCTAGTGTACAGTGCACGACACAGGGCACAGGCCACCCTTCCTAACTCTTATTGTTACTCTGCATTGTTTGCTTCAAAACTGAGGACTCAGGTTTAGTAGGGTTACAGGGGAGGCACCGCAGAGGTACGTGTCTTCAAAAACTTGCCAGTGTCCAATCATCTGAAGGTGCAAATCTATAACCCATGGTGTATGAATACGTTTTCTGTGTCCTGTACTGTACTCCAAGATTGGGAATTTACAGGTAAGTCAAAATTCCTCTTTTTTACCTATCTTGGATATACTGTATATGAACACCTCCAAGGTATCTTTTTGCCAAACCGAACAAACATAATTTTGGATAATCTTATCTTGTAAGACTTTAATTATCAGCTGTAAACTAGATGTGCACACTGTCTGTGCTATCAAAGTTTCTGTCATATCAAATATTTCAAGGTTGGCGCACACTTTAAGAACTGTGCAATTTATTGCACCCTACATTTGTTTATATTATATTGACTGAGAATTGGCCTTTAACCAGTTGCCGACCGCCGTACGGCTATAAGCGGTGACAGCGTGGCTCTGTATTGCTGACCGCCGTACGACTATAAGCGGCGACAGCGTGGCTCTGTACTGCCGATCGCCGCTTATAGTCGTCACTTTAGTGCACGGCGGCTAGGGGGCGAGCGCATGCTGGGGGTTTCCCAATCTGACAGGCGGAATACCAGAGATCTACTGATCCCTGTCACTGGGATCAGTTAGATCTCTGTTGCCCCTGCCAGCCCAGCCCCCTCACAGTTAGAACACACCTAGGGAACACAGTTAACCCCTTCACTGCCCCCTGCAGGTTAACCCCTTCAGTGCCAATGACATTTACACAATAATCAGTGGATATTTAAATTTCTGATCGCTGTATAAATGTCATTGGTCTCAAAAAAGTGTCAAAAATGTCTGACATGTCTGCTGCAATAAAAATCGCAGATCGCCGCCATTACTAGTAAAAGAAAAAAAAATGTAAAAACGCCAGAAATGAATTCTCATGGTTTGTAAATGCAGCAACTTTTGCGCAAACCAATCAATAAATGCCGATTTCGATTTTATTTTTTTTTTACCACAAATATTAATATAAATCGGCCAAAACCGATGAATACATTTGTTTTTTTATATATTTTTTTTGATTTGTATTTTAGCAAAAAGTAAGAAATATTGTTTTTTTTGCTAAATTGTCGCTCTTTTTTTGTTAATAGCGGTGATCAGAAATGACGCAGAGGTGATCAAGTACCACCAAAAAAAAGCTCTATTTGTGGGGAAAAAAAAGAATGCAAATTTCGTTTGGGTACAACGTTGCACGACCGTGCAATTGTCAGTTAAAGCGACGCAGTGCTGAATTGCAAAAAGTGCTCTGGTCCTAACATGGGAAATCCTTCCGGGGTTAAAGTGTATTTCCACTTTTGCAACCAAATTGGGATAACACTCAACGCTCCATTCACATAGCATAAGTTTAAAAAAAATTAAAATTGCAGCTTACCTTTTTTACATGCTATATTCTGTATCCTCAGGCAAGGAAAGTACTACATACTTCTCTTTGTTTATAAGGGGGCTGAGCAGCTGTGTTTGTCATAATTAACCAGTGGCGGCTGGTGTAGGAGGGGCGCTTGGGCGCCGCCTCCCCGCCTGCTAGAATGAAGGAAAAAAAAGTCAGCCCCGCCCCCCTACAGGTGGCGCCGTTACATTGACTTTTTTTTTTTCGACTCCTTGGCTGTCACATGACAGCCAAGTAGTGAGCCTATTGGTCAGCCATTAAATGCTGTATGTGTGCGCTGGAGAGGCGCACACACAAAGCCTGATTGGCTGCACTGAGCCTTTGGCTCAGTGTGATTGGATGCAATGGCGGGTTACTGTGGCAGCGGACGTGACTCCCGCTCCCACAGTGGCCCTGACAGCCCGGTGACCGACGAAGGGGGACAGCGCGCTCATCCGCATGCCGAAGCTCTGCAGACACAGCGCGCTCATCCGCATGCAGAAGCTCTGCATTAATCCTGCCTGCTGGATGGGGTAAGTGCGGGACTTGTCCCGACCTGGGGGGGGGGGGCGGGTGTCTCTGCAATGTACCCCTCCTGTGTTACTTGCTGCATAACTGCCCCTCCTGTGTCACTGGCTGCATAACTGTCCCACCTGTGTCACTGGCTGCATAACTTCCCCACCTGTGTCACTGGCTGCAAACTGCCCCACATGTGTCACTAGCTGCAAACTGCCCCACCTGTGTCACTGGCTGCATAACTGCCCCACCTATGTCACTGGCTGCATAACTGCCCCACCTGTGTCACTGGCTGCAAACTGTCCCCACCTGTGTCACTGGCTGCAAACTGCCCCCACCTGTGTCACTAACTGCAAACTGCCCCACCTGTGTCACTGGCTGCAAACTGCCTAACCTGTGTCACTGGCTGCATAACTGCCCCCACCTGTGTCACTGGCTGCAAACTGCCCCCACCTGTGTCACTGTCTGCAAACTGCCCCTCCTGTGTCACTGCCTGCATAACTGCCCCACCTGTGTCACTGGCTGCATAACTGCCCCCACCTGTGTCACTGGCTGCATAACTGCCCCCACCTGTGTCACTGGCTGCATAACTGCCCCACCTGTGTCACTGGCTGCATAACTGCCCTAATGTGTCACTGGCTGTATAACTGCCCCTCCTGTGTCACTGGCTGCATAGCTATCCCTCCAGTGTCACTGGCTGCATAACTACCCCACCTGTTTCACTGGCTGCATAACTACCCCACCTTGGTCACTGGCTGCATAACTGCCCCCACCTGTGTTACTGGCTGCATAACGACCCCACCTGCGTTACTGGCTGCATAACTACCCCCACCTGCTTTACTGGCTGCATAACTACCCCCACCTGTGTTACTGGCTGCATAACTACCCCCACCTGTGATATTGGCTGCAATTTACCCCACCTATGATTTTGGCTGTAATTTACCCCACCTGTGATGCTGAGCTGTATACTGTGCCCTATGATGCTGAGCTGTATACTGTGCCCTGTGATGCTGAGCTGTATACTGTGTCCTGTGATGCTGAGCTGTATACTGTGTCCTGTGATGCTGAGCTGTATACTGTGTCCTGTGATGCTGAGCTGTATACTTCTGACACAATGGGTGGATTATTTAAGGGGCGGGGCTTATTATAAGTAGGAGGGGTCAAAAAGGAAGGGCGGGGCTTGGCACCCCCCATGCTAAAACTTCACCAGCCGCCACTGTAATTAACCCTGTCTATACTGTGCAGGCAGATTTTTATTCTCAATTTTAACAAAATTTGCACACTGTCATGGGCGTCCGCAAGGAGGGGGTCACTGGTGTCCGTGAGCGGTCTTTGCAGGGTCCGCCGAGGCCACCGCTGACTTTTTTCTGAGTCTGCTGCTCTCTGACTCACTGAGTCCCTCACCCCCGATGCAATGGCTCAGGCCTCGGCTCGGTCGCTCGGCTCCAGTCCCTCCTATGTACTGTGTAGGGAGAGATGTAGGAAAAGCTGTGGATTCTATTCTATATGCAGGTGAAAAAAAGGTAAGAGTAAGAGGACTAAGTAAAGGGGGGGGGTCTGCCCTGGCCCGGTCTGCTCTAAAGGGAATCTATATGAGGGACCCTGGCCTGGCCTGCTCTAAAGGGGGATCTATATGAAGGACCCTGGCCTGGCCTGCTCTAAAGGGGGATCTGGGGGGACCCTGCCCTGGCCTGCTCTAAAGGGGGATCTATATGGGGTCCCCTGGCTTGGCTTGCTCTAAAGGGGGATCTATGGGGGACCTGCCCTGGCCTGCTCTAAAGGGGGATCTATATGGGGGACCTGCCCTAGCCTGTTCTAAAGGGGGATCTATGGGTGACATGCCCTTGCGCTAAAGTGGTATCTATATGGGGCACCTGCCCTGGCCTGTTCTAAAGGGAGATCTACATGGGGGACCCTGGCCTGGCCTGCTCTAAAGGGGGATCTATGGGGGACCTGCCCTGGCCTGCTCTAAAGGGAGATCTATATGGTGGTCCCTGGCCTGACCTGCTCTAAAGGGGGATCTTTAGGGACCCTGGCCTGCTCTAAAGGGAGTCATGTTGGCTAAATATATATATATTCTTTTCAGGGAGAGCCTGGAGTACCTGGTGGTGCAGGAAAACCTGGTAGCACAGTAAATATAGGTGAAAAGGTAAGACTAAAGGGGGATCTATGGGGACCCTGGCCTGTTCTAAAAGAGGATCTATGGGGGACCCTGGCCAGTGCTCTGGATCTTTATCTTGGAATCTAGAAATTGCTAATCAGACAATGGCAGCTTGATCCTTCTATTAAGCGTTTGTATCAGGTTTCTCAAACCTTTGCATGTCTTCGCTTTATGTGATAATGACTAAGCTCTTTGGTCTTGGCCATGGTGGAGAGATTGGAATTTAATTGATTGATTGCTTCTGTGGACCGGTTGTCTTTTATACTGGTGACAAGCTGAGATTAGGAGCACTCCCTTTAAGAGATCGCTCCCAATCTCAGCTCATTACCTGTATAGAAGACACCTGGGAGCCAGAAATCTTGCTGATTGATAGGGGATCAAATACTTATTTCCCTCATTAACATGCAAATTCATTTATAACTTTTTTTAAATGTGTTTTAATGGATATTTTTGTTGTTATTCTGTCTCTCACTGTTAAAATAAACCTACTATTAATATTATAGACTGATCATTTCTTTGTCAGTGGGCAAATGTACAAAATCAGCAGGGGATAAAATACTTTTTTCCCTCACTGCACATCAAAGTCTGCAGAAATGCCCTTACAAACAAAGTCCACAGAGACGCCCTTACATCAGAGTCCACAGAGATCCCATACATCGGAGTCTGCAGAGACCCCCATACATCAGAGTCTGCAGAGACCCCCTTACATCAGAGTCCCCAGAGACCCCCATACATCAGAGTCCACAGAGATCCCCATACATCAGAGTCTGCAGGGACCCCCATATATCAGAGTCCGCAAAGAACCCCATACATCAGAGTCTGCAGAGACCCCCATACATCAGAGTCTGCACAGGCCCCTTACGCTGTAAGGGGGGAGCTCTGTGAACTCCAATGTAAAGGGGAACCCTAATTTAAGGGGGGCTCTGATGTAAAGAGGAATGCTGTGGGTTCCGGTGTAAAGGAGAACCCTGACGTAAGGGGGTCTCTGCTCACCAGAGTCATCAGAGTCCATATAGAGCACCCCTTAATTTAGTTTATACACTGGGAGGCAGGAGAGAGAGTGAGCTTACTCACCCCGGATTGGAGGCTCATGCATAGGTTTCAGTATCTTTGCTCATCAATCAATGGCTCAAATGAGTATTAAGTGTACTATTTATTAAAATGGAAAATGCTGTGATTGGTCATTCCTTTTTCTTCAATTTCGCCATTTTTTATTTCACTGTCTATGTACCCAGACTCAGAATGAATCCTTTTGAGTTCTTTGTTACACATTTATACATACAGATTACAAACACAGTTTGACAAAAAAAAGGTATGTGCATTAAATACTGTATCATCAGGTACAACCTGGCTCAACAAAACTTTTTATTATAAAAACGCTTGTCAACTGTTATATAGTGATACATTTTAAATCTGCGTGGTGAGTTTGTTTACACATTGCACTTAGATGGATGTAATTAATGTAATATATACTTTAGTTACTTTATTTTAACAACCCCCCACTTTCATCAGCGTGAGAAGACTGCTACAGGGTGGAGCCTACGTACAATAGGGCTGCATTAGTCTGCAAACAGGCACTGTGTGTTCACATTGTGATTATTCGACATCGTGGGAACCTGAATAGTGCAGCATTACACCCACAACCTCACAAAATCTCAGAGTGCAGAGACGATAATGCTTTCACACACAGTGATAACCAGGCTCATTTCATTTATACTAATATTAGTAAGTAAATAAACCTTGTTAACTTAGCAATGAGTAAAAGTATATTGGGTAAGAAAAAGTGTTCCTGGAGATTAGATATGGCATGAATGACAGAGATTTACACAAAGCCATTTCATTAATGAGACCATATACCATGCAACTTTCACAGGGGATATGAAAGTCTGGAGCAATAACTGGATTGTGTCTTTAAAGTGGAACTTTACCCATAACAGCTTGAGAAAAAATAATGTTCTTTAGCAAGGAATATACATTCCACATTAATAATGATGCTACCAAAACTAATGTGTGCTGTAAATTGCCTCCAGCATTGCTCCTGTTTCTCTTTGCTGGAGGCGCCATTTTGCTGAAGCCCAGAGCCCCAGCAATAAATCATAAAGCGGAAGTAATCCCATTGATTTAACAGTTACATTCCTGGAATGCCAGGATTGCTAACTGTCACATTTGCTTGTGTCCTCAACCAAACTGTCAAACCATCAAATGGCTGGTGTCATAACTGATTACATGGGCAGCACCATGGCCTTAGTAGATCAAACAGAAGCAGTGTCCTTGTGAAGGATAGGAGGATTTCATTTTACTTTAAGGCTGTCAGCAGATTGGCCTCTACAAATTTGGCAGTGCCTAAAATGGAAAGCAACTGAGCATGTACAGAGCAGGGTGAGGCAGTGTTTTACTGGATTGAAAACAGTATAGACACTTATTTTTAATGTTTTACACAGCTATATCTGCAAATGGCGCCAGACTGACGTGATCTAGCAGGACTTCATTTTCAGACTAAAGTTTCACTTTATATAAGTTTAGGGGTATATAAAGAAACAAACCTACAAACTCACCCCTATGTTGCAGCATTGGTGTGTTGCTGCAGCTGTTCCACATTGGCTCTAGAACTGAGAGCCAAGCGATCCCATGACTACAGATCGCTCTCTTTTTGCTCTGCTCAGAGCAGAGAGCAGTAACTGTCAGTCTATGCTGACCACTCTGCCCCTCCAGGGCTCACTGGAGTGCCAGGCTGGAGAGGAGGTTCTCACAGCTGGCCACAGCTCTCAGCCGCACAATGACAGCTATAGCGAGTTGGGTGGTTCCTGATTATATGTTCGGGATCCTTCCAGAGCCTGGAAAGGCTCAGCCACATCAGCTGACGGTGGGTAATAGCCCAGTGTTGGCTGATTCTGTGTCACAGGAGAGCAAAAGTAAGCATACTTCTTTGACCCACAAGAGAAGTATGGCGGAAAAAAAAAAACGTCCATATACAAGGCTTCTGATTGTTCCATCAGGAACATTGTGACCCTTGAAGAATTATTGTTCTGACTAGCATGCGTGTAACCGGGACAGTGCACATGGAATAAAGTCTCCTTAGGGAAACATGCTGTCACCAGCTTATTTGTGCTTTACAAGCAGAGAACTGCCTGTCAGTAGTCATTTATTGGGATCATCTTCTTGGTATTTTTCCAGATTTCAAAAGACATGGAGGCATGTTCCTTTAATAGGTGAACTATTACGCATTTATTAAACATGAATTTAGCATGTTTGAAATATACTCCTTTTATACTCCAAAATTCATTATCAACCAAAAGTTCATGGTTCCCCTTGAAAATGGAGATTACCAACAGATCTCTTGGAAAGGGATCCTAATGATTGATGTTCTAAGACTATTCTTCTCCCCAATGTCATACTATCAAGGCATGTGGTTCCTCTTATGTAGAAAGGAGAGTATCGCATCCATGCTTGTCATGCCATGACACAAACATACAGTATATCCAAAGAGCGGCACATTCCATCTATATACCTCTCTGTGCCACTCTTTGGTGGTCCTGGTGACGTGTCCTGGACTCCTTCCACAATTCCCAGGCTAGACACTATGTAGTAGTCGCCACTTGGAGGTGCCACAACAATTAGTTTGTTATCAAGCTGGTTTGTAAGTATTCTGCTTTTTCAATCAGTGACACCAGTTGAACCATATTACAAATTCCTCCCTTTATGTAGGAAGTGTTTAAATACATTTTGAAAATGTATTCTTTAGCTTAGAGATTTTATATGGGTGAAATCCACTCATGAAGGTTATTCACAAAACTTGTTGAGTTTTTATGACGCACTCCTTTTTAGTAATGTGATTATGTGGAAATATATGTATGGATTCATTCTGTCAACATGTGCACTTCAGGCTGCTGTATGTCGAATATAATTAACCAGCTTGTTGCTTTAATCTGTGAGCTGTGTATGTAATGTTTAAAAAATTTATTTTACCTAGAATCTTTTCAATATTATGCCTCATTTGAAGTCCCGTGGGCATTACACTTGGTTTATGTGTGCAGATATAAGTGGTGGAGGCTTAGCATTTTAGGCACCAGATCACAACCATTTGCTAAACAAACTTTTCCTGGCCCTACATCATGTCAGCACACAATGGGTTAATGCCTCCTCTGGAACCCGCAGGACCACCTCTTCCTAGCTAAATATAAGACAGCCCCTCCCCAACTGAAGTGTTCTTTTTTAGCCATGCTCCAGGGAACTTGTTGATTGCAGATGGTATGTACTTTGGTTGCTGCAAGTGTATCCCCCCTGCCACACTTATCTCTCCAGGTTCAGCCTCTCCTGGAGTTGGAAGACCCAGAATGTTGAATGTAAACCTTCCTGAAACTGGGTGCCCTGTGCACCGGGCTGTGGGCCATGTAGCTTAAACAGCATGGATATTGTACAGGTGTGGTATTAGTGTGCTCTGCAATGTCACCATTTGCCTCTCCCTTGAGGAAGATATACAGTATCTCACAAAAGTGAGTACACCCCTCACATTTTTGTAAATATTTTATTATATCTTTTCATGTGACAACACTGAAGAAATGACACTTTGCTACAATGTAAAGTAGTGAATGTACAGCATGTATAACAGTGTAAATTTTCTGTCCCCTCAAAATAACTCAACACACAGCCATTAATGTCTAAACAGCTGGCAATGAAAGTGAGTACACCCCAAAATGAAAATGTCCAAATAAGGCCCAATTAGCCACCCTCCCCCCCCCCCCGGTGTCATGTGACTCGTTAGTGTTACAAGGTCTCAGATGTGAATGGGGAGCAGGTGTGTTAAATTTGGTGTTATCACTCTCACTCTCTCATACTGGTCACTGGAAGTTCAACATGGCACCTCATGGCAAAGAACTCTCTGAGGATCTGAAAAAAAGAATTGATGCTCTACTGCTCTACATAAAGATGGCCTAGGCTATAAGAAGATTGCCAAGACCCTGAAAATGAGCTGCAGCACGGTGGCCAAGACCATACAGCAGTTTAGCAGGACAGGTTCCACTTAGAACAGGCCTCACCAAAGTCGAACAAAGAAGTTGAGTGCACGTGCTCAGCATCATATCCAGAGGTTGTCTTTGGGAAATAGACGTATGAGTGCTGCCAGCATTGCTGCAGAGGTTGAAGGGGTGGGGGGTCAGCCTGTCAGTGCTCAGACCATATGCCGCACACTGCATCAAATTGGTCTACCTGGTTGTTGTCCCAGAAGGAAGCCTCTTCTAAAGATGATGCACAAGAAAGCCCGCAAACAGTTTGCTGAACACAAGCAGACTAAGGACATGGATTACTGGAACCATGTCCCGTGGTCTGATGAGACCAAGATAAACTTATTTGGTTCAGATGGTGTCAAGCGTGTGTGGCAGCAACCAGGTGAGGGGTACAAAGACAAGTGTGTCTTACCTACAGTCAAGCGTGGTGGTGGGAGTGTCATGGTCTGGGGCTGCATGAGTGCTGCCCACACTGGGGAGCTACAGTTCATTGAGGGAACCATGAATGCCAACATGTACTGTAACATACTGAAGCAGAGCATGATCCCCTCCCTTCGAAGACTGGGCCACAGGGCCGTATTCCAACATAATAACAACCCCAAACACACCTCCAAGACGACCACTGCCTTGCTAAAAAAGCTGAGGGTAAAGGTGATGGACTGGCCAAGCATGTCTCCAGACCTAAACCCTATTTAGCATCTGTGGGGCATCCTCAAAAGGAAGATGGAGGAGTGACAGGTCTCTAACATCCACCAGCTCTATGATGTCATCATGGAGGAGTGGAAGAGGGGTCCAGTGGCAACCTGTGAAGCTTTGGTGAACTCCATGCCCAAGAGGATTAAGGCGGTGCTGGAAAATAATGGTGGCCACACCAAATATTGACACTTTGGACCCAATTTGGACATTTTCACTTAGGAGTGTACTCTAGTCACTTTTGTTGCCAGTGGTTTAGACATTAATGGCTGTGTGTTGAGTTATTTTGAGGTGACAGCAAATTTACCCTGTTATACAAGCTGTACACTCACTACTTCACATTGTAGCAAAGTGTCATTTCTTCCATGTTGTCACATGAAAAGATATAATAAAATATTTACAAAAATGTGAGAGGTGTACTCACTTTTGTGTGATACTGTATATGAGACGGCTAGTTTAAGTGCTTGTGCAGCCTTCATTCGACTTTACAAGCTAGACGTGTGGGCAGCAAGTTCTGCAAAGTTTGGGACAAGAGACATAAATTCTTTGTCTTTAGAAGCATTTGTTTGATTGTCAGTTTTTCTTTTCATGTGTTCTCTCCCTCCCATTTATTCAGCTAGTTATATCCCATTGTGTGCTGATGTGAGGTTGGGCCAGGAAAACTGAAAATTGCTATCAGATACACTAGGGAGGACTCCCTCGTGGCCTGTCACAAGCTGGGCTATCGAACACTTCAGTTGGAGATGGGCTGTCTTTTATTTAGCTAGGAGTAGGTGGTCCTGTGGGTCCCAGAGGAGGCGTTAAAATATTATGTGCTGACATGGGGATAGGCCAGGAAAGGGAAATTACAGTAAGTACCTGATAACAATTTTCTGTTTTAAAATAGAAGGTAGGTGCACCATATTTACATTTTTTTAACTCAAGTGTTTTTTTAGCTGCTGACTTTTAATTTTTCAACAGGTGACTGAAGGACCGCTTTAGAGTACAGATGTGCAGGGTAAGGGAGGTATATTGACCCCATAGAGAGAGCCAGGCTGGAAATCAGTATTATAAGAGGAAGAGGGAGCTGAAACAATTAAACTTTATTTGAGGCTGCTACTGCTGTGATGACTCTATGACTAAGTCCCAGTGGGCGGGATGAAATACATCAGAGGCACGTCACTTAGGAGGAGTTTGAGAGCCGGTTCACACTGAGGCGACTTGTCAGGCGACTCAAGTCGCCTGACAAGTCATCCCCATGCATTGCAATGGAACCGTTCTAATAGGAGCGGCTTAGGTCGCTCCGACTTAGAAAAAGGTTCCTGCACTATTTTGGGGGCGACCTCAGCACGACTTGCATTGACTTCTATGTAAAGAAGTCTCCTTGCAAGCCGCGCTGAGGTAGCCTCGAGCGGGGCGACTTGCTTTGCCCTGCAAGTTGCGCCGCTCCAGTGTGAACCGGCTCTAAAGGTGTCGCCATTCACATTCCTCGCCACCTGTTCAGCTAGCAGTGAGCGATCCCAATGTACAGAGCCACTTGCATTGGAATATGTTAAAAAAAAGTCTTGGTTCTAGACATACTTGAAAGGTGCTGGTATCTTGTGGTATAGGACTAGGATGCTGTAGTGGTGTACACAAACTGCACAGGTAATCTTGGTTCAAATAGGTCTAGTTGATGAAATGTTGTTGAGTAGTAAAGACCCTAAACAATGAGGTCTAAGGTCACAACCTCTATTGCCCTAGCAAATCCATATATACCTATATACCTATAGCTATATCCTGTATATATGGTGTGCAGTAGTACAAATTGGCCACTATGTCAAATGATGTTTTTCCTGATAGTGACAACATGGTGGCAAAGGAAACAAATCAGTCCACCCTGAGTAGATGTTTAATTTAACGGTAGGTACCGGCCATCATCGCTAGTTTCTTTAATCTCTCATGGACGCTGTTAGATTACCTACCTGAACCATAGTAAGGGGTCTCACTCTGTTTGGATTTTAGTTTATATAATGAAAAATACAATGGGACCAGGAGAAGAAATAAAGGTTCCCAGACTATAACTAACTGTAATGAAACCCTTCCAGTGATCACGTTTATTACTGCAAAGTTGGATGGCAGGCAGCTCAAGCAAAACAGTATGGTTTGTGCTAATTCTACAGAGTTTAAAAGCACATCACAGATAACATGGCTCTTGATATTATCCCACTGTGCCACACAGCAATCTTACCAAAATCTCATGCTAAAGGATGAAGTCTGTAGAAATGATACATTAACTTTTGCAGTTCATCTCATATTCCCCTTAGTGCCTAATTTGCTTAACAACATATACATTGCAAAGTGGTGGTTATTGCATATTCTGTTCTTGATATCAGCTGCAATTATTCCTTAGCTGTAATGTTATTCATTGGAGTTATTAGACAAAAAGTCAAGTAATTATAAAAATAACGTAGTTCAGGGTAATCAAATGGAAAAGCAGCACACTAATGGCATCTTCACAGGCAAAACTTTAATTAGCAAACAAGCTTCAGCACATGGTATTGCCACCAGGATCACCCCTCTAACATGTTTCATCCCATGGGCTTAGTCATAGAGGATCCTCATTTAGGATAACAAGGCCCTTGTAAATAACCCTAAGCATTGCCCTTCTTAAATTCTGCTTTTTCAGTATCTGCAGTGAGAACAGATATTTGCTCCTTATATGTTTCTTATAATGTTCCATAAATGTTGATTGCTGTGCTGCAATGCACACATGTAACCATTGAAGATTACAAACTTCTAGAAGCAGGAAGTCTCTTCAGAAGTTTAGTAATGACAAAGAAAGCACATCTTTATACTAGGATATTGAAGAAGTAAAGTATTGCGTGGTTGTCTGGAAACATGTAAGAGGAGTTGGGCAGGTCTTAAGGCCTGATTCACACCTATGCATTTTTAGTGCTTTTTGCATTTTGCAGATTTGCACTACAGTCCATTTAACATGGTTTGCTATGGAACACGTCCTGTAGTGCAAATCTGAAAAATGCAAAAAGCACTAAAAATGCATAGGTATGAATCAAGCCTTAGCTAAACTCTCGCAGGCGCCGTTTGATTCTAGTAGTTACTGATTACCTCTAAATACAAGTGCGCTGCACAATAGAAATCTACAGTATTTCACAAAACTGAGTACACCCCTCACATTTTTGTAAATATTTTATTACATCTTTTCATGTGACAACACTGAAGAAATGACACGTTGTTACAATGTAAAGTAGTGAGTGTACAGCTTGTATAACAGTGTAAATTTGCTGTCCCCCTCAAAAAAACTCAACATACAGCCATTCATGTCTAAACCGCTGGCAACAAAAGTGAGTACACCCCTAAATGAAAATGTCTAAATTGGGTCAAAAATGTCAATATTTTGTGTGGCCACCATTATTTTCCAGCACTGCCTTAACGCTCTTGGGCATGGAGTCCACCAGAGCTTCGCAGGTTGCCACTGGAGTCCTCTTTCACTCCTCCATGATGACATCACAGAGCTGGTGGATGTTAGAGACCTTGCGCTCCTCCACCTTCCCTTTGAGGATGCCCCACAGATGCTCAATAGGGTTTAGGTCTGGAGACATGCTTGGCCAGTCCATCACCTGTACCCACAGCTTCTTTAGCAAGGCAATGGTCGTCTTGGAGGTGTTTGAGGTCGTTATCATGTTGGAATGCTGCCCTGTGGCCCAGTCTCCGAAGGGAGGGGGATCATGCTCTGCTTCAGTATGTCAAAGTACATGTTGGCATTCATGGTTCCCTCAATGAACTGTAGCTCCCCAGTTTAAGCAGCACTCATGCAGCCCTAGACCATGACACTCCCACCCCCATGCTTGACTGTAGGCAAGACACACTTGTCTTTGTACTCCTCAGCTGGTTGCCTCCACACACACTTGACACCATCTGAACCAAATAAGTTTATCTTGGTCTCATTAGATCACAGGACTTGGTTCCAGTAATCCATGTCCTTAGTCTGCTTGTCTTCAGCAAACTGTTTGTGTGCTTTATTGTGCATCATCTTTAGAAGAGGCTTTCTTCTGGGACAACAGCCATGCAGGCCAATTTGATGCTGTTTGTGGCCTATGGTCTGAGCACTTAGAGGCTGACTCCCCACCCCTTCAACCTCTGCAGCAATGCTGGCAGCACTCTTATGTCTATTTCCCAAAGACAACCTCTGGATATGACTCTGAGCACGTCCACTCAACTTCTTTGGTTGACCATGGCGAGGCCTGTTCTGAGCGGAACCTGTCCTGTTAAATCACTGTATGGTCTTGGCCACCGTGCTGCAGCTCATTTTCAGGGTCTGGACAATCTACTTATAGCCTTGGCCATCTTTATGTAGAGCAACAATTCTTTTTTTCAGATCCTCAGAGAATTCTTTGCCATGAGGTGCCATGTTGAGCTTCCAGTGACCAGTATGACAGAGAGTGAGAGCGATAACACCAAATTTAACATACCTACTTCCCATTCACACCTAAGACCTTGTAACACTAATGAGTCACATGACACAGTGGATGGAAAATGGCTAATTGGGCCCAATTGGACATTTTCACTTAGGGGTGTACTCACTTTTGTTGCCAGTGGTTTAGACATGAATGGCTGTGTGTTGAGTTATTTTGAGGGGACAGCAAATTTACACTGTTATACAAGCTGCACACTCACTACTTTACATTGTAGCAAAGTGTCATTTCTTCAGTGTTGTCAGATGAAAAGATAGAATAAAATATTTACAAAAATGTGAGGGGTGTACTCACTTTTGTGAGATACTGTACATTAATGACCCCTCGCAGTGATGATAATTCCTTTTTTTAAAACCAGTTGGAGGCTCAGCAGTAATTACCTTTTAGTTTTTTCACTAATGTACAGCATGTATTAACATCAGCATGCTGTGTGATGACCTGGTTGTACTTTTATGTGATGATTTTGTGCTCTGTCACATCACATGTGATTCGCACATGAATCGTACCACATTCCTGTGCAAATCACATGTGGATCCATTTGTACTGCATCTGCAGGAAAAAGGTGCAGGCACCATTTTTTTTTGCCGCACTGGAATCGGATTGCGTGGTTGTTCATAAGAATCCAATCTGATATAGGCAAACGTACTGCATTCTGCAACCTACTTTTGGAGTGTCATTAAATTTGATGATATTGAGCTCTGTCACATCACATGTGATTCACACATGAATCGTACCACATTCCTGTGCAAATCACATGTGGATCCATTTGTACTGCATCCGCACGAAAAAGGTGCAGGCACCATTTTTTTTGCTGCACTGGAATCGGATTGCATCCAATCTCATATAGGCAAACGTACTGCATTCTGCAACCTACTTTTGGGGTGTCATTACATTTTAATTGACTCCTGCAGCAGATCACATGAACGAGGTGCAATTGCTTGGTAGCGAGATGCGATGCGGGAAACAGTGATTCCTGTGCGTTTCCCACATCGCATCAGCATGAACTGGGGCTAAGCTTCTCTGTGACAATCCTCTCTGCATGTGCTGTAGAAATACAAGGCATTATATCCAGAAAATATTGCTTACAAAAATATTAACAGCAAATATTCAGAGATTTTATATACTGGCCATTTGTTTTATGATTTTTACTAAAATTTATTTTATTGCATAGAAGAGCGGCCTGGTTGTCAAACAGGCTAGGTATACCACTGGGCACAAGGCCACTGATAACAGGGTGAGCACTCTATTGCATTTGACATACTGTGAGCTTTAGATGTAATCATTTATATACATGAGCTGCAAGAAATTTATGAGAAGCTGCAACCACCGCATCTGGCACTTTGCTGTAACAAGTGTACCATACAAAGTGGCCACTGTGTGTGCATTTACTGGTAATACTTTACATATCCAGTATTTATTTCACAGGTAATAGAAATGTATCTGGCAAAAATATAGCTACAAATTCCACCATACTAGTGCAGCTTTGAAATCGTGCTACTTCAATGCGATTTCAAAGCCACAGATCAGTGCGATCTGGACCTCCAATTTCACTGCGGCTTGCGACTTGATTTAACAGAACTCAATGCAAGTCGCAATGAAATTGCAAAAAAGTAATGCAGGAACCCTTTTCCCAAAGTTGCTGCTACTTGAGTCGCAACTATTTGAGCGGCTCCGTTGCTGGCGATGGGGTGCGACTTGTTATGTGATTTTGAATGGTCAAATTGCATGACAAAGTGCACTGGTGTGAACCAGGGCTAAAAAAAGATTCTCTACAACATAAGAAGCACATAACATAATTCTTTCAGTAATTAAATACAAATATTATTTAATGTGTCACTTGTAAATAAAACTGTGGAAGGCACAAAGAAGCATTAAAAGAAAGCAAAAAGAAAAATGTGTACAAATATACATTTTTCTATGAATGGTAAAATGTATCTATAAAAATCGGTTTATTTGGCAGGTTTGTGAGCTAGGCTGAAATGTAAAATAAAAAGTGATCCTATGAATAATCCAGCAAAACAGTCTTGTACTTGTCATGTACTTTTACACCCATAATGGCACTATGAGTTCTGAATTTCATTCAGTATGTTGTACAATTTATGTGTTATGCTGCTACAATAAATAATTCATCTAAAAAAATTACCACTTCATGTAGTACAGATCCAAAGCATACATTCATGTCAAGTTATGGTCTAATGTATTTGATTTTGTATTATTTTTACAGTATGCTCACAGTGCTTTGTGGTCACTCTGTCCTACTCTACCCACCTCCTATTGTCCTATAAGGTCACTGAGTCCAGCAGGTCTCACATCAGTGAGTATCTCTAAGAAAGCAGGCAGTGATGATAACTGAGTAAATGGAAAATGTACTGGATTCTACGTCTCTTGTGCTGGTTTAAGTCTCTTGAAGCATAACATTCAGCAAATATTGAGTTTTTGCTGATCTAAAAGCCTTGATCGGCTTGTTGGAGAAATGTATTCTGTAATAAATATAAACTCTGAAACAATGGGACTGCTGTATTCCAGTGTGTGGATCATCCAGTGTATTGGGTCTCATTTCCTCTTTCTGTATTTCACTTACAACCCTTTAGTTTTTTTTTGGATCCATATAGATTGACATCTTCTATAATGGTTGCACAAATTGGTAGACAAGACGCTGTGATACATCTGGCTTGCGGATAATTCCCTTTTTGTAATATTGTCGAATTGAGCGACTCAGTTTATCATAGTTCATTGCTGGGCGGTTTTTGCGAATACCCCAGAGGCGTGCAACTTGAGCAGAGTCTTCAATCTTAAAAATACCTGTAAAAAATAGCACACGATATGGGCAAAGTAGCATAAAAAGTAGCATAGAAGGATCAATGATCCCTAAGTCTAAAATGAAAGATTTAGATTAGAATAGATTCAACTTTATTGTCATTACACATGTACAAGTACAAGGCAACGAAATACAGTTTGGGTCTAACCAGAGTGCAATAACGGCAAGTGCAGGATATACAGTGTTACATGATTTATATAAGTTAAATAGAATGGTAATATAAGACTATAAGCAGTAATTTACAGATATATATATATATAGCATGAATATATGTACTATGAGTGTGATATACAGATGAATATGTATGTACTATGAATATAATATACAAATGGATATATATGTACTATGAACAATAATATACAGATGAGTATATATGTACTATGAACAAGATTTACAGATAACAATAATATACAGATGAGTATATATTATATTATAGCATGATTTACTTTGTGTGAGAAAGTCGCCAGTAACATTCACAAAAATTGAAAGCAGATCTGAACCCTATCACTAAAGTCTCATATAATCTTAAAAGAGGAGTTTGGTATTTTTTAATTTTTTTAAAAATCGTACTTACCTAGGTGGATGCAGAATCGATCCGATGCTGTATCTGTTCCCCGCCGGCTCTAAGACTGAGAATGGAGTGATCAAACACAGCGGACCTCTCGGTTCTCAGATCTCCATGAGCAGAGAGCTGGTGACCGCTGTCTGCTCTGACCACCACCCCCCCCCCCCACACACACACTCACTGGAGCGCTGGGCTGTGGAGGGGGCGAGAGCAGCTGTGACGTCAGTTGACATCAGCTTCAGCTCGCTGTCATCTGAACATGGGTCACAGGAGTGCAGAACAAACTGCACTCCTGTGATCCACAGGAGGTGTATAGCCAAACAAGCTTTGGCTGTACTTCTCCTTTAACTACTTCCCAACCAGCTGCCGCAGTTTTACTGCAGCAGGTTGGCACGGGTGCACGAATCGCCGCCATTGTAGGTCGGCCGTGCATGCGCGGTTTGCGGGCGAGCTGCGCACCGCGGGAGTGTACCTGCAGGTCAGACAGACTCGATGTCCGCAGGCAACCCGCGATCGCCTTCTACAGAGGCAGAACAGTGATCTGCCCATGTAAACAAGGCATATCCCCGTTCTGCCAGACAGAGATCTGCTGTTCCCAGTAATCGAGAACAGTGATCTCTGTCATGTCCCTGCTATCCCCCCCCCCCCTACAATTAGAACATACCTAGGGAACACAGTTAATGCCTTGATCGCCCCCTAGAGTTAAACCCTTCCCTGCCAGTGTCATTTTTACATTGATCAGTGCATTTTTATAGCACTGATCAATGTAATAATGTCACTGGCCCCCAAAAAATGTAATTTGGGGTCAGATTTGTCCGCCGCAATGTTGCTGTCCTGCTAAAAATCGCAGATACCAGTAAAAAATAAAAAAAATAACAATTAAAGTCCCTAAATCTATCCCATAGTTTGTAGACGCAATAACTTTTGCGCAAACCAATCAATATGCGTCTATTGTGATTTTTATTACCAAAAATATGCAGAAGAATATATATCAGCCTAAACTTATTAATACATTTGTTTTTGTTTTTTATTTTTTAGATATGTATTATAGCAGAGTAAAAAAACTGTTGTTTTTTTTTTTTTCAAAATTGTCATTTTTTTTGGTTATAGCACAAAAAATATAAACCGCAGAGGTGATAAAATACCACCAAAAGAATTTGTGCGAAAAAAAGGACATCCATTTTGTTTGGATACAACATCGCATGACCGCACAATTGTCAGTTAAAGCATTGCAGTGCTGTATCGCAAAAAATGGCCTGGTCAGGAAGTGGGTAAATTTTTCCGGGGCTGAAGTGGTTAAAGCTGAAGTTTTGGTATATTTTTTATAGCATAGTTGCATTGGTCCAGCTTGGAGCAATGGAGGTATGCATATCTCATACCTAACCGATCCCTGTGTATGCTGCAAATCACTGTAGTAGTCACCTAAAGTGATTTGCAGCACCTACAGTGATAGCAGCAGTCTACTGGGTTCGGTCCTGTCATTTGGAGAAAGCCTTGTATTTTTTCAGTTAATACAAGTTGTTCTCTGATTGGATGAGTTGTTGATTGTGACTTTACCACCCTCTGTCCACCTCGTCCCATTAAAAAACAGCTTTTATTCACGGAAAAAAATACAAAGCTTTCTCCAAATGGTGACAGTGCCAAGTGCTGGATTTGTAAGGCTGCTATAAAATCATGCCTAAACTTTAGTTTTAAACATGTTAATGCAATTTTAAATGTTGTTTTCAGTAGTTTTACGTCTGTAGCTTTCCTAGTGATCCTACCATGAAGGTCCTTCTTCTGGCACTGACAAATTATGGTCTGACAAATATCTCCCAATTGTGTCACCCTGTTACATGTGCCACCAATGGAGACTATATGTGGGCATGCCAACATGCATTGCACAGGCAAGATCCACCATTGTCAATATGGGTAAATTGGTCCAGAGACAATACCTTGAAAATTCACACCGCATGCCTGTCATCTCCCCCACCAACAGATCGCCAATGAACTGTATTATTTCAAGCTATCCAGGACCCATTATTTCAAGTTACACCATTTCATTTTACCAAAATTGCGCACACGGTTTAATTTCATATAGTTGAAAATTAAACTTATTTTAACAGGATCTTCTTATTTTCTAGTTGCTAGTTTATAACTGACGTTTCCATGTGCAATAAAAAAGTAAAAGATAGCACACTTTACAATATATTAGGAGCTCTCTTTGGATACTGGCAGTTAGTTTGCATTCTGTATTAGACATTAGACCCAATGGATCTGTGTTCTATATCGCCTATTAAACTGTTACCTTTTTACCTCAAAACCAAATTAATCTTTTTTACCGTCATCCTCAAACTGATTTATTTTTCAGCTTTGTGTTTCTTTTTTATTCCAGCAAGATTTGCATAAGTTAAGCTGTAGTAGAAAACTAGCACTTCCACTGTACTCTAACCACATTATTTTCTGTTGCAGAGCACTTTGATTTGACGTAACTTTGGTCAAATTTGCTATCAGCTATCAAGAATTCTGGTCACGTGATACCATGACACGCTACAAAGCCAGCAGAAAGCCAAACCTCTAATTTCAATTGCACCAGTGATTTTTCAATATATTCCTACATAGATTCCACTAGAGCAGTGATTGCCAACTTCGGTCCCCAAGTACCCCCAACAGCCTATGTTTTAGGATGGATGTTCCAAAAATAAAATACCTGTCATGAATTCTAAGTGATTGACATCAATTTAAAGTGAAGGAAATCCTGAAAACATAACCTGATGGGGGTTCTTGAGGACTGGGCTTGAGAACTACTGCATTAGAGAATGTAGGGCACCTCAATTCTTTATCATGCCCCACAGGAATACACTAAAATCTCACAGGCTAGTGACCCAAATAGCTCCCACCATGCTATGATCATAATGGGGTTGGAGAAAATGTCACCCCTGGGGCTCTGCATAGCAGTAAAGACCTGGGGGGAGGGGGTTACAGTTCTACTCCACTTCAACTTTGGGAAGAATTGTATTGGATGATTGTTACCTGCTATAGTGAAAATTGTACATGGGTTGCCAAACCATACTTGACTATGGGTAGAGTTGAGCGAACCCGAACGGTAAAGTTCGGATTCATACCGAACTTTCGGGTGTCCGTGTCCCGAATCCGAACTCGAACATTTGAGAAAAACGTTTGGGTGCGGGTTCTGGGTTCTGGTATTTTAACACGTATGTTGAATAGCTGCAGGGCAGCCAATCAACAAGCGTTTCACTGGTTTTCCCTATTATGGTCTTGGGTCTTGGGCGTGGGTTTGCAAAAAGAGTTTACAAGCTCAAGCCTAAGCCCTGTGCCTGTGGGCTTTCAAGCCATACTTAGGCTTGAAATGGCAAGCCCAAGCGAGTTGAGATGGGTATCAGTTCATACCAAACCGTTGGGTACATGTTAAAAGTGATATCGTCCATTGTTAGTAGGTTATGTTAAGAAGGGTTTCAACTTCACCTCATCTTGACATTGGGGGAGGGGGGTCCAGAAATGACGATACGTCTCGGGGTCCCCACTGTAAAAGAGGTTGGGGTAATACTAGTATCGTACCACCCTC
>BLSH010534152.1:362404-373447 GCA_018402905.1 Glandirana rugosa | reverse complement strand
TGCATTTGGGACTATTAATCATTTTATTTCACCTATGCTGTTTCATATTTGTTATAGGATTAGATAATTGACCGTTGTTTGGATTTCACTGCTAACTTTTTTGTTTAAGTTTTTTCTTTTATCACTAGTGTTTATATTATCATACATAGCGCGGTAATTAATTTTCTTCTTCATATAACCCATGGCCACTTCAGAGACAAAAAGGCTTTCTTTACACCTAGCAGGGCGCCACCTTCAAAGGTTATTGACCAAAGGGAAAGTGTCTGCACCACCGTGCTACCACTATAAATTAGAAAGTGAACAGTGTAATTCATCCGGAGCTTGTTTTAAACAAGTTGGGGGTTGAATTTACAGCTTGGTCCCGCCAACAGGATAAAACAATACTGCCTAAACAATAAAGATTAGTTCTATTTCCCCCCATTCTATTTTATAGCAAATAGCCAAACTTTTTGTATGCCATTTTATTTCTTGTTTTCTGTAGTTACTTTTGTATATGCACTGCCTACCTAGAGATATTATATAGAAAAATTACTATTTTGGCCTTTTGAGTGCTGGGCAAAGAATTCATCACTCCTAAAGAGATGGTATTATTGCATTACCAAGTGCCTGTATGCTCTGTTTTAAATTCACTGCTAATCTGTGAGATTGAATCTTATGGCTGTGCCCTCATGCTCTCTGCAATTGCAACAGTTGGCTGGCAGAAGGAGATGAACAATCTGGTGGCATGCCGGTTAGTGTATTTCTGTGGATGTTATCATATCTGCCAAAGTGAAGAACAGATTTTTTTGCCAGCAATAGGAATCTGTGTCTATGTGAGTCTCCCTCTATTGGTGTCTGATGGGAATGCAGGGTACAACTTTAGTGCCCGATTGAGCTTGCTGTTGTTTTCAATCACTACGTATTCTGGATCAGAGGACTGTGTGTTCTCATAATAATTTGCCAGCACGCTGGTTGATTTCTGGGAATGTGGGAAGCATAGTGAAACCTTGTGCATCGCCTGACTTCCCCCATCTCTGTGCCCTGATCTATGACAATTAAGGCTTTATCAGTACTATAAAGCAGGGCTTCAGGGAGTACTTTTGACCACCAGGGCATAAAAGTAATATTTGCATTACTCTGCCCACTATCCTGAAATGGGGAATAAACAATGATTTGAGGGTCTGGGATATACTTTTCCAATAGCTCACAGGAATGCAGTTCGTTCTGCACTCCTGTGATCTGTTTCCAAGCCCGTTGTTCGGCTGATGTCACAGAGCCAGTCCAGGCTCTGAAAAGATCCAGATCATATGGTCAGGATCCAACCAGAAGCCTGGACTGGCACCTGGCTGAGTCTCTCCACAATCTGTTGAGAACCTGAGCCAGCTCCTCCCACCCCCTCCACAGCCTAGCGCTCTAGCGAGTGCTGGAGGGGCAGAGCAGAGCCAAAGACTGACAGTCCTGGCTCTCTGCTCAGAGCAGAGGGGTAGAATTGAGCGATCAAGGTATTTGATCGCTCAGTACTCACTACAGAACCGGCGGGGGACAGATGCAGCATTTGATCGATGCTGCAGCCACCTGTAGGTGAGTATAAGGATGTTGTTGTTTTTTTTTTGCAAAGCCCATATCTCTCTTTAAGTGTGTGCGTGTGGGGTGGCCGTTTTGGTTTCTTTAGCCTCCCTCACAATAGCCAGTATGGTTGTATTCAGTCAAAACCATGATCGCTTTTCAAACCCTGCTAAATCTGACTGCACTGTATTATATAAACTAAAAGTAAAGAGAAAGTTAAATTAATTTACACATTTTTCACAGGAGACAAAGATGGTCAGTTATCTAGACATAAATTTTCAGGTATGCGCACCTGTCTAGGCAATTATGGTTGAATCCCAAGCTCCCTGTTGATTTTTTAATGTATGTAATATTATGGGGAATGCAGCTACATCCCTGTTGTAGCAGGAAAGGTGAGACTCTATAATGGGTTGTAACAGAACCAAGAAAAATGAACACCAGTGTCTTCAGTAAGAGATGTAAGATGATAATAGGCTCATCCAGCCAGTTTTTGACCGGTTAATCGTCAGTGGTGTACATTAGTGAACTATATTAGATTCTCAAGTCCCAAGGTTATGGAGAATTACTCAAAACTGTAAGAACTGCTGCCATTTGCTGAGTGCAACTTAGGTGGTAGACTTTATCTCTCTTACCACAGTATCTCATATCACTAGATCCTGTCTTCTCTTTCATCCAAGCTGCTGCAGAGATAAAAGCAACATTAAAGCATAAGTCAGGGCAAAAATAACAATAAAAACATATGCGGTACACCTCTACAATACATGCGCACATTTTATTCCTTATTTCAGACCCTGCAAATACATAAAACTATCTGTTGATCTTATAGAAATGCACTGAGCTGTTTTAGACTAACAACACACACCATTTTCGAGGACCTAGTGGTACCAGCCCTGCCCAGTTTTGTTTTGCTTAAAGTGATATCAAACCCTCATTTTTAAGCTCTTTCAACAGCTGATGTAATCACTTATTAGTGTGATGCTTCTTTATATTTTATTCCTTGATTATATTCCTATTTAAGCTGGTGCCATGACTGCTGCCCTAGGTTTCCTATTTCATGGTGTCTTCTTTCTTTTGTAGTATCCTATAGAGCCACCCTTGCATGCAGGAAATGTGTCTCCCTACATTTTGTGTATCAATAGAAACGCACAGCCCCATATGCTAGGATAGCAAATCACTCCCCTGCTCCTCCCTCCTCCCCACCTCCTTCACCAAGCTACCAAACAGACTTTTGTACTGTACTGTCCACTGTTAACTCTTTCAATTGAAGACCAGAGGTTCAGGGAAGCAGCACTGAGAAAGAGCAGGAGCCAGCAGCATTTAAAAGCATTGTAAACTGCAAGTGCAGGGATAAGAATCTCAACAAATGGTTTACTGGGAAATGTTTAATTTATTGTGCTCAATGTGTTAAATTAAAAACTGTTGAGGGTTTAATACCTTAACTACCCAACACTGCTACATTCCTATCTCTACAACATAGACAATGAATATTCTGTAGCCCAAGATAAGAATGAGGGCTAAATCGTTTCTTTGCAATAACTTAGGAATAGCACACAGGACACAAGGCAGCTTTAAAGTGGTAGTAAACCCTCCTATCATTTTCAGCCAAGGAAGCTGCCATCTTTGCCTCTGTTTAATCTACAACTGCCATGATGCTGCACATGTGATCAGCTATGACACCAGCCATTGGATGGTTTGACAGTTTGGTTTAGAGCACAACCAATGGGAGTGTTACATCTCCGGCACGTGCCGGAAATGTGACTGATTTTTAACCTGTTAAATGCATGGGTTTACTACCGCTTTAAATACTGAAAATGATCAGCAAAATCCTTTAAATGGTACATTTAACCATCAGTCAGTGTTATAAATGGGCAGTTATGAAGGCCAATAGGAGGGGCTCCTGATCATGTGGCAGCCAATCCTACCAGTCCCCTATCATTGGTAGTTCACCGTGGGCTGCTGTTGAGGGCTTGGTCACAGTTCTGAAGGTGTCAATGGAGCCCCCAGGCTCCAACCACGCACCTGCCCTCCGTATTGTTGTGAAAAAGAGGTTAACAGTCCAAAAGTTGGAAATTAGGAGAAGTTTGTTGGGATTTACATGCACTTAAAGATGGATGAAAAGAATTCTAGCATCAAATCATAAATGTAACATATGGTTTCCAAAGTTATTGTTTTACGGTTACCTGACTTCCATATGTCCAGATGAGCATACAAGACATCCCCACACAGTGGAGACCTGTCTCGGAAACCATCTTCATTTAGGGCGCACAAGTCTCTTCCGGTCAGATCCTGAAAGCTACGACCCACTTGTGGAAGGCGATACTGGTGCTCTGTCCATAGGATCCACTTCTGAACATTACCTGAGGACCATTCCATGGGATCTGATAACACAAAAGAAAGCACTACGTTTAGGACAATAACCTTTAATAACGACCCCATGAGTTATATTTTAAAATAGGATTTCCATTTTATTGCCCGTAGCAAATTACTAAATACACGAGTATTTGCATAAATATATAAAACACAGCTCACAGGCATTGATACATAAATCTTGTTTTAACTAGCTTGCTTTAAAATAGTAAGTGGTTAAGCTTATGCAAAATCAAAACTATGAATGCAGGGCTGTTTATTTTAAGATCATGATACCCTAAGCACACTTGAGTGAAGGTTTCCTTTCATGCTTTTTTGTCCTCAACCAAGTTAAATGTTCTGAAAATGTAAATGAAAATGCTTGGTTGTAAACACCTTAAAGCCTTATTTACATGTAGTGCTGCGATTGGGCTATACATACCCACAATCAAAATTTTTTAAAGAATAAATGGCAGCAAGTAGTCTGCGGTGCTGGCAACCATAATAGCAAACCTGTTGCTTCAACCTTCAGGCCTCATACACACGGGCGTCTGATAATAAATAAGCAAAACGTCGGGTCCGAAGTTTTTGAAAAAATCGGCGGTTTTTGCAGCGTTTTGCATCGGCGTTAGTGAGCGTCGGCGTCAATAGGCGTTTTAAAAAAAAAATCAGTCCTCTGCTATTTTTCAATCTAAAAACGCCGGTGTCAAAAAACGCTTGTTAACGCCGGTACAGCGTCAGCAAGCGTTAGTGAGCGTTTTGCCGTTTGGCGTCAAAAAACGCCAAAACGCTACAGAACGCGATGGACCCGCGTTCTAAAAACAGCTCGCTGACGCCCTCTACTGCTCACAAACGCCAGCGTTTTTAGAGGGCCATTGAATAACATGGAGAGCTGCAAAAAACGCCTACAAACGCCGGCGTCCAAAACGCCCCTGTGTATGAGGCCTCAATAGAAGATAATTCATTCTGACCTCTCTCGGCATGCTTAGTCTCTTGCAGAGCTAGTAGCACTGCTGCTAGATGTGTCAGATAAGGTGTCCCCTGCTGGGTGCTGTGGTTCCACCTGCTAGCCACTGTGTCCTGCAGTAGTACAGAGGCTGATGGGAGGAACCATAGCACCCAGTGGGGACATTCTATCTCATATTCCTGAAAGCGTCAGAAGACAGCAGGGCTATTAACTCTGCAAGAGAGCAAATAATGGACTCACCGCCATCAATCACAAATACAAAATGTATTTATGTTCTCTTTTTGCCATGTCTATGTGGGTGTCAAAGACACCATGTGGGTGGCACAGTGGTGTAGTGGATAGCACTTTCGCCTGGCAGCAAAAGGGTCGCTGGTTCGAATCCCAATCACAACCCTACTTGCCTGGAATTTGCATGTTCTCTCTGTGCCTGCGTGGGTTCCTCCGGGTACTCTGGTTTCCTCCCACACTCCAAAGACATGCTGGTAGGTAAATTGGATCCTGTCTAAATTGGCCCTAGTATGTGTATGTATGAATGTGAGTTAGGGACCTTAGATTGTAAGCTCCTTGAGGGTAGGGACTGATGTGAATGTGAACAAAAAATATATGTGTAGTGCTGTGTAAATTGACAGCACTATATAAGTACCTGAAATAAATATATAAATAAATGTCTAGCAATTTCCATCCACTGTGGTTGAGTCTCGGTTCACACTTGTGCAATGCCGGAACCTTGAAAATCCACTGCGGGTCCCCACATCGCATCTGTCTCACAATGCCAAATGCGAACTGCTGGGAGTGCCAATACATTGTTAATGACACACCCATTTCAGCTCAAATATCGCACTGCGTATTGACAGTTCGGACATGAATCAGATCGCATGGGTGTGAACTCCGATTCTGGTGCGGATCAAAAAAAGGGTCCTGTGCAAGTTTGGTCCGAATGCGATGCAAATTCAGCCATACTATCTGTATAGCTAAAATCGCATCGCACGTGATTTGCACAACAGTGCGGTGCAAATCACACGCAATCTTGCAGAGCACAGCAGTGTGAACCGGCACTAAATCCACAAAGAGATAATCAGAAAATATTCACAAGGGTATTTCAGATCTTCCTGAGCTTATCGGGTAATTGTTATTTCTGCTTTTGTTATGTAGGTAAGTTTATCTTTTTTTAAAGAATAATTTAAAACCTATAAATACTGAATACATTTAACCACTTTAACAAGAATATCTATAGGCCTCATGCACACTGAACGTTTTTTTTATTTTTCCTAGATGCCTTTCCTCCTGGCAGCAGAGTTTTGGCAGAAAAAATGCTTGACACTTGTAAATATGTGTAACGCGTTTAGGCTTTAATTCATTTCATTGGCCAGAATAATCATTTATTTAAGCCATTGAAATTAGTTAACGTTCAAGTTCTAAATGTGCCTTTTTTTCTGCCAAAACACTGCTGCACCTGGAAGCAATGGCTGTGAGTTTTTTTTTCTGCCTCTAAACTCTTCTAAATGCCTTTGGGTGCATAGTCATATAGCCCAATATGCAGGGGCGTTTACAGGCAGAAAAAAATGCCAGACGCCCCTAACAGCCACATTAAGGACGTCCATCATTTGTCACCACTCATGTTTCTAGATAATAATGTCCCATAGGGGAGTCACTAGGTTCGGCAACTAGGACCAGTGCTAAGTTTTCTCCTTGGTGCCCTGGGTCAAAGACGTACAAACTTCTCCACTATGTGCCCCTGTCCCTGGACAGCTATGTGTCGTGTTATTTGCAGCTATACAGGAAAACCTTCACAGCAGCGCAGAGCTGACAAAACTAAAAAAAAAATGATGTGTCACATGACAAAGATGACATGAAGACTGTGGCGTCTCCCTCTCACTCCACTCTGAATGCTGTTTCTCTTATGTAGTCTGGTGGCATTACTTGGTAAAGTCTGCTGTGGCTTGCAGATAGACAAGTTGACAGCCATGAGAGATATGATGGAGGGTGATATTTTTGTTTAGAAGGTGGCTGAATGGGTGCTGGATGAGTGCTTTTGAATGTTGAACTTTGTGCATGGGGCCCTATATTAGATATGCCTGAATGTTGCACTCTGTAATATGTGTAGCTGGCCATAGATGGATTAAATTTCGGACGGTTTAGCCGAGACTCGATCCATTTATAGGCAGGCAGATTGTACCCAACTCGGTAAAAAAAAAAAAAAAACATTTACAATCACTTTAAACACTCATGCACTCTGTATGCCAGATTTCCATTACATTCTCCTGACCCCTGCACTCTGTATGTTACAGATTCCTGGCCTTTGCACTCTTTACATAACAAGCTCCTGGCCCCTAATATGTATGCTATATTGTACATTACATACACCTGACCCCTATTATGTATGCTATATTGTACATTACATACTCCTGGCCCCTACTATGTATGCTATATTATACATTACATACTCCTGACCCCTATTATGTATGCTATATTGTACATTACAAACTCCTGACCCCTACTACGTATGCTATATTGTACATTACATACTCCTGACCCCTATTATGTATGCCATATTGTACATTACATACTCCTGACCCCTATTATGTATGCCATATTGTACATTACATACTCCTGACCCCTTACTATGTATACTATTTTGTACATTACATACTCCTGACCCCTATTATGTATGCTATATTGTACATTACATACTCCTGACCCTTACTATGTATGCTTTATTATACATTACAAACTCCTGACCCCTACTACCTATGCTATATTGTACATTACATACTCCTGACCCCTATTATGTATGCTATATTGTACATTATATACTCCTGGACCCTACTATGTATGCTATATTATACATTACATACTCCTGACCCCTATTATGTATGCTATTACATACTCTTGACCCTTACTATGTATGCTATATTGTACATTACAAACTCCTGACCCCTACTACGTATGCTATATTGTACATTACATACTCCTGACCCCTATTATGTATGCTATATTGTACATTACATACTCCTGACCCCTATTATGTATGGCATATTGTACATTACATACTCCTGACCCCTACTATGTATGCTATATTGTACATTACATACTCCTGACCCTTACTATGTATGCTATATTGTACATTACAAACTCCTGACCCCTACTACGTATGCTATATTGTACATTACATACTCCCGACCCTATTATGTATGCTATATTGTACATTACAAACTCATGACCCCTACTATGTATGCTATATTGTACATTACATACTCCTGACCCCTATTATGTATGCTATATTGTGCATTATATACTCCTGGCCCTTACTATGTATGCTATATTGTACATTACAAACTCCTGACCCCTAAAACGTATGCTATATTGTACATTACAAACTCCTGACCCCTATTATTTATGCTATATTGTACATTACAAACTCCTGACCCCTACTATATATGCTATAGTGTATATTACAAACTTCTGATCCCTATTATGTATGCTGTATTGTACATT
Organism: Glandirana rugosa; assembly: GCA_018402905.1. Taxonomy (NCBI): domain Eukaryota; kingdom Metazoa; phylum Chordata; class Amphibia; order Anura; family Ranidae; genus Glandirana; species Glandirana rugosa. The sequence continues at coordinate 365,094 of BLSH010534152.1, read as the reverse complement.
ACAAACTTCTGAACCCTATCATGTATGCTATATTGTACATTACATACTCCTGACCCCTATTATGTATGCTATATTTTACATTACAAACTCTTGACCCCTACTATGTATACTATATTGTATATTACAAACTCCTGACCCCTATTATGTATGCTATATTTTACATTACAAACTCTTGACCCCTACTATGTATACTATATTGTACATTACATACTCCTGACCCTTTACTATGTATACTATTTTGTACTTTACATACTCCTAACAAAGCTGTTTATTGTCTCAACATTTGCTGGTTTCTAAATTTTTCCTGATGTTCAGGGGACCCATCCAAGTAACTATGCAATAAAATTAATCTCTAAACTTAAAGAATATGTATATATTTAATAAATGAAAGCAATGGCTAACCTGTGTGCACACAATGATCTGAGCTAAAACGCATAGGTGCCAATGAGCTTCTGGATACCCTTAAAATAAACCTGTGCTTTGACCAGGTAACAGGTTTACTTTAATTCCTTCTTCTCAGCAGTATTACCCTTTCTTTGCTCTCTACCACTCCTTTCAGCTGCTGGTAGCTGGCATAGCGTTTTGTGTGAACTACTGTATGTGTCACTCAATAGGCATGTGAAAGCACTGGTGATTGGTGATCCATTCCAGGAAGTACTGGCTATTTACTGAACAGAGCAGCAGGAAAGTATAGAAACTGTGAGTGTGTGTTGCTGAGGAGGGGCAGGCATTAAAACAATCTGTTTTGCCCTCCATGGAAGCAAGTTAATCAAAACCACATAAATGCGTAAATACAACCTTGATATTCCACATAAGCTATAACTGCCTTATGACTCGGAAAACTGCTTTTGCAGTATAGATGGCCTGATCTTTGGCAGGTTAGTGTTAAACGATTTTGTTCAAGAAGATGCCTATAAATGGCTTCATAATTGAACGGTCTTTGTAAATTTTTCTTAAGGCAGTTTTCTTCTATTTTGTAAGGCCTCTGATAACTTTTTCCTTTATTAAAATAGACCTAGCTTCCCAATTGCAAATATTACACACATGAAATTCCTCCCGAAAGGGCTGTATGAGCTCTATGTTGCTGTTGATATGTTGAATTACATACTGGCCGTTTTAATCCTTCAGTTCCATGCAGGGGCGTATCATGAAATTGATGGGCCCGTGTGCAAGCCCACACCACACCGATCATCCCCGGCTGTCAACCAGGGAGAGATCATCCATGGGTGCAGTGTGGGTCAGAGCACAGTGGGCCCCCCCACCCCTCAGGGCCCGTGTTCAGTGAACACCCTGCACCCATGGATGATACACCACTGGTTCCATGATAAATCTAACAGATTTCTCAGTTTTGTCTAACTCTGTTGTGGATTGTAAATCATAAGATATATTTTTTTAACTGGATCCTGACCGGCTCGCGTACATTTACTGCTGCAGAGTGGCAGCGCAGCGCGAATCGCCGTTTATAAACGCTCTCATGTACACCGCACGCTCCCTGAGTGTGGCCGTGGGTCGGGCGGACTCGATGTCCACCGGCGACCCGCGATTGCCTGATACAAAAGAAAAGCGGGGAACCGCCGATGTAAACACGGCGGTTCCCCGCACTGTCAGGTGGCATGACAGTGATCTACTGATCCCTGTCATCGGGATCAGTTAGATCTGTCATGCTCCTGCCAGCCCAGCCCCTACAGTTAGAACATGCCTAGGGAACACAGTTAACTCCTTGATTGCTCCCTGTAGGTTAAACCCTTCCCTGCCAGTGAAATTTATACAGCAATCAGTGGCTATTTTTAGCTGTAATCGCTGTATAAATGTCATTGGTCCCAAAAAAGTGTCAAAAATGTCAGATCTGTCCGCCGCAATATCGCAGCCCCGATAAAAATCGCAGATTGCCACCATTACTAGTAAAAAAAAAGTAAAAACGGCATAAATTAATTCTCATCGTTTGTAAACGCGGCAACTTTTGCGCAAACCAATCAATATCCGCCTATTGCGATTTTTTTTTACCACAAATATGTAGAAGAATATATATCGGCCTAAACTGATGAATACGTTTGTTTTTTTAAATATTTTTTTTGGACATGTATTATAGCAAAAAGTAAAAAAAATATTTTTTTTTTCAAAATTGTCACTATTTTTTTTGGTTATAGTGCAAAAAATAAAAACGGCAGAGGTGATTAAATACCACCAAAAGAAAAATCTATTTGTGGGAAAAAAAGGACGTCGATTTTGTTTGGGTACAATGTCGTATGACCGCGCAATTGTCAGTTAAAGCGATGCAGTGCCGAATCACAAAAAGTGCTCTGGTCAGGAAGGGGGTAAATCCTTCCGGGGCTGAAGTGGTTAAACTGCATTACTAAGTGCTATGATTGTATGGTCTGAAAATGTCATATCTAAAAATCATAAAACCGTTATTTTATTAATTGTAATAATAGTATTAATCGTGAAAAACACTAAGCCGTGACGTAGCGAAATTGACTGTTAACGCGCCAGTATGCTGTAACATGGGTTTGTTTTAGCTGCAGGAAAAAAAGGGTGTTTATCTAAAAAGAAAACCACCATAAATTAGTGGAGACGGCAAAAATAAAAAACGTGATATTGGTTTTTTTTATCACTGTTAAAACTTTTTTTTTTATAAAAAAAATGAAAAACGATATTATGTACAGGTTTTTTTTATAAATTTTTTTGTTTGC
>BLSH010534152.1:326650-347770 GCA_018402905.1 Glandirana rugosa | reverse complement strand
CATACCCCTGTCGAAGTCTTCTTAGATGAAACGCGTCGGTTGAGGAGAACCTGCTCGGATCCATTGCGCCTTTGCAACAGATGTTATTGGAATTCCATATCATGTGTAACAATTTTAAAGCATGTAAGTGCAACTATTTTTTAATAAATCAGTTTTTTTTAAACGGTATTACACTATGTAACACTTCTTGTTTCTGTTGGGGTCTTCCCCTATATTTCTATCTGGATCTTTATGGTCATTCATTGACTTGGATATCCTGTTGAGCGATACTATAATATTGAAGGTCGGAATACGGATATACTTTCTGAAGTGTGTTTCTTATGGTGTGGAGGTTTAGCCATGAACTTCTAACTGATGACCCTGGAGTCCGGTTCATTTTATACCCAACATGCATATATCCAGATTGTTCTGGTAAGAGTACCTATTTATACCTTTGGTGGAGGTCTGCACTGCATGCTGGTGGATGTTTTGAAGTCACGATCTATACCTTCTGATAAAATCTATTGAAGGATCAACATGCAGAGTCTTTTTGGGACTTTTTGAATATCACCTAGTGTTTATTTTCACTTATTTATGCACTTTAAAAAAAATTTAATTGTTCTTTAGAGTCTCATGTTAACAAAATATTGGCACTTTCTGATTTTTGCTTTATTTCGCACATGTCTATGCACTTTATTAATTGCTTCAAGTATTTAAGAGGTTGATTTATAAGAGATGTCACTAACAATTGGTATAAGTTTTTAGCGCTGCACTATGTTACTTTTGTTGTTATGCCCTTATAATTTTTGTTAAGAATTGTCGTGCTGGCTGCTTAACCTCCCTGGCGGTATGATTATTTCAGATTTTTGGTGCTGAAAGCGGTACAATTATTTTGCATGGAAATTTGGCATTTTATATTGTAGGCCTGTAATTCTTAGCAATAACTCACTTAATCTGTCCAAACAAGAGTCTAGTAGACTAATCATAAATTATAATATATATGAAGAAAAAATTATAATATAATAAATAACTATAAATAATTATCAAAGATGATAATATAATAATAAAATGTATTCAATAATGTAATCAAGTCAAAAACACTGAAATTTGCTCAGTTGCAGAATTGTCGCTGTCATCACTTTCAGTGTCTGATGATAAATTTCCCCAAAAATCAGTATCACTCAATTCTGCAAATGATTCTTATTTACTATCGCTGTTTTCTAGCTGATCAAAAAGCGCTTTTGACGTAAAGGGACACATTTTTATGCCATGGATGTTCTCAAGTTTCCAGGCAGAAAGAATGGCATATATTATATAAAAGTGCATGCAGGGCACTGGGCAAACCACTAGGGACAAAGGGGATGTGAAATGTTTTCATACAGTAATGTAATCTATAAGATTACAGTGTACTGTATGTACTGTATGTACTGTGTGTGTGTTTCACTTTTTGAATTTCCCGCCAGGCTCCGCCCCCATGCGACGCTCGCAGGGAACGCAGCCTGGCACACAGAGGCATCGGGCAGAGGACACAGCCCGCAGACATGGCGGGGGACATTGCTGGATCCAGGGGACAAGGTGAGTAACATTGCCTGGATCCAGCAATGCAATCCCGAGTGTGGCTCGGGGTTACCGCTATTTGCAGTGAAAACTCAGGGAATACCGTCAAGGAGGTTAAGTAACACTCACACTGGTAGCGCAGTAACTTCACACTTTTTTAGATCTGTCATGCCCCAGCCAGCCCAGCCCCCACACAGTTAGAAAACGCTGAGGGAACACACTTAACCCCTTGATTGCCCTCTACAGTTTAACCCCTTCCCTACCAGTGACATTTATACACTAATCAGTGGTTATTTTTAGCTCTGATCACTGCACTGTCATTGGTCCCAAAAAAGTGTCAAAAGTGCCCGATCTGTCCGCCGCAATATCACAGTCCTAATAAAAAGCACAGATCGCCACCATTACTAGTAAAAAAAAAAAATAATAAAAATGCCATAAATCTATTCCCATAGTTTGTAGACGGAATAACTTTTGCACAACCCAATCAATATACGCCTATTACAATTTTTTTTACCTAAAATATGTAGAAGAATATATGTTGGCCTAAACTGAGGAAGAAATTCGTTTTTTTACATTTTTTTTGAATATTTATTATAGCAAAAAGTAAAAAATATAGTTTTTTTTTTTTCAAAATTGTCGCTCTTTTTTTGTTTATAGCGCAAAAAATAAAAAATGCAGAGGGGATCAAATACCACCAAAAGAAAGCTCTATTTGTGGGAAAAAAAGCACGTCAATTTTGTTTGGGTACAACATCTCACAACCGCGCAATTGTCAGTTAAGGGGATAAATCCTTCCAGGGCTGAAGTGGTTAATATTTAATCCTTTCCAGTCAATGAGGGGAGCTATTTGCTGTTTTTTTACATAATTACCATGTTAAGCTTTACCGCTTTGCTGAAAAAAAAACCCTGTTTATAGGGTTCAATAGCTCAAGCTCAAATTACACACACAAGTGAATGAGTCAGTTGAGTTGCTCTTGCCTCCTCTAGAGTTGCTGTCTGCCCAGTATTTTTGGCCTGGCTGGTAAAAATCGGATTTGTTGCCAATGATGTTAATAGGAAAGAGACCAGTATTTTTCCATGGAGAAGGAGGCACCTTTCCCCATCCCTGCCCATCTCTTTTCAACCTGTAAAGAATTTCAGATAGAAAGAGCTAGTCTGCACTTGAACAGCGTTTGCTATGCACGCTTAGAAAATGGAATGCTCTATCACAGTATTGTCGTAGACCACTGAATCTCAGGGCATTTTCACACCAGAATACAGTGCGGAAAGGCCCCGCACTGCAGGTGATTGCACCGCCGTTTTGATCTGCATGTGGGTGCAGTGTGTTTGCGGGCACCAAAGCGCATTGTAGCGCAGTACCATGTGGTTTGATGAAGTGTATTTCTAAAAGTGGTGCAAGCACTACTTTTCCTAGGGTCCAGTGTGTTATGCAGCCCATTCAAATGAATGAGTTGTTACAGGGCCGGCCCCACCATGGATCACAGTGGGTCCATGGGACCCAAGCGGTAAGTTGAGAGGGGCAGCACTGCTGTTAAAACACACTGCATTGGAACACGCGGGCATCGCATTTAGACTTGATCAGCATACTTTTTTGTTTTTTATAAATAAAATGTCTAATTGGTATGTCAATCCCCCTAATTATTTCATTTTATTTTTGTAGTAATTAAATGCAGCCCTCAAAAAAGTTTTTTAATTCCATTAAGACTTATCGTTCTCAGGTTGGCATCCCCTTTTACAGTGAAGGAGTGCTGTTAGGATTGGCTCAGCCCCTCTTCTTTTATATTGTGAGGGAAGGAGCCAATCAAGGTCTTGGATGCCAACAGCTAGAAGAAGAAGGATGTGCCTCTAAGGTTGAGAGCTCCCCCTGGAGCCTGGGAGAAGGAATAGGTCTGGTGGAGGCCTAGGGCCTGAATAGAGCAACATGTCTGAAGCAATGAGAGTAGCACCTCATCACCCCTCCTGTACTTAGTGGAACAGTTTTTTTTCAAGACCTAGAAGGATGTTTTACTGCACTTTACTGCCGATGTTATGGACAGTTGTATATAGTATTTGCTCCGATGATATGCCAAAAAGTTGATTTTCACATTTTATTACCTGTTCAAGTAAAGTTAAAAGCAAAGATACTTATCAACTCATCATTGTCTCAGCCAGGGAACAGTATTTCATGGATATTGTGGGTTAACTTAAGCTACAATGTGAAGAATTGTTTTCTAACTGTGCAAGTCTGGTTGGCTCAGGAGAAGGTGGTGGTTAGTGGACAGAAATCACCCTCCTGGCAGTGAGAGAGAACCCTCTCACAATACACACGACAGGTAACCTGGGTTCCTGTGTGAAATAGGCCTTAAATGTTTGGATGGATTCCCCAAGCCCTAACCTGGACCAGGACAAATCACAGGGCCCTACATGAGTGGTGATCTGGGGTATAAGGGGTTAACAGGACTATGGACCAGGAGGATGAGTCAGTGAGGACTTGTGGCCAGCAATCCGTGCAAATTCCTCAATCCATAAACAGCGTGATGGACGAACCTCCCTTTATTCTAACAGTCCATGCAGAATAGGACCCAATCATGCCACAATAGATCCCTGCCATCACCTGTAAACAAAGGGCTTCATGGCTCCAATATATCACATGAGAGCTGCAAAAGAAATGCAGGTGACACTGAGGCATGTTTGGATCATGTCCTGTCTAAGTTTTGGTGCTGAATACACTGCCCACACACCCAAGTGGTGGAATATATTAAATTCAGTGGTGCTTGGGGGGCATTTTCTTTCCACTGCACAATTTTTCTTCCCATTGATTCCTAACATCTTTATCTCCTACTGACCATAAATGCAAGGGCATTTTCCTCCCACTCACTCTGGGGCATTTTTTTTATCTTATTGGCAGTTAAATAATGCTAACTGCTGCAATTTATATTACATACAGTACTCCTTATCAACCATGCCCCTTTACACCATGCCCATTATTCAGCACTATGTAGTCATGTCTACTTTTCAGACAGCGTACTGCACACCATATATCCCTGTAAAATTCTGTCCCTCTTTTTTAAAACTCTAAAGTTAAGAGATAAGGAACCAACACTATCATCAGAAAAGTGAAAAATGAGTGTGCAGTTTATACAGTGAAGAGGTTCATGGTCTTTTTAACCATTCCTATTTAGGTCATGCGCACTGTTCAACTAAATGCATACCGTTTGCTGCTGACAACAAATGTAGTGGGGAAAATACCCTGACAACCAGTGTTAAGGGGGAACTTCGCTATTGACCATTAACCTAAGGCTGGCCATACATGGATCAGTTTTTTTTTTCAAGCTGTTGAAAAAAAAACTGAGCGTATTCCCCCATCCACACAAGCAGCTGATTGACTGCAGTGCTGATCAAAGGAAAACTTTCCAACAAGAGAATTATCAAGAGAAGTTGACCATTAGAATGGGAACAACCATAGATGGATCGAAATTCATCCGGGTCTGCTGATTCGGCCAAACTTCGGTCCATCTATGGCCAGCTTAAGAATGCACTTCTTTACTGACTACCAAAGTAAGAGGGCACTTCATCACTGATCTGCAACACAATTGGCACTTTTTCACTGACTTTCAATGTAAGGGGTACTACACTTACCATTTTGCACAGAGCACACCCATGAAATACTCCCTGTTCTGCTGTATATTACATATTCCTGACCAAAGTCTACATTGTTTCAACAGTTGCTGGTTGCCAAGTGGTCCCCAAGTACTTTAATGACGTGGGCTAAAGTGTTTCCTCTATATCTATCTTCTGTTTTTCAAAAACAATATTTAGTGGAAGAGGGTTACGTGTGTCTTGGAGATTCTCACCGTTGGCGAAGCATTTACAGCATATTTTGTAGTCAGAAGAACTGCGACATGTATGTGCTATATATGCAAAAAATAGGTGTTATGTTGTATTTAATCATGCCTATTTTGGCCTAACTTGATGTAGCCATGCATATCCTTTGAATGCTAAACTGTTTTCTCTTATGTGCACCAAAGGGGGCTACAATATTATTATTATTATTATTTCAGGTACTTATATGGCGCCGTCAATTTGCGCAGCGCTTTACATATATATATTGTACATTCACATCAATCCCTACCCTCAAGGAGCTTACAATCTAAGGTCCCTAACTCACATTCATACATATACTAGGGACAATTTAGACAGGATCTAATTTACCTACCAGCATGTCTTTGGATTGTGGGAGGAAACCGGAGTACCCGGAGGAAACCCACGCAGGCACAGGGAGAACATGCAAACTCCAGGCAGGTAGTGTCGTATGTGTTATTATTACATTGTTTCTGTTTTCTATGTGATCATACATTTTTTTTACTCTCTAATGCCCCGTACACACGATCCGAAAATCGGACGACAGATCGTCCGTTTTTTTTCGCATGCTAATCTCAGATCAAATCGGAAGAGTTTACTTTAGTCACGAAAATTCTCGCACGACAGAATAAAAAATCGGAAGTGATGTGATGTGTTGCAGTGTATTTGTATTGCATTTTTGAACGACAGCTGTACTGATGAAACGAAAATCGTACGATCGGGCACCGTGCGAGAAAATTTTTCCTGCATGTCCGATCTTGTCCGGACGGAAAACATCGGATGAACTGTCATCATCGGCTCTCGAAAGCTCTGTACTAACGATTCGATTATCGTACGACCGCTTCGAAAGCGGTATTTTCCGTCCGGTTTTCGGATCGTGTGTACGGGGCATAAGTGTTTCTTAGGATAATATAATTTTTTTTTATAACTTAGGGGAACCCCCAACTTATATTAAAAAAAGCAGCAAAAAAAATGTCTAGAGCTGCCCCTCGAACTGACATTATTAGTTTGCATTTTTATTAGGTTACAAAACAACATGTCTCTATTGAAAGCAATAAATTGAATATTATTAGAGGTATTTTACCTAGCACCGACAAGTTACGCAGCGCTTTACATACTTCTTTCTCATCAGCCCCCAAGGACCTTAAAATGAACATATTAAATATCTTGGGATTCCAAGTCAAGTTTTAGGCTTCATGCACACAGAACTTTTAAAAAAAGTCCAAAAAACGTCAGTAGCTTATCAGGGATGTTTTCAGCTTTTACCAGCGTTATATTACCACAATTTTTTAGTGTTTTTAAAGGGCTGGCGTTTTCTTTTTTCCAATCGACGGTTTTGAGCGTTTTTGGGCGTTTTTGAGCTTTTGAATGTTTTTACAGCTGAAAAACGTCCAAAAGAACCCTCTGGTCTTGGGGTTTTTTTACAGCTCAAAAACGTCACTGTTAAAAACAGTTGATAACAGCCTGTGTGTGCATGAACACATAGGAGAATATGATGGAGGGTTTATTGACTGTAGAAAAAAACGTCTGCAGCTGAAATTCTGAAAAACAGTCAAAAAAAAGCCCCGTAAACACGGGACGACGATCGCATACAACAGGTCGTACTAACGACCGTTGTATGTGATATCGATCGTTTGTATGCGCGATTTGAACAGTCGAACATACGACGGTCGTACAAGGGAGTTGTATGAGCAGACTAGAAAACTTGGTGGTACCAACAAGCTCTCATACGACCGTTGTATCGTGTGTACAGAGCAGTTGGTACAACAAAGTTGTATTGTGCAAAACACGCATGCTCAGAAGTCAGGAATGGCCGGATGCTAATTACATGCACCTGAACGTTCTTTCTGCGGTCGTACGATCGTGTAGTGCAGTCAGTATGCTAGATACAACAGCCAACATACGATTTGTGATGATCGTACGTCCCGTGTGTACGAGGCTTAACAGTGAAATGCACAAACAGCACATCTCTGAACTGGTAAATGGAAAACATGAGGTGGGCAATGTGTAAGTAGGGAGAAGACAATGGGTTTCAAAGTAGAGAATAAGCTCAGTGATCCCATGTGAGATACTGTATATCTACTGCTTTGCATTGCCTTGCCTTATCTGAACAACTGAGCTGTTAATTGGTGTAATTTTGGCAAACAGTGGTGCAGCCTAGAATACTAGTAGCACTTAGGAACTTGTTTTCTTATCCTTTGATTAGCAGCATAATCATGATAAATATTTTGTAATAATTTTGTGCTTATGCATCAGAGTACTGTTTTACAGTAACATTTTAAATGTGCTTTCTATTTATAGCACATTCTTTTGTATTTCCTCTAAGCACGCCTTAATCTTTGGGATTTTAGAGAAGATCGTCTTCAGCTTTTGTATTTTAATTAGTGGGGGTTGTTGAGAAAAAAGCTCTATAATATTTGGTTTGTTTCAGGTTTTAAAAAGCACTACCTGATTTTTTAGGCCCCAAATGAAACAAATGCAACTGACAATAGCAATAGTTTGAAAGAAAATCTGTAATGAAAGAAATATGGGAACTACTACTAATCACCCCCCTCAATACTTTCTGACCGTAACTTGCAACAACCGTGCATATCATTAATGTCATACTTCTTAATATGATTCCTGGTTTTACGTCAGTGACTCAGAAAGCACTAAAACCTTTGGCCATAAGAAAGACAGTCAGGGAAACCGCATATTTTGGAGAGGCCAGCAAGGGAACCCCCCTACTACCTCATTAAGACTTTTCTTAAAAACACGTAACACGTACACACGATGCAAAATTCGGAAGGGAATTGTCGTTCAACAGCCTGTCTGACCGTTAGTATGCTCCTTTCGACAACCGTCGTCAGACAAAAGCTGGATGTGCAAACTAGTAAATTTTTGTCGTACGACAATACAAAAAAATACATACAAAAAAAAATGTACGACCGAGACTATGCATGGTCAGAAAGGAAAAAAAGATGTAAAAAAATATGCAAAACATGACGTCACTTCTGACATTGAGTTCGGTCAAACTAAAATTTTCGGATATTCAGTATGCTTTACAAAATCACTGACAGCCACTTTTGACTAAGATCAGAAGCGCGGTCGTACGATAATCAAACCGTGTGTACGAGGCTTTAACCTCTTCAGATCCGCGCTATAGCCGATTGAGGGCTACAGCACGGATCTACTTTGCCAGGAGGCCGTCAATAGGCGTCATCCCCTTTGTGCGCCCCCAGGCTCGCTCCGGCGCGCGCCGCCGCATGCTGCGTGAGCGATCCCTTCACAGAGAGCCAGGATGGGGAACCGCCGATGTAAACACGGCGGTTCCCCGCTCTGTGAGGGGGGGCATGACAGATCTACTGATCCCTGTTATCCCCACCCCCACACAGTTAGAGCACATACAGGGAACACATTTAACCCCTTCACTGCCCCCTTAGTGTTAACCCCTTCCCTGCCAATGACATTTATACAGTAATCAGTGTCTATTTTTAGATCTGATCGCTGTATAAATGTCATTGGTCCCAAAAAAGTGTCAAAAATGTCAGACATGTCTGCCGCAATATCGCAGATCGCCGCCATTACCAGTAAAAAAAAAAAATAATAATAAAAATGCTATAAACCAATTTCCATAGTTTGTAGGCGCTATAACTTTTGCGCAACCCAATCAAAATACGCTTATTGTGATTTTTTTTTTAACAAAAATATGTAGAAGAATATATGTCGGTCTAAACTGAGGAATACATTTGTTTTTTTTATTTTTGGATATTTATTATAGCAGAAAGTTTAAAAAATAGTTTTTTTCAAAATCGTCGCTCTTTTTTTGTTTATAGCGCAAAAAATAAAACCGCAGAGGTGATCAAATACCACCAAAAGAAAGCTCTATTTGTGGGAAAAAAGGACATCAATTTTGTTTGGGTACAACGTCACACGACCACACAATTGGCATTCAAAAAATGACAGCGCTGAAAACTGAAAATTGGTCCGGGTAGGAGGGGGGTTTAAGTGCCCAGTAAGGAAGTGGCTAATTATTCCCCACCCCACCTTTATGCTTCCCTAATCTTGGAGCAGAAGGTCCATCATTTATCTTTAGTATATCCCACTGGTTAATCCAATGACCCATACACACGATCAGAAAATCTGAAGACAAATTTCGCCAGACGAACGATCTGCCGATTTTTTGACCATTAGTATGATGCTTTCGACAGCCGATTCCGAATTTTCAAACGACAAAAACTGATGTGTAGGCTCAAAAATTGTTGTAGTTTTTTAACACAACGTCTGATTTTCGTTTAATTAGTACAGTTTTCGTCTGCCAAAAATCGCTAGAGCAAGACTACGCATGCTCAGAAACGAAAGCACACATACAAAACTAGTCAACACATTACGTCACTTCTGACGTTGCATTTTGTCGTACGAGAATTTTCGGATGTTTAGTAACCTCTTCAGATTCGATAAGAGACTAGCATCCAACAAAAAACAGATGAAAATTCGTCCAATAATCTGATCGTGTGTACCCGGCTTTAGACCCCATGCAAACTATTTGATTTTCTGCAGATTTTTTCCTTCAGATTTACCAAAACCAAGTAGCGTAAGACCTCATACGCACTATCCAACTTTTGTTGTCAGATTTACCAAAACCATGTAGTGCAATGGTCTGCCTGATTACACACTAATTGAAACTCCTAAGGTTTGACCTCATATTATATGGCTTTGGTAAAGCTGAAGGAAAAAATCTACAGAAAATTGGATAGTGTGTATCCAGCTTTAAGGTTTGACTTCATATTATATGGTTTTGGTAAATCTGAAGACAAAAATCTGCAGAAAATCGAATAGTGTGTATGGGGTCTGTGGGAGACGGTGGTTTGTCCTCCTTGCATACATTGAGAGAGCACATCAGATTCACGTTATCTGCATGTTTTTTATTTATAAATGTACTTTTTAATCAAGCTGTATAGCAATCCACATGTGACTGTGCACGATAGAGATGTTCCACTCACCTGCAGATATATTGAGTAGTTTACATGCTGTCTCAATATCTTTTAAAACTTCCCCTACAACCATAGTCTGCATTTGTTCCAAAGAATGTTCCTCTAGGTGTAGCGATGTTTGGTATTCCAGCTCATGATGAAGTCCTTGACTGTCTATAACAGGGCATTGTTCAGGTTCCTTTTGAACTTCTCTTTGTGCACTTGGCAAGAGACTTTTGGGAGCCCAGTTTCCTCCATCACCACTGTACAGCATGTCACAAAATGGCAGGTAGTACCCAGGTGCACCCTCTTCAGGAGGCTTATCCAAGCTAGTCAGTGAGGAATCCTGTAGCTCCAGGTGCGTCACCGTAGGAAGGTTTGTTCCACTGCTCCCCATACCGTAAAACTGTAAGCAGGTATACCTGGAAATCAAATTGTAAACATTCACATTTTACTGCAACATTCCATATTCATCCAAGTTCTACTTTGTTCTCCTTTTAGTCCTGATTTCAACACATTTTTAGGAGTGAAACAGGTCAAACTTTAATAAATTTGGTGCATCATACTGTAGTTCAGAATACATATTTACATAGCAAAGGTGGATACTGTGAAGCTGGATACACATTATACAATTTTCTGTAGATTTTTTCCTTAATTAGGGTCCTTTCACACATTCAGTCCGTTTGTTCAATCAGTTCAGTCACTTTTTTTCAAAGAAAAAACGGATGAAGTTTACATTCGTTTTTCATCCGTTTTTTCATCCGTTTTTTTACATCTGCCAGCTAGAGTCCTTAACTGCTTGAGTCCTGTAGTCATTTTTTCTTTAACGGATGAAAAACAGGGCTTTCTTCTGTTCAAAAAAACAGATGATGACGGAAGTGGTTGAAAACTAATGGAAATAGATGATCATCCGTTGGCATCTGTTTTTCCATAGGAATGCATTGATGCCTGTTTTTCATTGGATGGATGAAAAACGGATGAATGTGTGAAAGGGGCCTTAGATTTACCAAAACCATATAATATGAGGTCAAACCTTATTAGTTTCAATTTGTATGCAATCAGGCAGGCCCTTGCACTACATGGTTTTGGTAAATCTAAGGCCCCTTTCACACCTGTGGAATTCTCTTCCACAAGCAGTGGTCTCTGCCGGGAGTGTAGATACATTCAAAAAACTACTAGATGCACACCTAAGGGACCAAAGCATTGAGGGATATACAATGTAATACTGACATGAAAGCACACACATGGGTTGAACTTGATGGATTCGTGTCTTTTTTCAACCTCACTAACTATGTATATGTAGCTATGTAACCAGCGGATCGTTCGGGTCCGCCTGTCAGATTTGCAGGCGGACCCGAACGGATGCTCCACTGTCCTCTATGGAGCAACGGATGTCAGCGGTGACATGTCCGCTGACATCCAATCTGCTCCGATCCGAAAAATCCAAACAGACGGATGGAAACCCTATTTTCCATCCGTCTGGCGGATTGGATCGGATGAACACGGACGACAGTCCGTGTTCATGCAATCCTCCATAGAGCAGAATGGAGCTGTGACAGGACAGTCTCTGCACGGAGTGCAGAGACTGTCCTGTCATCCGCCGGCTCAGCGGGGATAAACGGATGGATCCCCGCTGAGCAGTGGAGCCTGTCAAAACGGGCTCCGCTAGTGTGAAAGGGGCCTAAAGGAAGTCAGACAACAAAAGTTGTATAGTGTGTATGGGGTCTAAGAGATGTTTCTTTTTGAAACCACATACAGTATTGGAGGTTTTCAGTTTTTGCTGGGATTGTGTTTCAGATACATTTGTGTATTTCACATGTAACTTTTATCGTTTTCATAACCTATAGAAGCCATAGGCTATTGGGTCCTTAACTATGCCAACTCAAGTGCGTCTGACAGCAAAGCTCAGAACTCAGTGAATCTACGTATAATATCAAATCTCAGTGTATTTCTGCACATATGGAACAGCACTGCATACGCATACATTTACAGGATGTCTCCTGCACTCAGCATCACTTCCCATCTGTGTGTTGAGTGTTATTTCAATTCAGGCTCTATAATTTTTCCCTGCAAGGGGATCTTAGCAGTGGTAAGGCAGGCTTCCGATCATGTAATCATCACGTTTGGCTGTCGCAGTGATCACGTGATAGGGAGCCCATCCTACTAGCTCCCGATTTTCACTGTGTGACCAGGAGCTATAGGTGACAGTGCAGTCACAGTGCTAAGGGCATATTTTGTGCTAAGCATGCTGCTTGCACAAAATATATTCTGGCCATATGCATATATATGGGGCAGCATAGCATAATGCCCAACCACTACATGCGGGGAGGGGTTAAAATAAAACTGTGCCCAGACTATGGTAATTAAACTATACACATATTCCCAACAAGTTATAAAAATGTTTAGAACAAGCCATCCTTGACTTACAGTATCTAGCTGCTTTTAATGTGAAGTTACTCCTTCTCAAAGATCAAGGCAAATACTCCGAAGTTGGGTTTTAGTCTGTTTCAAACAGCTTAGAAAGATCTGCTGGGTGTTTACATAGAGGGCTAATATCCTGCCAAGATCTGTTCTCATAAAAAAACCCACTGCCTGTATTATGAACTTTGAAAATTAATTTCTTTACAGCCCTACTGCTAACACAGAAAATATTATGATATGTATACTGCTATTATAAACCTTCTGAAAACCATAGCTGCCTTGGCAAAATGCTGGTCTTCTTTCTTTAGTACTTTCAAAGAAACTTTGGCTTGAAACAAGTATGCAGCAAGTTTAGAACTTCTAAAAAACAGAAGGAAGGCGCACGCACCTAGTGCATTACCATATCAATTTAATGGAAATATAAAAAAGGTTAAAAATTAATACTCACAAACTCACAAAATGGCATCACAAAGCCATGACAAGATGATGCAATAGATTACAAAAAAAATACCCCACCTTGTGCATTTTTGTAATCTATTGTATCATCTTGTCATGGCTTTGTGACGCCATTTTGTGAGCTTGTGAGTATTCATTTTTAACCTTTTTTATATTTCCATTAAATTTATATGGTAATGCACTAGGTGCGTGCGCCTTCCTTCTGTTTTGTTTTTTAATATATTTCGGATTACCCTGTCCGAGGGGGGCAGCACACATCTGGTCTCCTACCCCTTGTTGTTCCGATTGCCTTTTACCCTGAAGGTCCTCTAGCGCTGGAAACTACTCTTTTTTCCTCTTGTTAGTTAGAACTTCTGGCTGCAACCACCGGGATTGTGTGCAAAACTCACAGGCAGACTCCTGGCCTGGCCACACTGCCGCCCAATTGCTTTCTCAACAGCGGACATACGTCTGCTCTCCTCTTCTTCTTGTTGGCCAGCATAGCTGGGAAAGGATGTATTGCAATGCGATGTGCAGTGCAATACATCCAGTGGAGCCCAGAGGAGGCATGCAGGTTCTTTTAGACCCTGCATATCCCATTAAAGAGAACCTGTCACCTAAAATAATCACATAGGGGACTATTTGTCCCTTATGTGATGGAAAAAAAAGTTAAGCAAAAAAATAAAGTTACACCCAAGCACATAAAATCTCTCCCCCAAAAATGTTTAGGCCCCACACCCCCACACGCGTATGAAGGTAATTGCATGCCTCGGGGTCACCTACAAGTGAAAATGTTGATTGCAATACACATGTTACATATAGCCACACATGCGTTATATAGTGAGAGCAATAATTCTAGCACAAGACCTCCTCCGTAAAACTAAACTGATGACCTATAGGGGGCTTTTGAAGCATTGCCTATAGAAAATATAGGGCACTGAGGTATGCTATTTTGTTAGCGCTCACAAATTTAAGGTGTGATATGTTGAGTACCTATTTCCTCGGTGCAACCTTGTCTTATATTTTACCAAAAATGTGGTTTGTTTATTGCGTTTGTTTGCCCTAAAATTCACTGATTCTAGCACAAGACCTACTCTGTAACACTAAACTGATGACGCCTATAGAAAATATAGAGCACTGAAGTATGTCGCTATTTCACGAGCGCTCACAAATTTAAGGTGTGATCTGTTGAGTACCTATTTACTCGGTGCAAACTCGTCTTTTATATTTTACCAAAAATATGGTTAGTTTATTGCGTTTGTTTGCCCTAAAATTCACTGATTCACTTTACTGTGTTTTTTTCTGAACTTTGGCATTTCCTAGGCCTTTGCGGTAATTTATCAAGAAAAAAAAAGTCAGTCATATTACTGTCTTTTTTTTGGTGTATGTGTGTGTGTGTGGGGGGGGGCTTCAGAATTCTCCATCTATAGGCTCCTGAGATGTAAATCCAGCCCTGGTACCACTAATGATGTTTAGTAAGAAATGATCTGTGAAATTATTGTCATGTAGTTAGCTATAAATATTAGTAAAGCTTGGTGATAAAACAATACCAGCGGCACTATTCTGCTGCTAACTGCAGACCATCAGCTTATTCTTATCTCCAAACCTACAGAAATTAGTAAAAAAAAAAAAAAGATGGATGTTGAATTCCTAATAGATACCCTCTTTTATATTCAAGGAAACTTAGTAAGCCTTACTGAGAATGATTCACTTTTGCCCTAAATGACCCTAGTATTTTGGTGCCTATAGAAATATGCTAGGAAAGTTACATTGCAAGCTCCAGTAGGGACTGATGTTAATTCTGAATATTTACTTAGCAAAACACTGCAAAAATTATCAGCACTGTGTAAATACAGGTTAGGCGGATAAACCACCAGACATGATTAAAATGATGCCCTGCAAAGCAAGAAGGATAACTAATGTGGTTGAGCAGCAGGCAAAATTAAAAAAAAACGCAGGACGCTGTCACAAGCAAACATATCAAGGGACAAATTTTCAAAGTCAGAGTGTTAAAGCTTCCTTTTCTAAATGGAAATCGGTTCTTCTTTTCCCTCTTGCTGCATTAATATGGTACTATATTTCCTACCCTTCCACTCCATGCTCACTGGGCACAAGGAAAGTAATTGCGCATAGTAACCATTCAAATTTCAGCTCTGGCAAACTTAGAACCTAGAAAAATGTTTGCGCATTGGTTTGCTGCAAAGCTTTGCAGACTGCAAAATAAACCTGGGTGACAGATTGTTAATATATCTAGGTTATCTTAATATATCTTGGCTCTGTTTAATGACCTGCTCAATAGTTAAATATACACACAAATGTATTACATGACTGTGTAACTAATACATAAACCACTAACTTACTAGATTAAATCCGGATTTCTACAAGACATGGAAGCATATAGTGGTCTTTGGTTTTAATAAAATACTTTCTAAAAAGATGCATCCCACACTAACATATTTTATTGATCACTAAAAATCATTTGACATTTGTCTGTATCTAAAATATTGCATTGTAAATGAAAAGTATTGTACATCCCTCTAAACTAATAGCAGTTTATGTTTTATTAGATTGTGTTTAATTCACCAGTCCAATCTCTTTTGCTAATTCAATATACGTTGCTAAGTGGTGTTTAGAACACTGAAATCCCATATATTCCAGTGGATGAACATAGATAAAGACATTTCTAAGCTTGTTAAAGGGACCGTCCCTAGCATAATAAAAGACCTCCCTTTGAAGGAATAAGACTTAAAAGATGGTGACATGAAGTGGCAGCCATGACCATACCAAGGTCAAATGGTTTAGCCTCACTGGATATTTTGTCATATTAACACTTATGTTAGTTTTAAAAGTGAATTTTGGAAATGTTTGCTGAAGTTATCCAGTCTGCAGAAAGACAATTAAACTAGACATGGCTTCTTTTTGGAAGCAGCAAACCGTACCATGGTCACACCTGTAGATTTTACTTTTGCTAACAACTACGCCACTGTGCTGCCCTAGGTCATCTATTCACATCATATCGTACATAAGAGATGCAACTAGCAAACATACATGTGTTCACATACAAAACATGTACAATATAGACATGAAATGCTAAATTTTCTAAGCTACCAAAAAATGATATATAAGACTGCTTTTCAAACAAGTCCGTATTATAAAACTGTTCGAATTTTAAGGTGCTTGAAACAGAACATTCTATAAACAATGGCATCCATACAGTGACATATAATCCTACAGCACACAGAGTCACCTGTTTGTGTCATCTTAAACTCTCCCAATATGGCACATTCTTACCTGTTTACAACAGAAGAGATTTCCATGTGGTATTCAGAAACGATACCCTGCTTTTGTTGGAAGTAATAGAAATATATGCTTGGGTATCTTAAGAGTAAGTGCATGTGAACAGTAGGATGATAGGATATAGGATCTGTGGATACCAAACTAAAAACTAGGTAACAGTACAAACCCCAAATATAGCGGCACTAGTTATACCTAATGGCCTTACAGTTAGTATTTTGCTTTTAATATAGAAAAATAAAACATAAAAAAAATGCAATATGGAAAAATATTGGCAGTTAGAGTGACTGCCAAAGATATTAAGAAAGTAATAAAATATTTAAAACATTATATCTAAGTAACGAATTCGAGTTCTAATGTGTAAAATGAAGCATTGTCATTTTCCCCATTTTTAAGTTAAAACTTTACCTGTCCAGAAATTGAAGTGCCACCTTGGGATATCACAGTGTCATTGGTATCAAGTCACAGACAACTCTCTTTCACGTTCTCTCTCCCAATCTCTATTCCCTTCTCTCTCTTTCCCTCCTCTTTTTCTTTAAGGCCCTCTCTCCTCCCTCTGTCTCTCGCTGACGATGCTTTAAGACCTGGAAGAGACACGTGTCCCTGGTGCAAAGGATGTCTCTTCTATTTCTTCCTCCTCTTTGCTTGCCTGTTTAAATACCTTGCATCTACCAACTTCTTCCTTCGTTTTTTTTTTTCTTCCTATTCGGTATCTTTAAGATAACAAAGGTTTCTTTGTTTTTTGTTCCCTTTTTCTTTTATGCTTTTCTAGTTCTTTTACTGTTTCTATGATTTTTGTCTTCTTTTAACTCATCTCCTTATTATAAATGTCTTTACCTCTATCCCTTCTTTTCTGATTCCCCTCTCTTTTTTGCTGAAGTCTCCCTGTATTCACCTTCTGTCCTTTTCTTTCTGGCTTCTTATTCTCTCTTCTCTCTAGAGGAATCATCTTAGTTTATATAGTGCTATCCCGTACCTGAGTAAACACACCCTGTATGCTCACATTTAACAGGTGCAGGACCTGCCCGCTTAACTCTTCAGTGACACTATTGTGACATGTAGCTAAAAACTGATAACAACTAAGTCAAGAGCTGGAAATTCCTGTAACTTGCATTTGCCAACAAATGATAATATCTATAATCACTGTGACGTATACACAGGTATATGTGAATTAACGTATTACTGCAGAGAAGATTTACGCTACAATCACACCTCTGCATTTGTCATGGTATGTTAAATCTTGAGCCTTGTACACACGGGACGACAATCGTAGGTACGATCGTCGCAAATCGTATGTTGCATAATGTAACTTGCATACTGACTGCACTACACGATCGTACGACCACAGAAAGAACGTTCAGGTGCATGTAATTAGCATCCGGCCGTTCCTGACTTCTGAGCATGCGTGTTTTGCACAATACAACTTGTTGTACCAACTTCTCTGTACACACGGTACAATGGTCGTATGAGAGCTTGTTGGTACGACCAAGTTTTCTAGTCTGTTCATACAACTCCCTTGTACGACCGTTGTATGTTTGACGAACTTTCGATATCGCATACAACGGTCGTTAGTACGACCTGTTGTATACGATCGTCGTCCCGTGTGTACGAGGCTTTGCTTTCTGTATCTTTTGTGTGGCTTTGGGCAAATTTTCATTAGAGATAATGAATGTTTAAAATTCTCTGCAGAACAACTGCATAAAAATCAGAGTGAAATGGATAAAGTCTTAACATAAACTTTAAAACATATATTCTATTAAAGTGTGCATTCTTAAAGTGGTAGTAAACCCATGCATTTAACAGGTTAAAAACCAGTTCCATTTCCGGCACGTGCCAGAAATGTAACACTCCCATTGGTTGTGCTCTAAACCAAACTGTCAAACCATCCAATGGCTGGTGTCATAGCTGATCACATGTGCAGCATCATGGCAGTTGTAGAATAAACAGAGGCCAAGATGGCAGCTTCCATGGCTGAAAATGATAGGAGGGTTTACTACCACTTTAACTCTAAAAACTGCCTTTTATTGGACTCCTCCACGTCTCCAAATTCCTTTTTGCTGCTGTGATCCAACTTTCTGTTAGAGGGTGACTACATTCATCCATAGAGGTGCTACATTGGATGTATGGATGGATTATAATGGACTTTGTAGGCACTGAGATACACAGGGTTAAAAATGAAACATCTTTATTACAAAAAAGTTTTTTTTTTTAATAAAAACTTCAGGGGCTTAGGCAAATATTAATGTATTCAAAATAAGTGGAGTCATGTAATAAAAACACAAAGACATACCCAGGAGTCAGCGGGAAATGTGGAAAATGTCACCAATCAATAAAGAAATCCATGGGGACAAAGATATAATTTAGCTAGGGCTAATAGGTAATTAGTAGAGATCGGAGTAGAATGGTGCAAGGATCAAGCAGGGTAGCTTTAAGCCTAGTACACACAGGTCGACGATCGTACGTACGATCGTCGCAAATCGTTTGTTGCATAATGTAACTTGCATACTGACTGCACTACACGATCGTACGACCACAGAAAGAACGTTCAGGTGCATGTAATTAGCATCCGGCCATTCCTGACTTCGGAGCATGCATGTTTTGCACAATACAACTTGTTGTACCAACTGCTCTGTACACACGATACAACGGTCGTATGAGAGCTTGTTGGTACGACCAAGTTTTCTAGTCTGCTCATACAACTCCCTTGTACGACCGTCGTATGTTCGACTGTTCTAATCGTGCATACGAACGATCGATATCGCATACAACGGTCGTTAGTACGACCTGTTGTATACGATCGTCGTCCCGTGTGTACGAGGCTTAACAGTGCAGGTCCTAAATACTATTTGGAACCTAGATGAGTCTATAGCCTCCAGTCCCTTAATGGCTGCAGTGCTTGAATAGCTGCATGGGGTCACCATTTGAAAAATGTCCGCCGCTCCATGAACCACCCAGCAAGGTGGTACATTTATTCATCCATAATCATCCATCATTCCATAACACCAGAGAGGCGTGTGATTGGCCCCACATTTATTCTGCAGCAGGACAACAACCCCAAACATGCAGCCAATGTCATTAGGAACTGTCTTCAGTAAAGGAGAACAAGGAGTCCTGAAAGTGATGCTTTGGTCCTCACAGAGCCCTGATCTCAACATCACTGTCTGGTATTACATGAAGAGACTGAAGGATTTGAGGCAGCCTACATCCACAGAAGATCTGTGGATAGTTCTCCAAGATGTTTGGAACAACCAACCTGCTGAGTTTCTTTAAAAACTGTGTGCACTGGGCATATCTAGAACGGTTGATGCTGGTTTGAATCCAAGGGGCAGTCACACCAAATATTGATTTGATTTAGATTTGTCTTCTTTTTGCTCACTTTGCATTTTGTAAATGTATAAAAATAAACAATTAACCACTTCACCCCCGTAAGGATTTCCCACTGTAGGACCAGAGCACTTTTTGCGTTCGGGACTGCGTCGCTTTAACTGACTATTGCACGGTCGTGCGACGTTGTACCCAAACAAAATTTGCGTAAAAACAAATTTATTCATCGGTTTTGGACGATTTATATTCTTCATCATATTTTTGGTAAAAAAAAAATCGCAATTGGCGTTTATTGATTGGTTTGCACAAAAGTTGTCGTGTTTACAGACCATGAGAATTTATTTCTGGCGGTTTTACTTTTTTTTTTAACTAGTAATTGCGGCGATCTGCGATTTTTATCGGGACTGTGATATAGCAGCAGACATGTCGGACATTTTTGACACTTATTTGGGACCAGTGACATTTATACAGCGATCAGAAATGTAAATATCCACTGATTACTGTGTAAATGTCATTGGCAGTGAAGGGGTTAACCTGCAGGGGGAGATCTAGGGGTTAACTGTGTTCCCTAGGCGTGTTCTAAATGTGAGGGGGCTGGGCTACCATGGGCATAAGAGATCTAACTGATCCCAGCGACAGGGATCAGTAGATCTCTTAGATGCCCACTGACAGAGTGGGGAACCGCCTAGGGCAGTTCCCCATTCTTTCACTTTGGCAGGTCATCGCGGCTCGCCGGTGGACATCAGGTCTGCCCGAGCCGCGGGCACACTCCTCCAGAGTGCAGCGGGCATGAGAGTGCGCCGCCGCGCTCCTGCCCGCTAAGTGCACACGTGCGGATCGCGAGACAGCACCACATTGCCGCAATAAATATGCGGTAGCCGGTCGGGAACCGGTTAAAATATATATTTCTGAAAACATTCTTACTTTACAGCATTTCTTTATATGTTTACACAGTACAGTACAGTACATCCACAACATGAAACATACTCTATCTTTGACTTAGTAGTGTCTTCGAAACACTAAATCTCCCTATCCTTTAAATAGTTTCAAAGGTGTAAAGAGAGACTTAATCCTCTACTGTCAGACACGACGGATTTCTTCCAGCGTGTTGATCTAACACCTACATGACATGACATGACACATTTGTATATTTCTTTACGACATTTCATTCTTACAAAAGTCTTTATATATAAAATTGGCCAAGGGCTGGCCGATGGCGTATAAATAACGCCGTTACACCACGACAGAGCGCTAGGCGTGCACACGTGAATCGCCCGTCCTCGCGCCGCCGCGTGAGAGTACGGGCGACGTGAGACCTC
>BLSH010534152.1:298847-310858 GCA_018402905.1 Glandirana rugosa | reverse complement strand
AAATAGACTGAGCATGATAGAAGGCATGAGGACTCATGGGAAATGTAGTTCCCTGTGGGAGATGCAGAAGCTAGCTCAGTGAAAGGAAATGACATCTGAGCACTGCTGAACTCCTCCCACCATCACTGGTATTATACAGCAAAGCAGGAATGAATAGGGGGATTAGAGACCACAATTGCATCTAAATTGTAGGAAAATCGTAATCTCATTTGTTATATTTATTACCATGTGTAACTTTGAGGTGTTTATACAGTATAAGGGTTTATTACAATGAGCATTCTGCCTTTAGTTGTACTTTAAGGCTTGACATGTTGGGTATCTATTTACTCGGTGCAACCTCAGAGTATCTGACACTTCCAGTTGTGTCAGATGCCACCATGTCCACCACTGCAAGCTATGGTTTCATCCACTGCCCATTATGCCCTTATTGTGTCCTGTAGTGATGTAGCAGCTGATGGGCTGAACTACAGCTCTCAGCAGAAATGAAAATTCATGCCCACTGGACAAGTGAGTATTCTTTTTCTTATATATGGTGGTTTTGCTTCAATCTTTTGGCAAGGTCATTTTAAAAGCCTGTACACACAAAAGTAATTTTAAACAATTTGAAGGTTTTTTCTCTCCTATGAAACAATACTTTTATTCATATTCCTATACATTTTAGTGGGATTTAAAAAGAACATATTGAGAAATTGAAATGTGAAACTTCCATGTTAGTAGTCAGCAAAAGATTAGGATGCACCTTTAACCACTTCAGCCCTGGAAGGTTTTACCCCCTTAATGACTAGGCCATTTTTTGCAATACGGCGCTGCATTATTTTAACCGACAATTGCGCAGACATGCGATGTTGTACCCAAATAAAATTGATGTCCTTTTTTTCCCACAAATAGAGCTTCCTTTTGGTGGTATTTGATCACCTCTGCGTTTTTTATTTTTTGTGCTATAAACAACAAAAGCACGACAGTTTAAAAAAAAAAAAACAATATTTTTTACTTTTTGCTATAATACATACCCCACAAAATGTACAAAAAAAAACAAATTTCTTCATCAGTTTAGGCTAATATGTATTCTGCTACATATTTTTGGTTAAAAAAATACCAATAAGCGTATATTGATTGGATTGCGCAAAACTTCTAGTGTCTACAAAATATGGGATATATTTAGGGACTTTTCATTTTTTATTGTTTTTACTGGTAATGGCAGCGATCTGCGATTTTTAGCAAGACTGCGACATTGCGATGGACAAAGCTCACCCTAAGTGAAACTTTTTGAGGACCAGTGACATTATTACAGTGATCAGTGCTAAGAAAATGCACTGATCACTGTATAAATGACACCGACAGGGAAAGGGTTAACACTAGGGGCGAAAAAAGGGTTACATTTTTCCTAGGGAGTTGCTTTCTAACTGTGTGGGAGATAAACTGACAGGGAGTACACAGAGATCGTTGTTCTTGACCACTAGGAACAGATAATCTCTCTGTACTCTCCTCTCAGAACGGGTATCTGCTTTGTTTACATAGGCAGATCTCCGTTCTGCCTCTCAGTGGAGTCAATGTGGGTGGACGGTGGACATTGCTGCCGCTGGCCCCACGATTCTGCTCCTTCGCCGTGCTGCAAATGTGCCCACAGTATCTCTTACGCTAAATGACATACAGGTACGTCGTTTCGTGCAATAGAGCTGCCCTGCCACAGTATATCTGTGGAGGGCGGTCTTTAAGTGGTTAAAAACAAATCAGCAGATGTAGCTTCTATAATTCTATTTTAAGAGAAACTGTAAAGTGCTTTCAGTAAATATATTTTTTGAGTTATTGGTATGGCAGTAATCTGAGAATTTTTGAGCTTGTCCCATTTTTACTCTTCTTCGAATTGTGAAGTACCAGAGCAATAATTACATTGCAACCTTATGGATTAAATAGGAACAACTTCTATTTTTTTATTTTTTTTTGTGAAGCTGAGAAGCCTTTTATCTGCTCATAAAAGCTACAACAAAATATGCTGCAAGTTATTGTTACATCGTATTTACGAATGAAGAGTGTAATGGTTGTTGCACTTCTAATTCACAAAGCAGCTGCTTCCAATGTTCCTACAGCACAGTAAAGCCTCGTACATACGGGACGACAATCGTATACAACAGGTCGTACTAATGACCGTTGTATGCGAAAACGATCGTTCGTATGCGCGATTAGAACAGCCGACATACGACAGTCGTACAAGGGGAGTTGTATGAGCAGACTAGAAAACTTGGTCGTACCAACAAGCGGTCATACGACCGTTGTATCGTGTGTACAGAGCAGTTGGTACAA
This sequence comes from Glandirana rugosa, assembly GCA_018402905.1. Classification (NCBI taxonomy): domain Eukaryota; kingdom Metazoa; phylum Chordata; class Amphibia; order Anura; family Ranidae; genus Glandirana; species Glandirana rugosa. Next base: position 308,557 of record BLSH010534152.1, on the reverse strand, counting down.
CAAGTTGTATTGTGCAAAACACGCATGCTCAGAAGTCAGGAACGGCCGGATGCTAATTACATGCACCTGAACGTTCTTTCTGTGGTCGTACGATCGTGTAGTGCAGTCAGTATGCAATTTACATTATCCAACATACGATTTGAGACAATCGTATGTGCGATCGTCATCCCGTGTGTACGAGGCTTAAGACATGGCTGTCACTTTAATCTGGAGATTACAACAGCTGCAGTGACTAAGAAATAGAGTGTGAAATTCTTGGGGCATTTACATCAGTTCCTTACTTTAGCACATTATTTAATGATTTTATCAGGTTATGATGTGGCTGTAGTTTGTGTATTTGTAGTCCAGACTGGGGGTATATGTGATTACACTGTCATTTTTTGGTAAAGAGTGTATTTCAAATTATATTTTTAAAAGCATGTACAAAAGATCTCTGGAGGTCAGGGGGCTAAGGATTCCCTTTTCATCTCTTTTTGCAATTTAATAATCACTCATACACAATATAATCAACTAAGTACTTGTACTCTGCGTTTCCAGAAATGATTCCTCTTCTCACCGTTTTTACTTTGATACTCTGATGGGCATGAATTTTTTTTCAAATATATGCTGCTGCACAAGACAGCAAACCCTTCTGGTGGCTCATTCAATTTGGCCACCAGATTTGCTATACTTGGAGAAATGATTTTATGTCATGATTGGTAATAAAGTCCAAAGCCTCGTACACACGCGCAGATTGTTGGCCAAACGAACGTCCAGCTTTTGTCCAAATTGGGTCATGGTGGTTTTGGCTAATGTACTGACACGAGTGAAGTAATTGGCCAACAGCCGAACGTAGTGACGTGTTACGGGCGTATAACAAGGAAGTTCAGGTGAATGTGATTTGTGAATTATGAACACAGGTTTACACGACCAAACACTTCCTGGATTCCGAGCATGCGTGTTTGCACTTCCAACTTTTTGTTGGCCAACTTCTGTACACACGAGCCAACAATCGGCCAACGCCTTGTTGACCAACACAAGTTTTCTAGTCTTGTCGTCCAACTTCTGTTGGACGACAATTGGAAATCGGCTGTAGAATCGTGCGTGCACACGATCGGATTATCGGCTAACGGGCCTTAAGCATTTTATTTTCTGTTATAATAGATAGCTATATTTACCCCATGATGTACCGCTACTACAATTTCATAGACAACTTTAGTAGAGGGTGCTCTGGGGCAGGGTTTTAGCTTCGGAGACATAACCACTTCTGAGTGAATTTGTGGATGAATTGCTTTACAGTGGTTACAGTTTGTAGGACAGAGAGGCCTTGTTTTAATGCTTATTCAGTTTTGGGGAAGAATTTATTATTACTTGAATGTCCATAGCCTGGCTAAAGATTCATTATAAGGAAAAAGAACAACCTAACGTTTTCAAAACCTCTGTAGACCAACTAACCCTGATAAAATCCATAATGCTTTCTTCAATTTCTGAAGTAGACTAAGCTCATACCAATGCACCCAAAAATAGAACAGATAAATCCCTTTTTAAAACAAATTATAACTCCAGTTTTGCTTTCAGGAAACATGCTTGGAATAAAAAATAGCACTAGAGGTGGATGCAAGCCTCCTTATATTTGTAGAGGTTAATGCCTCATGCACACGGGACGTTATTTGACTGTTTTACAGCTGCTGTTTTTAGCTGTAGACATTTTTTTCTACAGTCAATAAACTCTCCATCATGTTATCCTATGTGTTCTCAGCTGTAAAAACGCTCATAAACACGCAAAATCATGCAAAAACACGTCGCTCAGCAATGTTTTTGGACTTTTTAGTAGGGTCGCCACCTCATCCCTTTAAACCCGAACACATATGAATTACACAGGTTCTGAGGCTAATTTAATGCAGATAAGGCACCAAGCGAGTTTAATTACCACCTTAATCAGCCTCAGAACCTGTGTAATTCATACGTGTTTGGGTTTAAAGGGATGAGGTGGCAACTCTACTTTTTAGATCAATAGAAGGGGGGGGGGGGACGCTACTGCTCAAAAAACGTGGCTCACCAACGTTTTTGGGTGTTTCTGGTCCATAAAAAAAAAACAAATTTCTAATTGCTACTGCTCAAAAACGCTCAAGAACGCTAGTGCAAAATGCTGAAAAAAGCTGAAGAAATCACTGCAAAGCTACAGATGTTTTTAGAACTTTTTTTAATGTCCAGTGTGCATGTGGCCTAATTATACTTCTAAGCACATTAACTCCAATCCTGCCACTCCCAGGCACTGCAGATTCTGCTTAGCAAGTGACCTCAAGCAAGACCTGAGGCCTATGCCAGGCTGCACACCTCCTCTGAGCCAGCAGAACTGCGCATGCACAACCTTTTTTTCATAAACTTTAATGGAGAAACTGTGTATTTGTGAGTCTGCAGAGCAATGCTTCAATAGGCCTGTGGAGAAAAAAAAAAACATCCATGCACAGTATTCTCAGCCCAAGGCCATTGTTGTCAACCTGCAACCTTGATTTTTGCTCCAGTCCGTGACAGGAATAAGTGGCCATAAATACAGTATACCAACTTTGGCCAGTAGATACAGCAGCACATGACAGGAAGGAATGAGCTTACACTGTGTAGAGCCATCCAGCATGAGCAATGATGGAGGAATTCATGTGGCAAGCAGCTAAAGGTTAAAAACACATTGCGACAATGTTATTCTTAAAGTTTATTCAGGTTCGTTATTTTATGTGTAAAATGAAAGGCTTTTCTTTGATTTGCATATAATGTCAGGTAAAGTAACCTCAGACATGAAAAATATATAACTGTCCCAATTTAAAGTGGTATTGAACTCACTTTTTTTAAAAAATTGCTGACAGGTGGGGTATTTATGACAGAAGAGACCCTATCGGTCTCTTCTGTTATGGATGCTTCCCCTGCCTATCAGCTGTCATGTACACTGAGCAGCACATGTGCACACACTCAGCTGCACATGTGACTCTTGTGATGTCATCACAGCCCAGCCATTCAAGGGGCCCCGGAGATGGAATCCAGAAGGAAGACTCGGCGAAGATGGAAGTGCCCAGGACCTAGGGGATCGGTGACAGTGCGGCATTGGAGGGCACATTATGACAGGCAAGTCTGTCATAATGTGCTAGTATGCCTGATGATGGGGTCCTGCGTGGCGCCGAAACATGGCACTTTTCTGCTGTGATGTGATCTCTCTAAATATAGTTTCATTATCTAGCCACAGAGCGGGGAGGGGGGTGATGACAGAATTGTATTGCTTAATTGTAGCAGAAGAAAGTTAGGTCAACAAACTGGCTGTACAGTTGAAAAGAGATGCAAAACCATTAGCAGCTTATTATTTTTCTATACGGTATGTATATCAACTATGTGTTTAACTGTTTGCCTGGGGTTCAGTTTAACTGTTTAGACAGCGTGCTTTTTTTTGTATACCCCAACTATAAAATATTTTGAGCAATTACAGGTTTTAGCCTTAGTGTGTATTTTAGTATAGCAACAAGAGTTATGTAACTGATCATTTCAGCATTGTTCAGTACATAGCATAATGTCGGACAACAGGCATGGTGCCTCCTTGTAGATTTATATTGTTTACCCTTTCACTATTCTTCTCCAGTAATTGACATATTTAAAGGTTGAGCTCTTTGCATGGTTATTAACTCTAGCTAGTGGAGAGCAGAACAACCTGTTTGCAAAGTTTTCCAAGAACATGATTTGTTTAAACTAAGTAAAACATTTGGGATACATGTAGGAATTCAAGAAGGCATCATACAAAATTAATTAAGTAAATGAACAAAGTAAACATATAGTGGAGAAGTAGGCACTACCTTGAATAACTGCTGCATACTAGGCACCATAAATCCCCAAAATATCCTGACTTCTATAGAACACAGTAGGGTATGGGGAGAGTAGGTACAATGTAGACTATGAAGAAAGTAGATACAATATAGGTTATGGGGAGAATAGTCATGAAACCTGGACTGTAGTTGATAACTGCTGCAGAACAACTTCTTCTTCTTCTCCTTCTTGCTGCTGTATTATCCTTCTGCAGTGTGGACAAGGTTAAACTGAATATTCATTAATGCAAAAGTGCAGCAGCCATTTTTAAGGAGACCACTTTGCAATGCTTGACTATGGAGTGTCTCCAGTGCAAGGGATAGCCATCTTGACTGGGTCTGGATCGATCCTGGAGGATGGTAATTTGCTGTTGCAACAAATCAAAAAGAAGCATATCTGCAGGCTGCTAAGAGGAAAAGGGAAGACAGTCTTAAAGCTAGCAGGAGTGTTAACACACAAAAGCATGCCACCCTAGTGCTAAGGGGTTAATGAGAACCAAAAAGGCTTGTAGTCAGTGACCATTCTGATGCTGACTTGCGTCAAACAGTGGTAAGCTTCAGCAATGCTCTTAAAACCAAGGAATCCTAAAATATAGACATAAACAGAAACAAGAGGATGGAAAGGCCTAGTGTATTAACAAAAGTAAATTTATTAAAAATAAAGCCAATGAGTGCATACTCACAAAAGCCAAAGGCTAAAACAGCAGTGTAAACACAACCCAAGTGGCAGGGAGGTCCTATTAAAGATCACACACTTGCCAGCTGGCACATTTCAAGGGACAAACCCTTTTCTTCAGAGCAAAGCTAGTCTGTGTACAACATCTCCTCCTATACAGAAATACCCACTATACACCCCTCCCATAACAGTGGTAGGGACCAATGCACAACTGTAAGGCACTAAGCCTTTTCTCGCTTTTGCTTCTGTCTAGCAGGAATGTTAGAAAAGACTGGACAGCAGACACCTAGCAGTTTATATTTCTTATTCCGATGTGAATTTGTCTGCAGAGCATAATTTGGTACCATGTCAGTCCTGACATCTCAGAGGCAAGCATGCTGCTTGGGTGCAGGCATACTGGCAAAAAAGAAAATACGAAAACATTTTTTTACCCCAAAAAAGCTGGTACTGAGGCAGAAAGAGAACCTGATTTGGTTTTGCACACAATTGTGTTGGTGATACACGTTACGATCATATTGTACAATATCTATACCAGCCTTTCTCAACCTTTTCAACACCGTGGAACCCTTGAAATAATTCTCCCGTCTAAGGAAACCCCTGCTAAAAATTAAAAATCTACAACTTATGATACATTAGTGTGATGGTCAATGGGAAGAATGTTCCTTACACTTGTGAATTTATCTGAGAGGTAGAAATTGACCATTGCTCAAGGAACCCCTAGCAACCTCTGGAGGAACCCTAGGGTTCCACTGAACCCTGGTTGAGGGACCTTTATTCTATACTATCTTCTATAGAGTATTTAAAGTGGTAGTAAACCCTCCTATCATTTTCTGCCATCTTTGCCTCTGTTTAATCTACAACTGCCATGATGCTGCACATGTAATCAGCTATAACACCAGCCATTGGATGGTTTGACAGTTAGGTTTAGAGCACAACCAATGGGAGCGTTACATTTCCGGCACGTGCCGGAAATGTGACTGGTTTTTAACCTGTTAAATGCATGGGTTTACTACCGCTTTAAGTAATGTGAGGGCCTACCTAAAAAAAAAAAGCATTGAATTCATTCTGGATGGCTCCTGCACTGCATATTTTTTGTTACTTTACAACAAGCTATCAGATAATGTAGAACGTGATGTGTTGTCAACTATCAAATATTAAATGTTTCATATATGTATAAAAAAATCTTTTTTTTGTAATATTACAGTACTTAACAGGATCTGAGGTCCTGACGAAGCCGGTTTGCTTGCAAAACGCGCTATATACAGAAAACTGGATCTGAGGTCCAGAACAACATCATTCTGGACAACTCTTTTTTTAAATTTTTTGTTATTGTTTTTAAAACAACCCCTTTTTTAAACATGTAGGTAATGTTGCGAAGAATAAAAATGTGTGAAGTTTTTATAATTGATTGGTCAAGTGTATATTAAACATGGAACATGTACATGGAAAGTCCCAAACAATTCTGTATTCCTATATTTCCTGCACTGCATAGTGCTTAATAGATTTAAGGCTCGGTTCTCACTTGTGCGATGCGGAAACCAGCGTGATTCTATCGCAAAACCGCTGCGGGTGTCAATACAAAGTTAATGACACCCCTAGATCGGTTCGCAGACCGCAGTGCGAACTGTGAAATGGTGCAGGAATCGGATCCAAAAAAATGGTCCTGCACCCTTTTGGTGCGAATGCGATGCGAATTCAACCGTACAAATTGTATGGCTGAATTCACATCGCACAGACATTGCATGTGATCTAGACAGAAATGCATAGCGAATCACATGCAACGTCTGGCATCGCGCAAGTGTGAACCGAGCCTAAAGGAGATCATATAGATTTTATCATGTATAGTCTGCTTTAGGCAATGTGGCATTAGTCACTTTACTGTGTACATATGTAGCTGTTTGTCTTCCAGTAGATCTCATCACAGAAGATTTCAGCACAATTTGTAATGACGGGTGGGGTCTCATCATTATCTTGCAGGATGATAAAGCTGCAGAATTAGCAATACCTTCTCCAACTTTCCCCTGGACATGGAGTAGCCACCATACCTCTGTGTCTTGCACTTTACCCCATAAACACCGAACACCTTGTCACTCTGATTTGCAGGGATAGCATTGATATGACTGGATGGAAAGACTATTACAGAATTGTGAACTGTCAAGTATATGAGAGTGTAAAGAAGTGCACAGGTAAAGGATGAAATACTCCGGAAAGATAAGTGTTAACTGTACAGTTTATTTTAGAAAGCCATGTAAACAATACATTGACTCATGCACATTGCTGAATTTTGATATGCAGCCAAAATATGGCACTTCACATCCAGTGAAGAGTAGCGCATAATGTCATACTGTCTTACATTTTAAAAGAAAGGTCAACCAAATATACGTAGTACACAGACATGTATTATTTTTTTGTATCTTGGCATGGGTCCACACAGAAGACACAGGACCAGCGCACTTGAAATAATTTTAAAATAAACTTGTGCTGAACAAACCTGGATTGTCCTATTTAACCTCTTCAGCCCCAGAAAGTTTTACCCCCTTCCTGACCAGAGCACTTTTTGCGATTCGGCACTGCGCCGCTTTAGCTGACAATTGCGCGGTCGTGCGACGTTGTACCCAAACAAAATTTGCGTCCTTTTTTTCCCCACAAATAGAGCTTTCTTTTGGTGGTATTTGATCACCTCTGCATCATTTCTGATCACCGCTATAAACAAAAGAAGAGCGACAATTTTTCAAAAAAAAAAAACAAATTTCTTACTTTTTGCTAAAATACAAATCCAAAAAAAATATATAAAAAAACATTTTTTTCATCGGTTTTGGCTGATTTATATTCTTCCTCATATTTTTGGTAAAAAAAAATCGCAATCGCCGTTTATTGATTGGTTTGCGCAAAAGTGGCAGCGTTTACGGATGATGAGAATTCATTTCTGGGGTTTTTATTTTTTCAAATTTTTTTACTAGTAATGGCCGCGATCTGCGATTTTTAGTGGTACTGCAATATTGGGGCAGACATGTCGGACATTTTTGACACTTTTTTGGGACCAATGACATTTATTCAGCGATCAGAAATTTAAATGTCCACTGATTACTGTATAAATGTCATTGGCAGTGAAGGGGTTAACCTGCAGGAGGAGATCTAGGGGTTAAGTGTGTTCCCTGGGCGTGTTCTAACTGTGGGGGGGCTGGGCTACCATGGGCATAAGAGATCTAACTGATCCCAGTGACAGGGATCAGTAGATCTCCTATGCCCCAACTAATAGAGCGTGGAACCGCCGTGTTTACATCGGCGGTTCCCCATTCTTTGGCTGTGGCCGCTCATCGCGGCTCGACGGCGGACATCGGGTCCGCCCAAGCCGCGGGCACACTCCTCAGGAGTATGGCGGCAGGCGCGCCCCCTAGCGGCCACCCGCAGATCGCCGGTTTTTTACGGCGATTCGCGCTGAGCGTCCACACTGCCGCCGTGAATATACGGTAGGCGGTGTGGAACCGGTTAAATATTTCCTTTTTCCCTGGATGTCATAGGAAGCACGTTGTTTCCATACTTTAAGGGCCGGTTCACACCTAGGCGATCCGACTTCAGAGACGACTTTGCTAGGCGATTTGAACGCAACATCAAGGCGACTTCAGCGCGACTTTGGGCGACTTGCAACGCGGCCTGAAGCGACCTCCATGCCAGGGACTTTGCCTGTGGCCAATCAGAGAAGAGAGGGAGGGGGGTTGCTTTAAACAATTATTTTCTTTTTAAAGTTGCTTAAATATATTATTATTATACAGGATTTATATAGCGCCAACAGTTTGCACATCGCTTTACAAAATGAGCGCAGACAGTACAGTTACATCACAACTTGGTACAAGAGGAATCAGAGGGCCCTGCTCGTTAGAGCTTACAATCTAAGAGATGGAAGATCCGACTTGAAGGCGACTTCCATTGAATTCTATGGGCACAAGTTGGATAGAAGTCGTGTTGAAGTAGTACAGGAACCTTTTCTGAAGTCGCCTTGAAGTCGGAGTGACTTGAGTAGCGTATATTAAGATGGCTCCCATTCATTTCAATGGGATTTCTCATGTCAAGCGACTTGGGGCGACACAAGTCGCCTGGACAAGTCACCTAGGTGTGAACCGGGCCTGAGTCACTGACTTGGAACAGGTTACATAGTTACAGTTAATGTGTTACTAAACCCACAACAGTAAAATTGGTCTGTATATGCCGTAAAACATGCTTGTTATACTCACTGTGGAACCTAAGGGGTTAATCCTCTGCATTGTGTAAAAAGGCTGCTTGATCCTGTATGCACAAATCCTCCTCTCCCTGCATTGTCCCCTGGACAAGTCCGGATAAGACAAAGCCTTTGGAGTCAGGCTGCACATGCTCAGTTTGGTGTGTATTGCTAGAGAGGTTTTTTTTTTTCTTGGGAAAGTGCATGTGATCAGCAAAGGGCACTGTCCAAACAGAGGGTCAGGAGCCCTGCAGCCTCATAGGACAGCTCAGTGCAGTATGAAAACTCTACAAGCTTAACCAGGAACTGATAGAAATCACAACACTGCTACATACTGCTGATGAGAAAGGGTATTTTGCTATTTATATTTACTAAAATAATTCAATTTCTGTGTTCTGTGTACTGTGGGAGACCAGATATAGTGAATGCAGGCTCCTGGGTTTAGTAACACTTTGGCTCCATGCACACTGGACGCTCTCTGGGCGTCGGATTTTAGTGGCAGGAGACGCTGCTTAGAAAACGTTCTTTAAGATTTATGTTTATTGGATTTTGGCTTATCCCGGCTTGAACAGAGTACAATCAGGTAAAGAGTCATTAGAATCATAGAATCTGGTAATGCATATACAGTCCTGCTCACCATTATTGGCACCCATGAAGTTTATGTACATATTGTGGAATATCTACTGAAGGAAATGTATCAAATTAACCAACATATTACTACAGATAGTCGTTTCCCACGGTTATGGTGACTGTTCCGTTCGTAATACCAAAAGAGACAAAAGGAGTATTACAAATAGAAAAATTTACAATAAATAGTAAATGTCAAAAAACAGTTTGTGTTCGATAGACATCATTATACAACCAATTAAACTATGTAAAGGAAGTCATCTATAAGGTGTTATACATGTATTTGAAGTACCCACGGTTATTACCACTCGTCCTGACATATACGTAATGGTCTAAGATACTAAGATTACTGAGAAATGGACTAACATGA
>BLSH010534152.1:275566-290117 GCA_018402905.1 Glandirana rugosa | reverse complement strand
CCCTACACCAGTATGAGATGATTTTATAACACTAATCTGTCCCTCACACCAGCAGCAGGAACCTCTCCCTACACCAGTATGAGATGATTTTATAATGGTAATCTGTCCCTCACACCAGCAGCAGGAACCTTTCCCTACACCAGTATGAGATGATTTGATAACGGTAATCTGTCCCTCACACCAGCAGCAGCATCCTCTCCCTACACCAGTATGAGATGATTTTATATAACGCTAATCTGTCCCTCACACCAGCAGCAGGAACCTCTCCCTACACCAGTATGAGATGATTTTATAACGCTAATCTGTCCCTCACAGCAGCAGCAGCAGCAGCAGCAGCATCCTCTCCCTACACTAGTATGAGATGATGTGACATGCAGCACTACGTGACTCCAGCCTATATAGAGGCTGGGTCACATGATGCACTGGCCAATCACAGCCATGCCATTAGTAGGCATGGCTGTGATGGCTTCTAAGGGCAAACGAGTGAAACGCTTGTTGATTGGCTGCCCTGCAGCTATTCAACAGGCGTGAAAAAATACTCGAACCCGGACTTTTTCTCAAATGTTTCGGGTTCGGGACACGGATACCCTAAAGTCCGGTTCGCTCAACTCTAGTCAGGTACCATCTCATTGAAAGTTTTTGAGTGACCTCCCAAAGAGCTGTGCAGCGTGTAGAAAACGTTCTTTAATCAGCGTTTTGTAAGCAGTGTTTATCTGCGTTTACTGACGTCGGCGTTTTTGAGCATTTTTCTTTAACTACATTAGCTTCCATTAACTACAAAAACAGCAGACGCCGATAAACAGCCGTTTAGCGGCGTTTATGACCGTTTATAGGCGTCCATCGTTTTTTGTGGTCAGATAAAAAGACTCCTGGATGCCAATTCAGGGCATTCAGAAAACAGCCCAAAAACACCACTGCTGTTAAACGACAATCAACGTTCCATGTGTGCATGGACACATAAGATAACATAAAGGGGCGTTTTTGGGCTGTTAAAAAAAATGCCCAATTGACCATAAACGGTCGTTTATCAGCTTCAGTGTGCATGGAGCCTTTAAGTTCAAAAAAGATACAAGTCTATCTAGTTCAACCAATTGAAATAATGTACACGTACATTAGAAATTCGATTTCATGTTCCTGAACGTTTGTTCCTGGTCAGTGTTGCAGACATAACTAGAAAACTAGCATTTCAAAGGTCGGTAAAGGCAGCCTCTAAATTTGTCTCAATATGGTTAAATTCTCACTGCATTCTGAAAGGAGAATCACGGCAAATTCTTTTTCAGAGTGCAGCTAAGCAGCGGCTTCCAGGTATTCAGGAGGCAATCCTGAATGCCTCTTTTTTTTTTTTTTCGCTGAAAGGCAATTTTCAATGGAACTAATGCACCACAATCACAAAGCAAGCGTTTGGCTCACAGTTGAGGCACAGCCCTTGACAAGCTGCATTAAATTTGCTAGGGGAGCAACATGTAAACAGCTCTTTCTAGCTGTTTGTTGTCTTTTAGGTGGGCAGTTGGGGGCAGTAAAAACACAGCTCAACCACTGGTTTTTACTGTCCCCATGCTGCCTGTGTTAAAGAGACCTACAAGCTTCTTTTAGAAACACTAACACAAATTGGCAGTCATTTTGGAGTAAGCATTTCCTTTCCCTAAGCACAGTAGCTGCCTAAATACATCCTTAAGCTGGCCAAACATAGCTCAGTTCTTTTTTCATTAAGCCAGTGGTCAGAATGAAAAAATAATGAATTGATTCCCCCATCTACACATTCAAGGTGGAAGCAGGAATCCTCCCCTCTGTGTCATTGTATTCTGACAGTGGAGGAGTCAGCGGGACTCTCCTGCTGTCTGAATGCACTGAAGCTTATTGGCTGCAGTGCCGATCGAACTAAAGTTTTCCAGCAAGCCCATTCAAGAGCAGTTGATTGGTAGAGGGACCAGCCATAGATGGATCAAAATTTGACCGGTCTCTACTGAACTGGCCAAATTTCGATCTATCTATGGCCTGCTTGAATGTACTTTTTAATAGCATCTCAACGTCCTTTTTAACCTCTTGGGCATTTTGGGGAAAATGAGGGTAGCACTGTGTTCACTATGACTCCTCCATTTGAGCCACACATTTTGGGGGTCATCAGACCTCATAATCATCAAAGTCCGCCTTTCTGAAAAAAAAATGATAAAGCTAAATGTATATGTAATGTTGTTTGCTATAATGGGAATATTCCCCTGCTATACCTAGGGAGAGGAATATAGCTGACCCTGTGATATTCAATTGAGGATATATTACACAATATAAGCAGTTTTTGTTTTCTTTTTCCTCCGGAGCAGGAGAACTCCTAGAACACCTAGAACTCAGCCACTGCATTTCTCTTGCCAATGCTTATTTCAGGAAAGTGCTTACAACCGAGGCAAGCTGCAGCTATGAATCAGCCATTTCCTTAATGTGATTGTAAAAGTAAAATTATTTTATTTTTAAATTAACAAACATGTCACAGTTACCTGCTCTGTGCAATGGTTTTGCACAGAGCAGCCCCGTTCCTCCTCTTCTGAGCGTCTAGAAAGTGTGCATGAGCGGGCAATGTGGGAGGACGTACGGGTATGTCCACCTGCATTGGAGCTGCTCCCATCTGACTGTTTATGTACTATGGCTGGACAGGAAGCCAATAATGACAACATTCCATTCCAGTCTTAGGGTCCATTCACACCTGAGTGTTTTGTAGCTCAAATATGCCTGAAGCATGAGGCTACAAAACGCTGGAGGGGAAAAAAAAAATCAATGTTTCTCTATGGAGATGGTTCATATCTCCACTCAAAGACGCCTGAAGCCAAATGCCCTACGCTCAAACTACTCCTGGAGGTATTTTTGTCGCGCGAATCGGGCATATTCCGGTGTTTCTTACACTTTTCTAATGACATAGAATCAATGCAAAAGAGTCAGACGCGTGTATTAGCGCAACATTGGCGTTTGCAAACACTAAAAAACGCGCGACAAAACGCTTCAAATATGCCCGAAAGCGTGTTGCTAAGGTGTGAATTCAGCCTCAGAGCCCATTCACACCTGAGCGTTTTGTAGCTTGACGCTTGAAGCTACATAACGCTGGAGGAAAAAAAATCAATGATTCTCTATGGAGATGGTTCACCTGAAGCCAAACGCCTAAAGCTCAAACAAGTTTCGGAGGTATTTTTGTTGCGCGAATGGGGCATATTTGGGCGTTTGTATTCCCATAGAAATTAATGGATAGCTGAAATACCTAGCAACAAATGATACAAAAGAAAATAGTTTTCTCTATTGGTTGATAACAAAATGCCACAGCCCAAAAACGCTGCATACAAACACGCATAAACGAGCCAAATTCGCACATCAAAACGCCAGAAAAAAGCTCAGGTGTGAATGCAGCCTATATCTTGAAGAGTAGCCTTCAGCTTTGGAACATTTGCTATTGTTTACAGCTAACATAAAATTAAATCATCTTATGGTCACTGCTTACAGCTTACTGAGGGAAGAAAAGAACTTGCTTTGCCATAAGGTCAAGTCCAACATATCTGGTGAGTGAGATGCACCGTCGGTTTGAGACCTAAGCAGATGCACTCAGATCACCAATTTTGACGAAGCACAGAGCACTGAGTACTTTCAAGGACATTTGTTGCACTATTTTTTTTTATTATTTATACAAGGATTGCACTCCAAACTGCACGTTGAGTCACTATAGGCACTTTAGTAGTAAAGTATATAGTACAGGGTGGGCCATTTATATGGATACACCTTAATAAAATGGGAATGGTTGGTGATATTAACTTCCTGTTTGTGGCACATTAGTATATGTGAGGGGGGAAACTTTTCAAGATGGGTGGTGACCATGGCGGCCATTTTGAAGTCGGCTATTTTGAATCCAACTTTTGTTTTTTCAATAGGAATAGGGTCATGTGACACATCAAACTTATTGGGAATTTCACAAGAAAAACAATGGTGTGCTTGGTTTTAACGTAACTTTATTCTTTCATGAGTTATTTACAAGTTTCTGACCACTTATAAAATGTCTTCAGTGTGCTGCCCATTGTGTTGTATTGTCAATGCAACCCTCTTCTCCCACTTTTCACACACTGATAGCAACACCGCAGGAGAAATGCTAGCACAGGCTTCCAGTATCCGTAGTTTCAGGTGCTGCACATCTCGTATGTTTACAGCATAGACAAGATTGTTTACAGCTGGCAAGATTGTTTGGGACTTGGTGTCACCCTTATTCGTAAAGGGGTACCACTTGTACGTGGAAAATTATTACACGAGTGTGCCACTTTTTAGTCTTCTGTTTGATCAAGGAATTGGCGCATGTGGCACTGTGCGATCTAATCACCGGGCCTTCCCCCGACGGCTTGTAGAATCCTGTCTTAGATGGGGGAGAGAGCCTGCTTGATATGAATTTGCTTGCAGTAAAGTGGAGGGACAACCGGAATGTTTTTGTTCTGTCCTCCCTCCACGCAGATACGACAGTCCAAGTTCCAACGGCGACTGGTGTTTTGGAGAAGCCCCTCTGTGTCTACGAATACAACTTTAATATGGGAGGGGTGGACCTCAAAGACCAGTTATTGGCACTGTACTTAATTGCCCGCAAGGCCAGACGCTGGTACAAAAAAGTGTCTGTATACCTTTTTCCATCGGCTCTGCTAAACGCTTATGTGCTATACAATTCGTCAGGATGGACTGGATCCTTCCTTAAATTCCAGGAAGAGATCGTCACAGCCCTACTGTTTCCAGACTGTGCTGTGCCCCAACTTCACAATCTAAATGCAGTGAGCCGGCTGCATGAGAGGCACTTCCCAGAAGTCCTCCATGGCTCCTCAGGCCAAATAAAGATGCTGTGTCTGCAGACGACGCGGATTGACAGCGCTATGTAAGTACCTGAAATAAATAAACAAATAGTGGAGTATTAGTGTAGGGTACAGCACTACACAGGCATAGGGCACACTTTCATAGGGTCTCCAAAGATGCCCCCGCATTTTGAGAGATCCGAACTTGAAGCCGTTACAGTTAGTTACAAAAAAAGGTGTACCTAAAAAAAAATTAATAAATAAATACAATTTTTTTTAAAACAACAACAAAAAAAGTAAAAAAATAAAAAATAAAATAAAATAAAAAAGCCAAAAATAGTTGTCATTTTCTTATTATTTTCTCTCTATTGTTCTCTCTCTATTATTACTGTATTTTATGCATACCTGTAATGTTTTGCTACTGTGTTTTATCATGTATTCCTTGCAGGTATGTAATTTTTTAATATATGTTACTGTTTACTGTGTTTTATTGTTAATCATTATTTTCTTTTCAGGAACACCATTCAGCTGCAGCACTGATTTATTCATCTTGACAGCAACAGCGTTTGCTCCCACGATCCATAAATCAGCGACTCCAGTGCTGTAGGAGTTGATTTCACCACCACAGTTTAAAAAGAGCATATATGCCAAAGCATAGGGGCAGGAGTGGACATGGGGCGGATTGCACCTATGCTTCGGCATATATTTTTAGAACGGTGCTATCTTTAGAAGTGGGTGGATGCAGGGCGGTTTTCTAATGGTGGGCAAACCCACCGATTGATTGATTCTCTTTATGCATTCACAGGCTGCATGAAAAAAAGAACATTACAATATATGCTATGGTATGTTGCTGGCTCTTGAGTGGTTATACCGGAATGATGCCTGCAGGTATAGGTACCATCTTGTTATCATTCTTTTCAGCCGGCGGTCGGCTTTCATGTAAAAGCAATCCTAGTGGCTGATTAGCTGCTAGCCTGCTTTTACAAGCAGTGGGAGGGAACGTCCCCCCCCCGCCTTCTTCCGTGTTTTTTTCGGGCTCTCCTGTCCCACTGAGGAACCCAAGAATGCAGCCGGTGGTTCCGCCAGCTGACCATAGAGCTGATCGAAGAATAGAATGGCTCCAATCATCTCTATGGCCTAAGAAACCGGAGGCTACAAGCATTTCATGGCTTAGGTTTTGCTGGATGTAAACAGTGCCATTGGGAAATTGGGAAAACATCTTATCACACCAACCTTGGTGTGGTCAGATGCTTTAAGGGCTGAGGAGAGATCTAGAGTGTAATAGACTCCAAATGTAAAAAAAAAAAAATACCCGCCACTACCTATTTTTATCATAGGGGATATATAAATTCCCTGTGATAACGATAAAAATGATAAAAAAAAAAAAATGAAAGGGACAGCGTAAAAATAAAATAACATGCAAAATGAATAATTTAAAAAAAGTGCACCCCTATCCCCCTGTGCACGCATGCAAATGTGAACGCAAGCGTCGGTTTTGTGTCATATGTAAACAGCAATTGCACCATGCATGTGAGGTATCACCGCGAACGTCAGATCGAGGGCAGTAGTTCTAGCAGTAGACCTCCTCTGTAAATCTAAAGTGCTATGTCGTGTTTGGTATTTATGTACTTGGCATAAGATCATCTTTTTTATTTCACCAAACATTTGGGCAATATAGTGTGTTTTTGTGCATTGAAATTCAAAAAAGTGTTTTTTTCCCCAAAAAATTGCTGCGCAAATAGTTTGTGAAAAAAAAATTTGCAACACCCACCATTTTAATCTGTAGGGCCCTGTTTTAAAAATATATATAATGTTTGGGGGTTCAAAGTAATTTTCTAGCAAAAAAAAATGTATTTCATGTAAACAAAAAGTGTCAGAATCAGGACTTGGTAGTTCAAATGGTTAGAAGAGTGGGTGATGTTTAGGGTGACCACATTTCCAAACAAATTTTGGCAAAGACGGGGGTGTTGGCAGCGGGTGATTTGTCAGGCGAATGGCTGGTGTTAGCACTTAAATAATCCTGACACCATCATATTGTTTCTATTACTACATTGTAATATATAATTCAATTGTTCAACTCACCATAATGCAGAATCAGTAGGAACCCTGTGGTAATGACTAAGCACACAAAGGATGTGTGAAACGCGTCTACGGACATGATTACATGCTGGTATCTGCACTACCACTGTGACTCGAATAAAGGAAAACGCTGGATGTGCCGTCTTCTTTCTGATTCCTGATCTGTGCTGGAACGAGCCGTGGCAGCAGTGGCAGCTGGTGAAGTTTTAGGATGGGGGGCGCCAGGCCCCGTCCTTCCTTTTTGACCCCTCCTACTTCTAATAAGCCCCACCCCTTATAGAATCCATCCACTCCATCCCCTGTATTCCACATATTGTGTCAGGAGTACACAGCTCAGCATCACAGGACACAGTATACAGCTCAGCATCACAGCACACAGTATACAGCCCCAGCACCACAGGACACAGTATACAGCTCAGCATCACAGGACAAAGTATACAGCTCAGCATCACAGGACATAGTATACAGCTCAGCATCACAGGACACAGTATACAGCTCAGCATCACAGGACACAGTATACAGGCCCAGCACCACAGGACACAGTATACAGCTCAGCATCACAGGACACAGTATACAGCTCAGCATCACAGGACACAGTATACAGCCCCAGCACCACAGGACACAGTATACAGCTCAGCATCACAGGACACAGGTGGGAGTAAACAGCAGCCAGTATCACAGGTGGGGGGTAAATTGCAGCCAATATCACAGGTGGGGGTAAATTGCAGCCAATATCACAGGTGGGGTAAATTGCAGCCAATATCACAGGAGAGGGTAAATTGCAGCCAGTATCACAGTTGAGGGCACTTATGCAGCCAGTATCACAGGTGGGAGCAGTTATGCAGCAAATAACACAGGTGGGGCACTTATGCAGCCAATAACACAGGTGGGGGCAGTTATGCAGCCAGTAACACAGGTGGGGGCAGTTATGCAGCCAGTAACACAGGTGGGGGCAGTTATGCAGCCAATATCACAGGTGGGGGCAGTTATGCAGCCAGTAACACAAGTGGGGGCAGTTATGCAGTCAATATCACAGGTGGGACAGTTATGCAGCCAGTAACACAGATGGGGCAGTTATGCAGCCAATAACACAGGTGGGGGCAGTTTGCAGCCAATAACACAGGTGGGAGCATTTTGCAGCCAATAACACAGGTGGGGTACATTGCAGAGACCCCCCCCACACTTACCCCATCCAATAGGCAGGCAGGATTGTTGCAGAGATTCGGCATGCGGAGAAGCAGGCTGAGTCTGCAGAGTTTCGGCATGCGGAGAACGGGCTGCCCCCCCCCCTCGTCGGTCACCGGGCGTTCATGGTCTCTGTGGGAGCGGGAGTCACGTCCACTTTCACAGTGACCCGACCACCACATCCAATCACACTGAGCCACAGGCTCAGGGCAGCCAATCAGCCTGTGTGTGTGCGCCTGTTCAAGCGCACCCACATAGGCTTTAGTGGAAGACCAATAGGCTCACTACTTGGCTGTCAGATGACAGCCAAGGAGCCGAAAAAAAAAAAAGTCAATGTACCGGCGCATCCTGTAGGGGGGCGGGGCTTAATTTTATTTTTTTTTCTTTCTTCTTTAGCCGGCATACACCAGCCGCCACTGCGTGGAGGCACTCCAGGGGGAGTCCTCTGTGTGAGCCTTTGCACCTGGAGCAGCGGGTTCTTTTTCAGTGGGAACCCTGTGCTTGTCACTTGCCCCCAGATGCATTGTGCCACGGTTGCCTGCCACCAGATGCAGCATGTCACTTGCCACCATAGCCTGTCACCAGATGCAGCATGTCTCTTGCCACCGGTAGCCTGCCGCCAGATGCAGCGCATCCCTTGCCACCCGTAGCCTGCCGCCAGACGCAGCGTGTCACTTGCCACCGGTAGCCTGCCGCCAGATGCAGTTTGTCACTTGCCACCACTGCCTGTTACTAGATGCAGTGTGCCACTTCCCGCCCGCAGCCTGCCACTAGTCCGACACATCGGTGCCCCGGGAAGGTGAATGCCCCTCCTGCCGCTGGCCGCAGATGTGGCTTCTCCCAGTGCGGCCCGGGGGTTGGGGACCCCTGCTGTAGAGCATGCTGGAGCCGGCCCGGAGAACATAGAGGGAGTAGGTGGCAGTGGTGTCACTAGGGTTGGTGTCACCCCACTGGTGCAGTAAAACATGGTGTCACCCCCTCCACCAAGCATAGTCCCACATCAATATATACCCCCCTCTCCAGTACGTATACACCCCCCTCCTTCGGTACAGATCCCCCCTTCACCAAGTATACCCCCACCTCAGTACAGACCCCCGACTAAGTACAGATCCTTCCCCTTAGTATAGACCCTCTCAGTACAGACCCCCCTCAGTATAGACCCCCCCAGTACAGACCCCCTTCCAGTATAGCCCCCCACTAAGTACAGACCCCCCTCAGTACAGACCCCCACTAAGTATAGACCCCCCTCAAGACAGACCCCCACTAAGTACAGACACCCCCACTAAGTATATGCCCCCCTCCCACAGTACAGACCCATTGCAACAGTATAGACCCCCTCCTTCTCCACTTATGCTAGTAGGGAAGTGGTGGAGGTGTTGGATATGTGCTGGGGGTGCTTTTCAATTTCAACAGCTTAAAACAGACCTGAAAACAGACCAGAAAATTCAGAGCAGTGTCCCTCCTCAGGCTCCTGTGTACACATAATGATGTACACAGCCGAGGAGGGGGAGGCGGCTTCAGTCTGCTCTGCTGTATGAGGCAGGGAGGGAGACAGCCGGAGCAGAGATCGTAGTGCCGGGCCAGCGGATCAGTGTGTTTGGAGCTGCCCCTACTGACAGCCTCATCTGTGGTGGAGAGCATTCGGCGCAAAGGAGGAGGAAATTAACTCCTCCTCTGCTTTGCATGCTAAGCAGGGAATCCCGGTTGTGACGTCACTGGTTGCTAGACGCCAGGCCAGAGTCTCAGGTGGAGGCAGAGTGAGCGAGAGCGCTATGGCGGGGCTTCGTCGCTCTATCAGTTTCATTCCGGGACACTGTATTGTCCTGGAATCAAGGTGCCCGGGACCCGGGGCAAACTTGCCAGATGTGGGAATGTCCCGGGCAATCCGGGACATGTGGTCACCCTGGTGATGTTGGGCATAAAATGCCAGGACAGTTCAAACCCCCCCAAATGACCCCTTTTTGGAAAGTAGACACCCCAAGCTATTTGCTGAGAGGCATGTTGAGTTCATGGAATATTTTATTTTTTGTCACAAGTTTCGGGAAAAGTGACATTTTATTTTCACAAAGTTGTCACTAAATGACATATTGCTCGAACATGCCATGGGTATATGTGGAATTACACCCCAAAATACATTCTGCTGCTTCTCCTGAGTACGGGGATACCACATTGTGGGACTTTTTTGAGAGCCTAGCCGCGTACAGGACCCCGAAAACTAATCACTGCCTTCAGGATTTCTAAGAGCGTAAAATGTTGATTTCACTTCCTCACTACCTATCACAGTATCGTAGGTCCTGAAGATAGCACAACCCCCCCCCTCTCCCACCCAAATGACCCCAATTTGGAAAGTAGACATCCCAAGCTATTTCCTGAGAGGCATGTTGAGTCCATGGAATATCTTATATTTGCCACAAATTTTGGGAAATTTTGGGGTTTTTTTTTTTACAAAAAGTTGTCACTAAAGGATATATTGCTCACACATGGCATGGGTATATGTGAAATTACACCCCAAAATGCATTCTGCTGCTTCTCCTGAGTATGGGGATACCACATGTGTGAGACTTTTTGGGAGCCTATCGGCGTACAGGACCCCAAGATCCAATCACCACCTTCAGGCTTTCTAAGGGCGCAAAATGGTGAGTTTACTCCTCACTACCTATGACAGTCTCGGAGGCCCTGAAATGTCAAGATAGCAATACCCCCCCCCCCAAATTACCCTATTTTGGAAGTAGACACCCCAATGTATTTACTAAGAGGCACAGTGAGTATTTTTTAGCTCTCAGTTGTTTTGGAAAATGAAAAAAGAAAAGGATTTTTTTTTTCTTTTTTTCATTTTCAAAACTTTGTGACAAAAAGCGGGATCTGCAAAATACTGAACGTGCCTCTCAGCAAATAGCTTGGAATGTCTTCTTTCTAAAATGGGGTCATTTGGGGGGGGGGGTTGTGCTATCTGGGCATTTCATGGCCTCCTAAACTGTGATAGAAAGTCTGAAGGCTTGGTTTTCGGGGTCCTGTACGCGGCTAGACCGCCAAAAAGTCTCACATATGTGGTATCATCATACTCAGGAGAAGCAGCAGAATGTATTTTGGGGTGTAACTTCACACATACCCATGGCATGTTTGAGCAATATATCATTTAGTAACTTTGTGAAAAAAAAAAAGTAATTTTCCCGAAACTTGGGGCAAAATATAAAATATTCCATGGACTAAAAATGCCTCTCAGCAAATAGCTTGGGGTGTCTACTTTCCAAAATAGGGTTATTTGGGGGGGGGTTGTGCTATCCGGGCAATTCATGGCCTCCGAAACTGTGATAGGTAGTGAATAGTGAAATCAAAAATTTACGCTCTTATAAAGCCTGAAGGCGGTGCTTGGTCCTGTACACGGCTAGACTGCCAAAAAGTCTCACACATGTGGTATCCCCATACTCAGGAGAAGCAGCAGAATGTATTTTGGGGTGTAATTAAACATATACCCATGGCATGTGTGAGCAATATATCATTTCAGTGACAACTTTGTGCTTTTTTTTTTTTGTTGTCATTTTTCAATCACTTGTGGTAAAAAAATAAAATATTCAATGGGCTCAACATGCCTCTCAGCAAATTCCATTGGGTGTCTATTGTCCAAATTGGGGTCATTAGGGGGGTTTTGTACTGCCCTTCCAGTATAGCACCTCAGGAAATAAGATAGGCAGTCATAAACTAAAATCTGCGTGAATTCCAGAACATGTACCCTAGTTTGTAGACACGCTAACTTTTGTGCAAATCGATAAATATACGCTTATTGACTTTTTTCTACCCGAGACATGTGGCTGAATGCATTTTGGCAAAAATGTATGACTAAAATTGAGTTTATTGTATTTATTTTAATAACAAAAAGTTAAAAACATTTTTTTTTTCAAAATTTTCAGTCTTTTTTTTGTTTATATCACAAAAATAAAAAACACAGAAGTGATCAAATACCACCAAAAGAAAGCTCTATTTCTGGGGAAAAAAAGGACACAAATTTTGTTGGGGTACAGCATTGCATGACCGCGCAATTACCAGTTAAAACAGCGCAGTGCTAAATTGAAAAAAGTGCTCTGGTCATTAAGGGGGTAAATCCTTCCGGAGTGGTTATGCTATGTCTCTGCACTTCCTGTTTGGCAGATTATTGTGCTCTCTCCAGCCAATATCTTGCTCCTTGTGTACCAGCAGCTTTGCTACCATTTGTTATAGACCTTTAGCTTATTCTTCGAATACGCTTCCCCAAGATCTCAACCTGCAACTACTTGTTCCCAATTTTGGCTTGTTTACTGACTACGTCTCTGCAAATTGCTACCTGCTATATCTGTTACCGGATCCTGGCCTGCTCACCTCCTGGTAATTCTATGGACCGCGACCTGGCGGCAAACCCATCTCCACCATTGGGAGCTCTGGTGAAGACCAGTTAGTACTTAGACCCTGCACCTCAGGTGAGTCCACATCATCTGGCAGGGTAGGATGACCACATTTCCAAACAGCCATGCAGGGACATCCTCCCCCTTCCCAAAAAAAAAAAGATGATTTTTGATTTTTTTGATACTTTTTTTCCCAATGTTTGGAAAAACAAAAGCAAACAGTGGTCACCACTTCAGACAAATGGTATGTGTAACGCTACCCCAGCAGGAGCCGCTTAAGTCTGTTCAGTCAGTTACTCTGCCTCTCATCCCCAGTAACAGTCTCAGTCCCCTCTGGCACACCTGGCAATAGTGTGAGTGCAAGGATCAATGAGAAACACGTACGTTATTATAAAACACAGAAATTGTCTTTACTGTAGTATTTCAGTGGATAAGTAATAACCATTGGAAATATGTTCAAGGAATACAATAGAAGAACCTCAACTGAAGTTATAAGCAATATAGCTGTCATGAAACCACAGTAACATTCATGTCTTGTCCAATGTCTGTTGCCTACCTTGCTGCACGTGTCCAGTTAGAGGCCGTGCTTACCTCACCTGTGTGCTTTAGTAGCCCTCCTCAGCTGAGCTCCACCCCAGGCCCTAATTAGGAACATTATATAACACCTGGCAGTTCAAGTCTGCAATGCCGATCAATGTTGTGTGTGTTTGGCTTTATGTGTGGTTGTTCCTGTCGGATGCTCTGTGTCTGTTTACGGTTAGCGCTTTTTTGCTTGTTCTGACTATCCCTGCCTGCCTGATACTCAGATCTTCGGCTTGTTCTCTGTTTATCCCTGCCTGCCTGATACCCCTATCTTCAGCTTGTTCTCTGTTTCTCCTGTCTGCAGATGAACCTGACCCTTTGCTAGGCTGCTGACTATCCTTTGCTGTACCTGCGCTGCTGCTTCCTCTCTTCCACCTGTAGCCAGCCGAGCGTGAGCTAGGGGACCCCCGGGGCCGCGACTGGGATCCCGTTGCAGCCAAATCCATCCTCTTCACCAGAGGCTCTGGCGAATACCTACTGGCTCTTAGACTCCGTGCCCTGGGGAAAATGATACACTAGCTTCCAGTCTCCGTGCTCCAGGGGCCCCTCTTCTGGTACCAGCCGGAACTCATTAGCAGCAGTCAGCTATAGGTCCACAACCTTAGTGGTGCACTTCGCAACCCTCAGTGCGATTCGCACCCCAGTGGTGCGCACCTGTCACCTGACCCCAGGTGTTGTGACAATAGCTCAATAGTACATTCAGGCTGCTTTTAGGGGATTCAGAACCTTAGAATAACCCCAAGAGCAAAGCAAACCCTTTAATATCAATAAAAACACAAAAATGGCAATCTGTACAAGATTGGTTACCCTTACTGAAGTTTGGCTCTATGAGTCCAGGCGGGAGGAGAGTAGAAGACTGACCCTCTCTATGTCAGATCCCTCTCTTCTTTCTCCTGGCACCACAGTCCCAATCAGGGCTGGACTGGGACAAAAATTTGGCCCTGGACTTCATCCAGACCGGCCCAGGGCACATCAGGGTACAGTGCACATCAGGGCAAAGGGCACAGGACACATCAGGGCACAGCACATCAAGGTACAGAGCACAGCGCACATCGGGGTACAGTGTACATCAGGGCACAGCACACATCACATCAGGGTACAGCACATCAGATTACAGGGCACAGCACATCAGGGCACAGCACATCAGGGCACAGCACATCAGGGCACAGTACATCAGGGCACATGGAGCACATCAGGGCCCATCAGGGCACATGGAGCACATCAGGCACATTAGGGCACATGGGGGCACACCAGGACACATCAGGGCACATGGGGGCACACCAGGACACATTAGGGCACATCAGGCACATTAGGGTATGTCAGGGCACATCAGAGTATATTAGGGCACATCAGGGCAAATCAGGGTACATTAGGGCCCATTAGGGCACGTCAGGGAACATCATGGCACATCAGGGCACATTAGGGCACATGGAGCACATCAGGCACATTAGGGCACATGGGGGCACATCATGGCACATGGAGCACATCAGGGCACATTAGGGCACATCACGGGACATTAGACTACACGACATG
>BLSH010534152.1:252742-274995 GCA_018402905.1 Glandirana rugosa | reverse complement strand
ATGTGTCACGCTGCTCTCTGGCGGCCCCGCCCCCTCCTCTCTCCTCGTCCATCCCAGGTGATGTTACAAGCCAATTGGAATGGACGAGGAGAGAGGAGGGGGCGGGGCCGCCAGGGAGCAGCGTGACTGTGACATGAATGAGAACTTCATACACAGCCGCTCCCTGCGCTTCTCTGCTGTTGAATCCCCGATCTACCCGTCAGCTGATTGGCGGTGATTGACGGGTAGATTGCGGGCACCCATGTGAGGATGAGGCCGGCCCACTGAGCCATCGGCCCACCGGGAAACTCCCGGTAGTCCCGATGGCCAGTACAGGCCTGGTCCCAATAACAAACAACAAGGCCCTGTAATCAAATCAACAGTAAATATCTTAACTTCCCAGATAGGCTGACCCACACACCCACTGTATATACAAAGCTCTGAGTATACGAGTGTGAGACCGTACTGCAATAGTAAATTCAGTCCCATTGAAGTTAAATAAGTCTTGGCATCTTCAGCTAGCCACTCTCGTTGGTGCACTTAAATTCCTGGGTAGCAGGCCTAAATAACATAACTGGCCCGGATCATTAATTGAAGAATGCAAGATTTTCCTCAGCAGGGTGAAAGGACAATGACATCTGTATACAGTGTCTTTCTAACTAAACGGCCTTGTATCCTGAGGCACTGCAAGTATCAGAAAGATGACTACCAGTAATGTCGTCTGTATACAGGGTTCAATATAACTCCATCTGTTAAGTGTCCTTGTTTCCTGCAAATAGGCCCAGCCCTCTCACCCAATCCCGCGATTGATGAAGGCCCAAACAAACTTCCTGGGACAGGCAGGCTTTCCTGGTGGTCACTGGTCACTTCACACTGGAACCCTTTTCTGTCGGTGCAGGTGCGCCTGGATGTGCACCTGGTATCCTCTCTCTCTCTCTAGCTGGATGTCCCGACTGGTCCCAGAGGCCTAAGATCACACGGTGGAAAGACCCAAGAGGCAGAACCCCTCTCTTAGGTCTTTCCTCTTCCTCTGCCATGCTTTCACTGAATTCTCCTCAGACAATCAAGATGGAGTCTCTCTCCTCCTCTCTCAGAGCATGCATGGGATTGTAGTTCCATACTCCATACAAGGCTATGGGGCCATCTGGTAAAGGGACTCCATATTCCAGAATGCCTTGCAGCCCTTTCTGCAGCTAGTTAAAGTCCCTTGCATTGGCTTCTGCAACTGTTTCTTCCATTGGCTGTTTCTCTCTATTCCAAATTGCAATTTGATCCTTCTGTGTGCTGTGTCTCTACACAGATTGCATTAAGTTTAGTCTGTGAAACAAGGAGGGGAAGAAATTCACTCCCACAGGGGCTGACAGGTGCCTTTCTCCCTTCTAGGAGAGCCTGTAAATTTACAGTTTAGCAAAAGCCACAGAAATAGCGGGGCACCCGCTACATATACAATGCGCAAATTTTAAAAACAATTATTTTTTTTAGGAGTAGTGATTTAAATGATGCTTAAAGTGCAACAATAAAAAAGAAAAATTCCTTTAAATATAGTGCCTGGGGGGTTCTCATAGTCTGCCTGTAAAGTGGCGCATCTGTAGCATGCATAGAACCTGCTGCAGCAAAACTGACATTTCTAAAGAAACAAAAACGAGTCAAATCACATTTAAATTGCTTTGCGGTTGCAATTGCCGGCACCCGGCTATTGAAAAAAAAATAAAATAAATAAAAATGTCATGGGTCCCCTCTTCCCCAGGCCATACCAGGGCCTTCAAGTGTGGTATGGATTTTAAGTGGAACCCCAATCAAAATGTAAAAAAAAAATGCGTGGGGTCCCCCCCAAAATCCATACCAGACCCTTATTTGAGAAAGAAGTCTGGCAGGTCAGGAAAGGGGGGAGATGAGCGAGCAGCCCCCCCTGAACCATACCACAAGGGTCTCTTCCCCACAACCCTGGCTGGTGGTTGTGGGGGTATGCGGGCAGGGGGCTTATGCGAATCTGATTCCAGATTCCAGATCCCGGGCCCCCCCCCCATGTGAATGAGTACATAAACCCCTACCCATTCACCACAAAAGTGTCAAAAAGTAATATAAATACAGAGACAGTTTTTGACAACTCCTTTATTAAAAAATAAAAAAACATTGTCCCCTGATGTCCTGATCCATTGTCAATCACGCAGCCCGTTGCACCCAAAAAAAAAAATGCTCCCACTGTCCATGAAGGCTGGCTGCCTACATGTTGGGTCCGTGACGTTTCAAGGGGGCAGTGTCACCAGCTGACATAGCCAGGTGGCCCCACCCCTTACCTATATAAGAACCATCAAATGGCTTAGCCTGCAGTAGGCGGCTAGCCTTCATGGCGATCGGAGCATGTTTATTTTTTTATTTTTCGTGCAGCGGGCAGCGTGATTGACTATGGATTTACTCCGGGGAAAGTGTTTTTTATTTTTTTAATAAAGGAATTGTTAAAAAGTGTCTCTGTGTTTTTATTACTTTTTGACACTTTTTTGGTGAATGGATCATTCCCATAGAGGGGGCCCCAAAGCACCCACTATGTTGAGGGCATGTAGCCTGGTATGGTTCAGGAGGGGGGGAGCGCTTGCACATCTCTCCCTTTCCTGACCTGCCAGGCTGCATGCTCAGATAAGGGCCTGGTATGGATTGTGGGGGGACCCCACGCCATTTTTTTTTTTACCGGCAATATTTTTTTTTATTATCCAGCTGTCAGTGGAAAGCCCATTGCCAGGTGATAACTCATCGGCTGTTAAGGACACCACTACTGGCTTCTCGGCCCGCTCCTTAACAACCAGCTTTTACTGTGCCCTGATAGCCGCGCAGGAGGGAAAGGAATGACAGATTCCATCATCTGCTCGTCATTAGGGTGGCTGTGTCAGTTTCATTCCAGGACACTGTATACTCCCGGAATGAAGGTGCCCAGGACCTGGGACGGACCTGAAAATGCAGGACTGTCCCAGGCAATCCCACGGCAGGGTGAACCTCTCTACTACTATAGCTACTGGACTCCAAGCCTGACTCAGGACCGTGGCATCGTTGCATTCTGGCTGAAGCTGCTAAAGATGGGGTGACACTGAGGAGGACAAAAGATGGCAGCTGGGCTTCATCCTTCAGTCATGTGGTAAAAGGTTAACCTCTCTGTTTTCCCCAGCAGGTATTCACCTGCCTTATCACTATATACCACCCTGCCACCACATACTGCCTTCACATTATAAGTAGAGCTAGAGGGAATACCGCGCTATACAAAATCAATGGGGTAAGCTGCCACACTACGACCAAACCTGTCGTTAGTAAAATGTTCTAAAAAATGAGGTGTGGCGCTAAACATAGAATGCAATAAAATGCTACTGTATCCACAATTATAAAAAGATCACATTTGTTGATTGGGGGTGCGCTAACCGCACCACCTTAAACGTTTAGATATTAAAGTGCAAGATTTGTGCAAAATATATTCACAGATCATAAAAATTCAGACAAGTGTTAAAAAACAATTCATAAGGTCCAACTAAGGTGCAGATATCTACGAATTAAAGGGTAGAGAAACTCAATCCAAGGATGATTCTGTCTCTGTGGAAGTGAAAAAATATCAAGTGCCAATGCGTGCAAATTAAAGTCACTAGAGATTAGAGTTACTAGAGATGAAAAAACGCTCATAAAGTCCATTTAAGGTGCAAATATAGGTGAGTTGAAGGGGCAAAGAGACTCAATGTCAGGATGTCTCTGTCCCAATATGAAATGAAGAAATATCAACAGTTCATCAAGGTGATCTTATTCGTGGTGATAAATAGGTGCAATGAAGAACTGGCAGGATTAGGCGGTGAGCTCAACACGGTGCAATCCGTCCCCTTTTAGAGAAAAGGTTTACCAGAAGTAGGATATATTCAAGCCTGAATATATACAAGGAGCCCAGACATCAGGGTGAAGCAGGAAATCGTCACACAATCCTAGGTACCCTTGGAGAGATCACAGCGTCACCCGTTGTGGTAGAAGGTCTCTTTGTAGTCAGGTACTCATGAAGGGATCCCACTGTCCTGCAGCCCGGTGTCCTCTAGGGGTCAACAGCGTATGAGAAGGGGTCCTCACAGGCTCTCAAAAAACCGGAGGCAATATTCCCGGCAGCGGTGATCGCCCACTTCTATCCCTCTCAGCTCCTCATCTACTATGGCTTCCAGCTCCTCCACCAGCCTCTCTGACTCCTGATCACTCTCATCTTCCACCATGATGGGCTGCCACTGCCATTTATACAGTTTACTTCTGGTAAGCACAGTATAAAGTTCACTGCACTGTCACTACATACTGGTCACTGCCCTTCACTGTTTTCATATACAGTATTATTTGCTGTCCTGCACTGCCATTACATACAGCTGACTGAAATGCCATTATATACACAGCACTACCTGCATTAAGTTTGCATGTTCTCCCTGTGCCTGCGTGGGTTTCCCGTGGGTACTCCAGTTTCCTCCCTCACTCCAAAGACATGCTGGTAGGTTAATTGTCTCCTGTCTAAATTGGCCTTATTATGTGTAAGGCAAAGCAAACAAATTACACAGGGAATATAACTGCATCTCTTCCAATGAAGAAAATTCTGATAGGATAGCAACTGACCTCTAGATATTTAAGGAAATTCTGTTTGGATTCTGTCCCTCTTTAATCTGGCTACCAATATTTTTCATAAGGATACAACAGATAGACAAGAAACTAAAGAAGCTCTAAACAGCTAAATGACTCCCTATTACTTTTTTTAAATTTACATAACTGAATGTGCACTTTATTATGTTTTTGCAGTCACACAGATAACATGTGCTCATTGCTATAGGCTAAGAAGTGATGTGCATGTTGTTTACAACATTAAGATTTATCTTTGCGCTTGAAAAAAAAACAAAGTGTAAAAGATCTGTTGTTTTGCCCAATTTACACTTTATATATTTTTTACCCGGTCACAACCATAATTTTGAAGAGGAATGTCCTCCTAGTAATTTCCTCATATCTGTGCAACAGCTATTCATGATGATTAGTAGAACACAAAGTTACTGTAGCAAACTTTCTCTCTGCCTGTATTTTCTTTTCTTTGCCTGGCAGTGTTACCGGGAAAATATATACAGCATTTACATATTTCCCCATAAGAAAAACTCTTTGCATAACGAAAAATGCTTTTAATAATCAGAAATCTGCCAGTGGCAAGTTCAATCAGAGCACGTGAGCAGACAAAGCCTAAAGCTGGGTATACGCTGGTAGAAATTCTAACAATACTTTGTACTAAAATGTTCAGAACATTGGAATGTTGTTCAAAAGTGGTTCAATGTTTCTTCTGCTTTTAACATTAGATTTTGTAATGAGTGGACTGAACAAAAACAACATACACGGTTAGAAATTCATACAACCGAGAAGAATTTTTCATCACTGCGGTCAAAAACAAATGTCGTTTTGAGCCCACTAATAATTAGAAAGGCCCAGTAGGCCCTTGACATGGTGGAAAGGGAATATTTGTGGGCCATATTGAACATCTTTGGTATAGGCCCTGGCTTTATAAAATGGGTAAAGATGTTATATGCTGATCCTAAAGCGAGGATTAGAATTAATCATACCATATCCAAGCCATTTTCACTAACTAGAGGAACCAGACAGGGCTGCCCTCTGTCTCCATTGTTATTTGCTATGGCGATAGAGCCTTTAGCCCTTGCCATTAGACATTCAGCGGAAATAACTGGGTTTTGTCATGTAGGCAGAGGGGACAAAATAGCTTTATACGTGGATAATGCTCTTGTCTTTTTGGGGGACACCTCAAGGTCATTAAAGGAACTCCTGAGTGTCATTTTTACATTTGGACAGTTTTCTGGCTTTCAAATTAACTGGGAAAAATCTATATTGTTACCAATAGATGAATTAAAAGCCCCTTTACCAGACCAAGCCTCACAAATTCAAATTAAAGACATAACGAAATACTTAGGGGTTGAGGCATCGCGAAATGTAAAGGATTATATTAATCTAAATTTGAAACTGTTATTAGCTAAATTTAGGGATAAAAGTCAGACCCGGCGTAAACATCTGACAGTGATTGGTAGAGCCAACCTTATTAAAATGATCTGAACCCCACAACTACTCTATGTCCTTCATAACTCGCCGGTCTGGATCATGTTATTTTGGTTTAAGAAAATAGAAACCCTTTTTAGAGAACTTATATGGCAAGAAAAACAATCCGTATTAAATTCTCTACATTAATGTTAACTAAAGAAGCTGGGGGACTGGCCATCCTTCATCCTAAAATCTACTTTCTATCCTCACAACTACAGCATTTTAGTGGATGGACAGTAGTATCAGATGCGGATAATATACAGAGTCTTCTGCTATCTGTATACCGTGAGGAATATCCATTATTATCTCTTTTGGAGTCAAGAAATCAGCTAAGGGACAAACATTTTCTGACAGGGGGAAAATGTTTGATAAAATATGCCAGGAAATGAAAAATATTACAAATATAAAGGGATACACAATATATACCCCTATTTGGAATAATAGTAGCTATGAAGAACTGATGAAATTGGAGGGGTTTGACATATAGAAGGCCAAAGGGCTAAGATACATACACTAGCTATTTCAGGACGACGTGATGAAAACCTTTATACAATTAAGTAATGAATATGGGATCCCAAATCAGAGATTTTTTTCAATTTTTACAACTTAGGCATGCAATAAGGGCACAGGGTTGTTCTCAGGAGTTAAAATCTAACAAAGCTGTGATTATGACAATGCTGAGTAAAAGGGATAACAAGCAGGGTCTAATATCACAAATATATGGTGTGTTTTTGGTAAGTTTGAAACATCAGTGTATATACCAGCAAAGAAACTCTGGAGTCGAGATTTGGGGGGTATAACAGATGACCAATGGGCAACGGCACTATCAACTGTGCCCTTGGTCTCTTTATCCCCTACTCAAAATCTTACCCAACTATTTATTGTGCATAGAGTATACCAAACTCCTGAGAAGTTATTCAAATGGAAGCGTAAAGATACACCCCAATGTAAAGGAGGGCCTCTTGGCCTGATACATATGCTTTGGAAGTGCCCCAAACTCCATCACTTTTGGCATGGAATTATTTCCACTATTAATGGTCTTTTTGGGAAAACAATCCCGCTGGACCCAGAGACATGCCTCTTAAACATCATGGACGTTTCCAGGATCCCGAAGGACAGCGTTATCCCAATAATAAGGAGCCTGTTTCAGGCACAACAGTTAATACCACAAAAATGGGTCTCACTGTACCCTCCGACAATAGGGGAATGGAAAATACAAATGAGGGAAACTATAATTAAGGAGAAATATATTCTCTTACATAAAGACAACCCAGAGAAATTTGAAAAAAATTTGGAAGAGATGGGAGGAGATGGATTGAGCGTTGGGGGGGAAAAGGGGCAGAGGACTGGGGGAGCTTAATACTTTGGGGGGGGGGGGGTTCTCGCTCTCCTTTTTTTCCTTTTTATATACATGGGATCTATGGTTGTATGTTTTGTAAGATTGTTTATTTATAAAACTAACAAAAAAATGATCTGATTCAAAATAATAATAATAATAATAATTAGAAAGACAAACAAATGTTCTCACAACATTCTTCAATTAAAATGTTGAAGAAATTCTACTAATGTATACCCAGCATAGAGCTGCCATAAACTGTGTAAATACACTGTGCAAGTGGGTGGCCCAGCCCACTCTGTTTGACTAAAGCTGATTGTTCTATCGGCTTCTGTCGGAGGAGCCTGCTTGAACATTTTTGGCCCAACAGTGGCTGTAGCCAACCAGGTGCGGCCACCGTTTAGGTATTTTGACATATAGCAGGGCGAGCTGTCAAGATACATTATCTAGAACCATAAATCAAAACAGTGGACACCGGCCTAGTGCATTATCCTCAACAATTATCTTTAATATGTAAAAATTGGTAAGTATTATACTCGCAAACTGACAGATACATCAGAGCATGTCATATAAGTGTAGCGGTTTCAGAGTTTCCGCACCAAGCTGACCATAACTCTCATTGTACAGAGATACAGCTTGTCAGCTTTGAGCAGTAAGTTCACCCCTCCCTTTTTGTTTCTCTCACAAACTTGCAGAGAGACAACCTACTCTGCTCTTTTACCTTGATTATTGATTGGTACACTGAACTCAGCCAGTCAAGAAAGACGAGATCAGCAGAAAGGAACTCTGGGAAATGGAGTCTTTAACAGAGGCTGATGCATTGTAATATATGGATTGAGGACTGCAGCTTCCAGCAGCCTTTGCGACAGAGAGGGGAGTTTTTACCAAGGAAGCTTCCTGGAAGAGTCAGAGCCACCATGAGGGAGGAAGGAGCCGGGACAGAGGACAAAGTGCTGCTGTTTGGAATGCAGGGGATTCTGTTTACTGTATCGGGGAACTGGCGGGGAACACCCGGATCTAAAGGAGAATTCTGAGGACCTCTTAAGTACCCTGAACAGTGTGTATGTCCCGGTGGGCCAGTGTTCGTCGGACACTTGTCAGGGCGAATACAGCGGTGTTTCCTTCAAGGCCTTGCTGACACTGTAGTGGGTGAGACAGCTACCAGCCCAATGCCTCTTAGCTCTGAACTCTGCATTACCCCTTTCTATTCTGCTATCTAAAGCTACAGAGAACTGCAATCCCGTGGCATTCTCCCTGACAGTAACAAAGTGCCTGTTCATTACTCCCCCTTTGGGATTACAATACTGATTGCTGTTTGACCAATTGGATGTGCTGAGTCCGTTTTGTTATAAGAAGATCTACAAGTGCACCACTGTAAAGTAACTGCAGGGCCCTGTTAGTGTTTGTGACATTAGTTGCCGGCAGGTGGATCCATACTGGGGGTTTGATGCAGTGCACTGGGTCAGGTATTAAGGTTAAGCCGGTTTTCTGGGACTGCGGTGCTACGGTGAAGGAGAGAGGGGACTAAAACATTAGAGATAAAGTCATTCCTAAACCCTCCTTCTGCCTGGACTCATATAGCCCTATCTGTTGAGGTTGTTAAATATTGTTTGAAGTTGATAACATAATTTATCTGTCTACCAATCTCAAGAATTACCTCTGCTCTTCTGACTTAAAGGGGGCCTCCAGAAGCTTTGACTGTTGTGATATTCTCCTTTAGGCAGTCATAGAAGACAGAGTAAAAGAACCAGTATTAATCAAATGGCTCCTGCGGGGGTAGCGCTACATAAAAACAGCAACTTCAAGTCCACGTATTTTCATATCACGTTCATATCAACTTCATATCACGTTACAGGACAATATCAGAAGTCCAACAGGCTGATGTGTATCAAGGGCTTGTCTCTTCCTCAGAGCCTCTCACCTATGGTGGGAGAAGACAGTGATTATTGTTAGCGGCTATAGAAGCCACTAGCGATAATCGCAAGTGAATCTAGCAGGCTGAGTGTACTCAAGCTGATCGATCGATCATCTTTGTACATTCAGCCTCTCCACGCAGACGAGATGACGAGATTCAAACCGTCTATGGCTGGCCTAAGTCACAACAATAAACAAGCACGATGTGCTTAAGCTGATGACACAAACAATTTCAATTTCTTGTATCTATATTGAACTTTTTTTTTTGTAATAGCTTGTAGAACCTCCTTTTGTCAGCAATGACTTCATGCAAGTGCTTCTGGTAGCTCTGGATCAGACCTGCACCATCAGTTCAAGAGGAATTTTTAGCCATTACTCCTTATAAAACTGCTTCAGCTCAGACACATTTATAGGATGTCTGGTGTGAAAGACTCTCTTGAGGTTATTCCACAGCATTTTTACGGGGTTAAGATCTGGGCTCTGACTGGGCTACTCCAAAAGGCACATTTATTTTCTGAAGGCAGTCTGTGGTAGATTTACTTTGATGCTTAGGGTCATTGTCTTGCTGCATGACCCAACTTTTACTACTCTTCAGCTGGAGGACAGTCACCCTGACAGTATCCTGTAGGATATTTTGGTAAACTTGGAAATTAATTTTCCCCTTGATAATGGCAAGTGGTCCAGGCCCTGAGGCTGCGAAGCAAGCACCAATCCCAAACACATACTCACGCTGCTCAAAAGTGAGCCGACAATGGCAGCATGATCCTTGTAGTCTGGGGTGCTTGCCCAGTCGTAGCTGTAGTACTCAAGAGAAATGAAAACCGGATGGCTGCACTCCCAGTATTGAGTTTCAATAAAGCCTTTATTCAATAAATCCGTAAAAAGCACACTGATATACAAGCAGGGGAGGGGTTAATGTATTTCACATTTAGACTGGGCTTTGTCAAAACCAAACTGTCAAAACGGCTGACACTCATATACCTGGTGAATACCATCCAGTTGTGTGTAATTGACAGGGTAACCAGTTTATCCCCATATGTTCTCATCACAATTCAGAGTGCTGCATAAAAAAAAAAATATATATATATATATATATATATACACATACAGTATCTTACAATATCCTTTCATGTGACAACACTGAATATTGCCCTGCAGCCCAGTCTCTGAAGGGAGGGGATCATGCTCTACTTCACTATGTCACAGTACATGTTGGCATTCATGGTTCCCTCAATGAACTGTAGCTCCCCAGTGCCGGCAGCACTCATGCAACCCCAGACCATGACACTCCCACCACCATGCTTGACTATAGGCAAGACACACTTGTCTTTGTACTCCTCACCTGGTTGCCTCAACACACGCTTGACACCATCTGAACCAAATAAGTTTATCTTGGTCTCATCAGACAACAGGACATGGTTCCAGTAATCCATGTCCTTAGTCTGCTTGTCTTCAGCAAACTGTTTGCAGGCTTTCTTGTGCACCATCTAAAGAAAAAGCTTTTTTTCTGGGACGACAGCCATGCAGATCAGTTTGATGCAGTGTGCGGCGTATGGTCTGAGCACTGACAGGCTGACCTCCCACCCCTTCAACCTCTGCAGCAATGCTGGCAGCACTCATACGTCTATTTCCCAAAGACAACCTCTGGATAGGACGCTGAGCACATGCACTCAACTTCTTTGGTCGACCATGGCGAGGCTTGTTCTAAGTGGAACCTGTCCTGTTAAACCGCTGTATGGTCTTGGTCAACGTGCTGTAGCTCAGTTTCAGGGTCTTGGCAATCTTCTTTCTTCTTATAGCCTAAGTTATCTTTATGTAGAGCAACAATTCTTTTTTTTAGATTCTCAGAGAGTTCTTTGCCATGAGGTGCCATGTTGAACTTCCAGTGACCAATATGAAAGAGTCAGAGCGATAACACCAAATTTAACATACCTGCTCCCCAATCACACCTGAGACCTTGTAACACTAACAAGTCACATGACACCAGGGAGGGAAATGGCTAATTGGGCCCAATTTGGACATTTTCACTTAGGGATGTACTCACTTTTGTTGCCAACAGTTTAGACAGTAATGGCTGTTTTTTTTTGTTATTTTGAGAGGACAGCACATTTACACTGTTATACAAACTGTGCACTCATTACTTTACATTGTAGCAAAGTGTAATTTCTTCAGTGGTGTCACATGAAAAGATAGAATAAAATATTTACAAAAATGTGAGGGGTGTACTCACTTTTGTGAGATTCTGTATATCACCTTTTGATATAGATGTTTGCCTGGAGTTTGGCTTGCAGTAGGTTAAGTGGATTGGAGCGTTAATACTTGATAATTTTTTATATATATAAATATATATATATATATATATATATTTTGTGACAGGAAGCCAGGAAAATCTATGGCTTGTGTCCAGGATGGGAGATATATTTGTCCCAGGTTCATGCTGTACACGGATTGCTTTTGTGTTTGTGCTTTGTAGTGAGCCTGTTTGGGCTCAACGAGGGTTACCGAATTCAGGTGTAACAGATTAGCACTCATGGCTCTATGCAATTCCCAGGCTGCTTGGGGAAGATGCTCCACCCTGGAACCAGATCTCTGTGCATTGCAGACTGGGGAGCAGCAATACCTCTGAATGGTGAGATTAAGTCTATGTGACTAAAAGCCTCTGTTTATTTCTGTGAGACCACCAACTGTCTGGGCAGTGGTAGGCTGTGGCAGAACAAGTAGTCAGGTTCCTGTATCTTTGTAGTTAGATGCCCAAAGTGGCAAGGGTTTATTTTCTGTTTTTTTTTTTTAATTTTTTTTTTTATTTTACTTGTTTTGATGCCTGCACTTTGTAACCACAGACATGTAAATAAACCACAGTTTTTGCTTTCACAAAGACCCTACTGTCTGTTCATGCCTACTTCACTGTGCTGTGACCCATCCAGGGGTCTACACTGAGCTACTGAGCTAATCGCTCACAATATATTTAAAAAAAAGGGGAAATTTAGTGCAGTCACAAATATTTTAGTCACCTTTTGGCATGAAGAGGTTAAGAAATCCAGTTGGTAAAACAAAATAACCAGTGGCAGCCGCTCCATAACGGGCACACGGGCTTACTTTGAAGCACACGATTAGAGCCAGAGGCTCTAATAGGCTTCAAAAAAGGGTGGGCTCCAGGCGCAGAGCATTGCACCCAAAGCTCACCCAGTTGTGTGACGATAACGAATGAATATTCGTTATCGCTACACTAGTCCTCCTCCCGGTCAATCAGGAAGTCCTATTGGCCAGGGAGTCTTATGACTTCCTGGCCAATCGCGTCTCAGGACACACTTCCTGTTTCTGTTTGGCCGGAATGAAAATTTCTCCTGTGTGCTCTGGCCCCGGCTCTGGCTCTTTCTTCTCCCTGCCTCCAGGGTAAGCCAGGTAAGCCAGCCTCTCCAATGACCGCCGCCATCCTGTCTCTTATGGGGGGGCTGATCGCCGCCTGTCTCCGGGGGGGCCTGATTGCTGCCGTCCATGTCTGGGGGGGTTTGTTGGTGTGACGCCCCTCCAAAATAGTGAACACCAGCCACCACTGGGAATAACGATATAGGATCTAATCTTTTCACAAACAAAATTATTGACATTATAAATGTAAAAGGCAAACATAATCCCCCTTCCCCAGCCCCACCAGCTATACCAGTACAAACAGTTTCAACTAGAGGGCTATTTCTCACTTAACTGCTTCACTTCCAGCACCTGAAAGTGATTCTAAAATAAATGATCCTTCTCTTCTCGTGCCTCACTCATTGGGGCTCACTCCCAAGCCTCGCTGTTTGTGTCTATTGAAGTAAAACTGTGGTCAGACTTTATGTATTCAAATATTTACAAATATTTAGGAAGTTGTAAATCATTTGAAAAGCAAGGCCTTAATTGACCTCTGTTACTGCAGGCACTGTGGAATAACTCATCCTCACACAGTACACAGCAATAGCTTCTGAATTTTACTTTTATTTTCTCATGGCTCCCTATATCCTCTTAGCAGTGAGATAGCAGTGTGCAGTGCCAGGACAAGGTCATCCGACGCCCAGAGCCAAGATACCAAACAGTGCCCCCCCCCAGGTGGAGCAGCAGGAGGGGTGGGGTCAATAACGATGCACGCAGCGCATCTCACCAAAACATGTAACATATAAGTTTAACAGCGGTACACATTCTATCTCACATTAAATATGGGGATATGTCCCTGTATCAGTGTAAGAAAAAGATGTTCCTATTGGTGGGGTCACTGGAAGGAAAAATGTCCCTGTGTCTGTTATGACACTAGTAAGAAAAATGTTCCAACATCAGTGGTGTGAGTATAGAGTCCTCCTTCTTTCTTACATAAGGGTCCCAAATGCCCCACCTTGCATTAGGATTCTTAGAGTTCCTCTCCTTGCATTAGGTTCTCCAGAGCCCCCCCTCCCCTTACATCAGGGTCACCAGAGTTCCCCAGTTACAGCAGAGCCCCCTATGGGTGCTCAGTGTCATCATCCCTTACATTAGGGTTCCCAGATCCACCCCCTTACATCAGGGTCCCCCCTTTCATTAGGATCCCTCCCCCTTACATCAGGTTCCCCAAGGTCCCCCCTTACATCAGGGTAACCAGTGTCACCCCCTACATCAGGGTCCACAGAGTAACCCTTACATCAGAGCCCCCACCTTTGTCTTACATAAGGGTCTCAAGTCCCCCTAACATCAGGGTCCTTAAGGTCCCTCCCCCTTACATCAGAGTCCCCCTTTTCTTTACTCAGAGTCTCCCCCTTATATCAGGGTCCCCAGAGTTCCCTCTTTACATCAGAGACCCCCCCCCCTTTCACTAGGGTCCCCAAAGTTGCCTTCTCCTCTTACATTAGAGCCTCCAAAGTCCCCCTAAATCAGGTTCCCCAGAGTCTCCCTTCCTTACATCAGGATCCCCCCTTCATTAGGGTCCCCAGAAATCTTGCCTTACACCAAATCCACCCTTTCATTAGGATCCCCAAAGTCCCCCCTTACGTCAGGGTCCTCAGTGTCCCCCTCCTTAGATCAGGGTTCCCAGATTCCCCACCTTACTTCAGAGACCCAAAAGTCCCCCTCCCTTTATATGGTCCCCAGAGATCTCACTTACATCACTGCAGCAGGCAGCTACAGGACAGACAGATAGAAGCTGGGGTAATGGGACCCAGCAGGCCTGAAGTAGGAAGCTCCATTCTCCATCTCCTTTGAATGTCAGAGCCTGGGGGTGGGGCAAGCACGTGATTGGTTGCTTGGATGGCTGCGGTCCAAGCAACCAACCACTGGTACTGACAATGAGCGGCGGCGGTGGGAGGAGAGTGGATGCTGTCGGCATATTTACACTGTACCCTCTGATCGCTGCGCTCAGCGTGGTCACGGTATAGGGACATTACCTAGCCTTTTGCAGGACACTCGGGGCAGGGGAACACCCACCTGAAAGCCATTACTGTCTCCGTCAGCAGAAGCAGGGCACTAAATGCTGTGACAGCGAGTGGTGGAGAGTTTCGTGCATGTAAGTGCAGCTGGAAATCTGGCGCCCCCCCTCCAACGGCAAAAGACTCCGCCCAGGGCAACCACCCCCCCCCCCCCCCCCCAGCCAGCCTTGTAATATATAATGTAAACACAGAGCAGGTGCACAGGGAGAAAGGAGTGCAAAATGCTGAGACCAAACTTGGACAACTTCACTAGTTCTGTTGTGAGCTTTGAGGTTGAGGTACTCCACAGGTGCTACAGCTACAAAGGTTAGGATTTGTTTTAAAGCATACTTATTGTTATTACAAATATGTAAATAGTTGAATGTCCATTTCTACTTTAACACTAAACTCTAGACACAAAAACTTTCATGTAAATGTATTCCATAATAGCCACAAAGAATATCAACGTAATTTGCGCACCAAATGCCTTTGCAAACCCTATATTAGCTTGTAACAGTCCACTACAGGCTACCTGCAGAAAACTACAGGGGGTGGATACAAGACCAGTCACCCTGCACAAAAAGAGAGTGCGGAGACCAGTTTTTATAACAGGAAGCCTGCCGTCTGCCCTAGAAACAAAAAGAGACTTAACAGGAAACTCAAGAGACAAGTTGTTTCATGCTGGTTACTCCAGAGGTCTGGAAGAAATACAACGTTGGACAAAAAAATGGAAACACCAGGTAAAAGAACAAAATCATTACTGAATATGGTGTTGGACCACCTTTGACTTCCAATATAGCCTGAATTCTCCGGGGTATGAAAAAATATACGTCTTGGATGGTGGATAATGGAATCTGATACCAGTTGACCATTCGCTTATCGGATGACGTGTTCCCGGAAACTGTATATGCCATTATAATTTTTTAACTGTACCTTGCGATACCACAAATAAATTGGCAACTTCAGTCACAGAGGCACCAGCTAACTAAGGGGGTACCAACAATTTGCCCTCTTTGAAACTCAGTAAGCTTTGACATGACTCCATATTACTAGAAGCACACACAGTGAATGATGAAGGTGAGGCTTCCAACCTGTTAAGCTAGATGTCTCATCACACAGCGGAAGCAAAAAGAATGTAGGAAAGGGGAATAGCCTCATGGGACAGTGGCGGTAGGAGTTTCAAGCCACCCATTGATTGATTTCAATGTGGGTTTTTGTGATAGGTCAAAAAAGGTCAGCTGATTGGGAATGCTCTGGAAGTTCTGGGGGGTCCTCTACAATAGGTAATGCAAGGTCACCTGACCCCCAGAACATTCCCAGGACCTCTATTTAAGCAGGAGGCTGATGGGGGGAGGTCTTTACCAGTTGCCAGAGGAATGTTTGAAGAACACCCCGTTGGTTTTGTTTACAGGTTTAAAGTATTTATTGATTTAAAGAGTTATGGAGAATTTTTAATTGTTGTGAAAACCAATAAACATAGCCGCAGCCGTTATTAATCCAGTTTGGTGTGTCTAGTGATCTTTGTATGTTTGGAGTTTATGCTGCCCACCCATGATACATCACTTCTGCTTTCAACGTGAAACATTTTGTCACTTTCACCCCTGCAAAATCATGTAGTGTTTCCAAATTTTTGTCCAACCCCTGTACATAAAGGAGACCAAGATTTAAAGCAGTATTAAACCCAAAGGCAAACTTTTATTATATTGCAGCGTACCAATTCTTAGATGTGGTGGCTGCACTAGTTACAGTGTCTTAAAAAGTATTCATACCCCTTGAAATTTTCCACATTTTTTCATGCTACAACCAAAAACATAAATGTATTTTCTGACGCCAACATGGCAGCATACTAGTGATAGAGCTCCGCCTCTTGACCACTCCCTCAGGACCAGTGAATAGCATAAAAAAAGGCATAGTTAGCCGCACCCCCATTCTTCTTTTTTTCCTCATACTTCCATGCACCAGTGAAGAGTAAGCAGTTCTATGTCCCTACCTCTACCTCTGTGCAGTAGCTGTCTGGGTTCAAGCCTCTCCCAGTGCAAAGACCCAGTGCTCGGCCCGCTAAATTGTGCTAAAAAGCCTGGGTGCCCCTTCTGTGGGTCTTGATGGGGCACTGCAGTGTTTCCTCTTTAGGAACGAAATCTGCTATTATGTAAGTGTCTGTGGGCTGAGGCTTGGGAGGGCCAGCTAGTTCATTCATTTTCCTTTTTTGGTTCCTTGCACCATATAGGGCTGCCTATCCCTTTTATTCTGTTCTGTCTCATATTTGTTCTCCCTTACCTTGATCTGTTTCTCTTTTGAGTGCCTCCCATGTCTCCATGTTTGTTTGTGTTCTGTTTGCCCATATGGCTAGACCATGCTGCCTGGGGCGTCTTGATGACATCATCGGGATGCGCTGGCCATCTTGCTTATGGGCTAAAGACCACTGTTGCTAGCAATGAGGGATGCAGTCCTGGGGGAGCTCCCCCTGCTGATTTTTAACAGGTAGTACACCAAAAAAAAAAAAAAATGTGTGTGTGTGTGTATATATAGATATATATATATATGTGTAGGTATATATATGTATACTGCATTCATTTGTTTCTTTTACTCAAAAAAAAAAAGAGAAATGTATGTATATATATATATATATATATATATATATATATATATAAATGTATTTATTTTGGTTAAAAAAAAAAAAAAAAAAAAAACATTTTCTGTTTGTTATTAAGGCATATATTTTTTCTCCTCTCTTTTTAATGTCAAAAGACCTTCTCTCTAGTGCTATTTTCCTTTCTGGCTATCCTCATTTCAGCTGGCCGTCCTATCTGTCCTTAAGCCATGAGTCAGTCACCG
Organism: Glandirana rugosa; assembly: GCA_018402905.1. Lineage (NCBI taxonomy): Eukaryota > Metazoa > Chordata > Amphibia > Anura > Ranidae > Glandirana > Glandirana rugosa. Next base: position 257,451 of record BLSH010534152.1, on the reverse strand, counting down.
CTTATGCAAAAAGACCCTCAAATTCAAAGGTACGGGACCACCGTGTTGGTAAGTTTGCGGGAAAAGAGTGTCTCCTTATGCGGATTGCTTTGAGTGTGTTCAGCCCCGCATGCTCATGCTCTCAAAAATCAAGAGCCAGGGAAAGACGGATGGTCTTCATAAGAGTGTAACTGCAGATGCCGCACCCACTCAAGGGAAAAGGTTCCAAAGAAGACGTCTTATCGCCTTTTTCCCAGAGCAACGCCAATACCCCAGCAAGAATCCTGCAGGGCCTGTGGCACAGCGCCTGTAGCCAATAGGCTGGTGAGTAAAGACTGCCTGGAGGAGTTCGCAGTTAACAGGTAACACCAAATTTCTTTATTAATTATAATGCAAGATGCGATTTTGGACTCACTTCAGCTATGCCAGCCAGGTAGCCCCCTCCTAGTTGCTACTCTAGCCACTAGAAAAACAACCTGGCACCCTGGCATGTGGCACTCAATCACTCAGTTCTGCAGTGAAGAGTAAGCAGTTCTATGTCCCCACCTCTGCCTCTGTGCAGTAGCCGCCTGAGTTCAAGCCTCTCCCAGTGCAAAGACCCAGTGCGCTAAAAATCCGGGTGCCCCTTCTGTGGGTCTTGATGGCGCCCTGCAGTGTTTCCTCTTTAGGAACGAAATCTGCTATTATGTACAGTGGGGATCGAAAGTTTGGGCACCCCAGGTAAAAATTTGTATTAATGTGCATAAAGAAGCCAAGGAAATATGGAAAAATCTCCAAAAGGCATCAAATTACAGATTAGACATTCTTATAATATGTCAACAAAAGTTAGATTTTATTTCCATCATTGACACTTTCAAAATTACAGAAAACATAAAAATGGCGTCTTCAAAAGTTTGGGCACCCTGCAGAATTTATAGCATGCACTGCCCCCTTTGCAAGGCTGAGACCTGCCAGTGTCATGGATTGTTCTCAATCATCGTCTGGGAAGACCAGGTGAAGTCAATCTCAAAGGTTCTAAATGCCCAGACTCATCTGACCTTGCCCCAACAATCAGCACCATGGGATCTTCTAAGCAGTTGTCTAGAAACCTGAAATTGAAAATAGTTGACGCTCACAAAGCTGGAGAAGGCTATAAGAAGATAGCAAAGCGTTTTCAGATGTCAATATCCTCTGTTCGGAATGTAATTAAGAAATGGCAGTCATCAGGAACAGTGGAAGTTAAAGCAAGATCTGGAAGACCAAGAAAAATATCAGACAGAACAGCTCGCAGGATTGTGAGAAAAACAATTCAAAACCCACGTTTGACTGCACGATACCTCCAGAAAGATCTGGCAGACACTGGAGTTGCGGTACACTATTCCACTATAGATACTTGTACAAATATGGTCTTCATGGAAGAGTCATCAGAAGAAAACCTCTTCTACGTCCTCACCACAAAAATCAGCGTTTGAACTTTGCAAATGAACATATAGGCAAGCCTGATGCATTTTGGAAACAAGTTCTGTGGACCGATGAGGTTAAAATTTAACTTTTTGGCCGGAATGAGCAAAGGTACGTTTGGAGAAGGGGCACAGCATTTAATGAAAAGAACCTCTGTCCAACTGTTAAGCATGGGGGTGGATCAATCATGCTTTGGGGTTGTATTGCAGCCAGTGGCACAGGGAACATCTCACGAGTAGAAGGAAAAATGGATTCAATAAAATTTCAGCAAAATTTGGATGGTAACTTGATGCCATCTGTGAAAAAGCTGAAGTTAAAGAGAGGATGGCTTCTACAAATGGATAATGATCCTAAACACACCTCGAAATCCACGGGGGATTACATCAAGAGGTGTAAACTGAAGGTTTTGCCATGGCCTTCACAATCTCCTGACCTCAACATAATTGAAAATCTATGGATAGACCTTAAAAGAGCAGTGCGTGACAGACAGCCCAGAAATCTCAAAGAACTGGAAGACTTTTGTAAGGAAGAATGGGCAAAGATACCTCAAACAAGAATTGAAAGACTCTTGGCTGGCTACAAAAAGCGTTTACAAGCTGTGATACCAGCCAAATGGGGCAGTACAAGATATTAACTCTGCAGGCTGCCCAAACTTTTGCAGACGCCATTTTCTTGTTTTCTGTTATTTTGAAAGTGTAAACGATGGAAATAAAATCTAACTTTTGTTGACATATTATAAGAATGTCTAATCTGTAATTTGATGCCTTTTGGAGATTTTTCCATCATTCCTTGGCTTCTTTATGCACATTAATACAAATTTTTACCTGGGGTGCCCAAACTTTCAATCCCCACTGTAAGTGTCTGTGGGCTGAGGCATGGGCTACCCTCGTGAGTGGGCAGACTGCAGATAATAGCTCCTCTTCATCAGAGGAAGACCCAGAGCTGCTTGGTTTCAGTTTTTTTCCTTCGTGGAACAGTGGATCCCAGTGGTCATGCAGGCCATTACATGGGTAAAAAGACAAAGTCATATTTACGCTTTCTTCAAAACGGCAATTTCTTCTCCGTTTATGGAAGACATTTAATCAGATGGATGGCAAAATCCAGAGAAAGTTTCTCCTTTGATTGTCTATACAGGTTTTATCCTTGTCAGAGACTGGATATAGCATCACTGAAATCCATGCCCACAGTAAATGCGGCGGTAGCCTAGTAACGAGGCGACCAACAGCGGTCTGCCGTCCGGCAGTTGCCCTTGCCTGGGTGACTAGTGCTTTTTGGTTCCAGGAGATAGAGACAGCCGTTTGAGAGGAAATCCATAATGCTGATATCATTCGAACCCTAGCCAAGTTGAATGTGTCTGTGAACTTTATTGCAGAAGCAGCAATAATCTCAACTAGATGCCTGGAGCCCTATAGTTAAAAGCCTGGGCGGTGTCTTGCTTCCTAAAAACAAGATTGGTGTGAGTCACTTTATGGCAAAAGATCTCTGTTTGGTAGGAAACTGGAGACAGCCATATCATAAGTGACAGGAGGTAGGTCCGATCTGCTCCCATGAGACCGGAAGCAAAATGAAAAGAAAATGTTTCTCCTGGCAGGTTCCGCTTCTCTAGGTCCAGGGAGCCTAGAGCCAGCTGTCAGGCCAGGGTCCCAGGTAGAGGATGTAAGGGAACTCAGGCAACCTTTCACAAGGCCCATAAGTGAAAATCCTTGGGTATACCACAAGTACCCACTAAGCCCTTTTAACGAGCGCAAGCCCAGAGGACACACTTTATGGGTTTCTGGACAGCATGTTGTACTGATCCTTGGAGGAAACACATCTACATATGTATCAAATCCACATTTATTTTCACATAAAAAAATACAAAAATGTTGTAAAAATGACAACCAAACCAATTAGTGTATAAATGCATTCTGTTAAAACATTGGATTATTCAAGTGCAGCCAGCTTGCACACATCTGCATGTAGGTTCCTTAACATCATTCTGCCATCCTACAAAAGAGGAAGACAGCTCGACGCGTTTCAGGTTCAAGCCTTTCGTCAGGGGCATATAGCAGAATGCAATTTGTATATCTGGACATGCTTTGTCTATGACAAAATCAAAAAGAATGTACTGCGATAAGCCCAAGGAACCAACCCATAAGGGAGCTCAGAGAGGCGGCTTGAGGAAGAGAGAGGAAGAAAAAAAAAAGGGGGAGTATATCACATACCTAGTCCCTCAACGGATGGAAATCCTCAACATATGAGAATCTTGTCTAGAATAAATGGTATGAGAACTAAACCTACACACTAACAATACTCGAAAGGATTTTGCCTTCAGAGCTCAATGGATGAGGATTTCCTAGTCATATGGTGAATGGGAAAATGATGTGGAGATGTTTCAACTCACTGCTCAAGGACAGGTACCTAGAGCCTTAAAGAAAAGAATCACAAAAATTAAATAAACAACAAGGAGGGGCTCAACTACACCCCCACACCTTCCTACAGACACTGACCTTGCTGTATATAAAATGATCCAAGATGGGTTCTATCAAGTCAATGGGAGCAAGAGGAAAGTAGGGCGAATGCCAGAGAATCCTCCCCACCACTTCACAATAGAGCACAATGTTTTTCAGTCTGCCCTACACTGTTTCCATATAGTTTTTTTTTTTTTTGTCTGTCTGTTGTTGTAGGTATCCCCCCCCCCCCCCCCCCACTTTGGCATATGACGGTTAAACAGTTTGCTCCAACAGAGCAGGGTTTGGTTCGGGCCATTACCTACAAGACAGTATCTATTGCAAAAACTTTAAGCAGAAGTTTGTCTGAGATTCTTGGAGCTTCAAAAAAAAAAAAAGTTTTCTTTACAAAGAGTAGAGTTCTGTCTTGATGGTCATCTTGTATCAAAGGTAGCAATAGCCCTCTATTTAACAGACATGTGGGAATTGCCTACATTTCCAGAATATCACGAATAATCTACTAGACTTTCCTCGTTAACACCTGTCCACGAAGAAAGACTTTTACAGGTCCAGCGCACTGAAGGGACACACTATAAGACCTTTACATCCGTTAAGGGTGTACAGACAATTTATCTCCCGATAACGATGGAAACTATGTTCTACTGGTAGTTCTGTCTTGAGATGAGAAACATTTCTTTTGAAAAAAAAAAAAACTTCGAGGTTCTTAGAGTCTGTTTGAAGACGAATTTCAAAAACGTTATCTATGACAGAACATCCATTACCGGGCTTGGTTTGGGACGAGACAACCTCGTTTGACAAATTGGCAGTATACGGTTTCACCCCCCCCCCCCCCCCCCTATG
>BLSH010534152.1:227845-245664 GCA_018402905.1 Glandirana rugosa | reverse complement strand
AAAAAATAAAAACCCCAGAAATGAATTCTCATCATCCGTAAACGCAGCCACTTTTGCGCAAACCAATCAATAAACGCCGATTGCGATTTTTTTTATCACAAATATGAGGAAGAATATAAATCGGCCAAAAACTGTGAAAAAAAATGTTTTTTTATATTTTTTTTTTGGATTTGAATTTTAGCAAAAAGTAAGAAATTTGGGTTTTTTTGCAAAATGGTCGCTCTTCTTTTGTTTATAGCGGCGATCAGAAATGACGCAGAGGCGATCAATTACCACCAAAAGAAAGCTCTATTTGTGGGGAAAAAAGGACGCAAATTTTGTTTGGGTGCAACGTCGCACGACCGCGCAGTTGTCAGTTAAAGCGACGCAGTGCCGAATCGCAAAAAGTGCTCTGGTCCTAAAGCTGCAAAACCTTCCGGGGCTGAAGTGGTTAAAGGAGAAAGGTGCATCATGGAAAAGGAAATGGACACGGGTAGACTTAATAGTTGCTCGTGTCAACTAAGAAGTACGATTAGCAATTAGTAGAAAGCATCTTAGTGTCCTGCAGTTTAGCGTGCTAAAGTTCACCCTTTATTTTTCACTTCAGTCTCTCCCTTGAGCACAGCTGGTACCACCCTAAAAATAAAAACTTCTGGAGAATATGCATGACCCCTATTATATCCCACAAGACAGTGCTGGGTGCCTGAAAAACCAATCTCCAGACCTGAGCACTGTCACATGGTAGGAGGCATGCCTATGTGTATGCAAAAATGGATTAAAGTTACAATTTGCAAAAGGTTTTCAGAGGCTCTGACTACACTTTCTAAAGAATTTGATTATATTTATTATTTCTACCAATAATAAACTGTTGCATTTTATGGTCCCTTCTACTGAATTGATGCCAGGTACAGGTTTACTTTAACCACTTCAATACCGGGCACTTAGAACACTTCCCGCCCAGACCAATTTTCAGCTTTCAGTGCTGTTTTAATGATACTTGCGCAGTTGTGCAGCGTTGTACCCAAACAAAATTTTTATCATTTTGTTCCCACAAATAGAGCTTTCTTATGGTGTTATTTGATCACCCCTGCAGTTTTTATTTTTTGCGCTACAAATAAAAAAATAGCGAAAATTTTGAAAAAAAAAGGTTTTCCTTTGTTTTTGTCACAAAACATTGTATAAATACATTTTCTCCTTCACTGACGGGCACTGATATGGCTACACTGATGGGCACTGATGAGGTGGCACTGATGATGGGGCACATATATGCAGCACTGATAGATGGCACTGATATGCGGCACTGATGGGCACTCATAAGCGGCACTAATAGGTGGCACTTGCCACTTATAGGTGGCACAGGTGGACATTGGTGCATATAGCACTGTTAGGGATGGCACTGGCAGGCATCACATATGGGCACAGTGCCATCCCTACAGTGCACTGTATGCTCCTTACCTGGTGGTCTAGTGTGGGCTCCCTGGTGGTCCTGGGCAGCCTCCAGATCTTCTCCCTGGTGTTCCATGGACAGCCTCCTAATGTTGTCCCTAGGGGAGGCTCCCTGGTGGTCCAGTGTGGCGATCCTGAGGGGGGCTGCGCTGAACATTTATACCGTCAGGAGAGCAGCCGATAGGCTCTCCACTACTCAGGTCTGCTCTACCTGTTTACACTGTGATCAGCCGTGATTGGTCTTTTACCTTGATTGGTAATGTGGTGGGTCAGAGTGACCCACGGCACTACCGATCGCCGCGATGTGCGCCTCCACGATGTCCAGTCAGGATAACCAAGTCACCGCCTGGCCGCGGACACCGATGTGTGCTCACTCCATAAGATGCATAGAGCTGTGGCTCGCAACCCCCCCCCCCCCCCCCGTCATTGATTTACTGGCTGTGATTGACAGCAGTGGGATCAAACGTGCTCCCGCTGCTGTCGCAGCCAATGAGGAGAGGGAGTCCAGAGACAACCGAGTCTCTAGAGCATATCGCTGGATCGAGAGGGGGCTCAGGTATTAGTGGGTATTAGGGTGGCTGTGTGGGGAGCAGCACACAATATTTCTTACCTTCATGCACAGAATGCATGAAGGTAAAAAACCTTCAAACTTTACAACCACTTTAAAGTGGACCTTCCATATTTTTTTATTTTTTTTTATTTTATACTTTTGGATGTTTTAGCTGCTTTTATATACTCTTACTTTCCTTAAAACTCTTTTTTTATTTAAAGGTATTTAGTTCCTACAATACAAATCTAAAGTAAGACAGCATACAAAGTGAATGTCAAGGCTTGCGCTGCAGTAGAAGCAGACATAACACAGTACACAAGGTGGTTACCATCAAAGAATAAGACTTGAGCATAGTACATTTAAAAAACCCTAAAGATACCTACAATATAATTTAGGAATGTGTGTATTGAATCTGGGGATGGGAACCTATTAAAGTCCAATAGACCAGATTTTATAGTATTTCTGTAGAGACCATCTGTTATCACGCAGCATTTTGGCGGTAATAAAAAATTAATTGAGGTTGAGGTTTACTAAAAGCAAATAGGCTGTTCACTTTGCAAGCAAATTTTCACCAGAGCTTAGTGAATGTGGTGAAATCTCACTTTGCGATGAGTACCCAACCACATACAAGGAAAATAAAATGCAGCATTTTTGCTTCCTTGTGATTGGATGATGGTGGTCAGCAGAGCTTCAGCTCATTCGCTGAGCTCTGGGGCACATTCCCTTGCAAAGTGAACCTTCCTTGAAAAGTAAACAGCATTGCAAAGTAAATGCAGCATTTTTGCTTCCTTGTGATTGGATGATGGTGGTCAGCAGAGCTTCAGCTCATTCGCTGAGCTCTGGGGCACATTCCCTTGCAAAGTGAACCTTCCTTGCAAAGTAAACAGCATTGCAAAGTAAATGCAGCATTTTTGCTACCTTGTGATTGGATGATGGTGGTCAGCAGAGCTTCAGCTCATTTGCTGAGCTCTGGGGCACATTCCCTTGCAAAGTGAACCTTCCTTGCAAAGTAATCCCCTTTCTAGCTAGGAATAGTAATTTTTTAATTCTTAAAAATTCAGCCGGAGGCAATGGAAGTTTGCAAGATACCCCAAAAGATAGGGTAGTGGATGTAATTCAAGGTGGAAAGTGAAGACTTCTGAATTCAGTTTCAATTTGGGACACCTCATGTCAATATAAGTCCCCAGTGTCCAACTGACATTTTGGGCACAAGGGAGTTGATCTTAAGTTGGCCTTGAGCAATTTAAAAAAACAGCGTGCAAACTGATATAGGATGAATGAACATCTAAAAATCTTGCCTGATGGAGAATAACCTGATTAACTGTTACAATCTTTTTTGGGGGTTCAAGATTCGCAAATATTTTTTTCTTTTCTTTTTTTAATGTGCTAATGTGACAGTTATTGAATTAATATGAAGTATTAATAGTTTTAAAAATATAAATTTGATTAAAAAAAAAAAAAAGAAAAACTAAAAAGGGATATTTGAAGATAAAGTAAAAAAAAAAAAACTACTGTTTTTACTGACCTATCAGTTACAGAGGTAATTCAACTGTTGCAATAAAATAGTTTTTGCATACAGAAATCTTTTGCAGGGTAGAAGACACAGGCTCAGTACTGCCACCAAGTGTCATGATACTGCATAGCAATAGCACTGCTTATAAAAGATGTGTAATTGTGAGGCTCTTGTGTAGGAAGATGAATTGCTGTACATGGTATCACACTTGGCTAATACTTAATTAACAAATAGAGAAGCTCAAAAAAGATCTAATGTTAAGTCTGAATAGCTCAGCTCTAAGTTTATTTAGCAACAGAATAGCAGTTCATGTTTTACAAAATATTCCTGTTAAATCACAATGACTCCTACTTTAGCCCTTGGGGTATCCCAGATAAGGTAAAGTCGTATGAACTTATTCACCAATATGTGAGGTTCCTTCAGGTCTAGTTTAGGATAACAAAAACCCAGAGAGATTTCGTATGTATAGCAGGCACAACAGGAAATTAGAGAAAATGTCCTTAAGCCCAGGTTCACACTGAGTGCAGGAATGAAATCCTGCGAGTTCAAATGAGCATGCACAATTCCGTATGTCAGTTCCGATTTCAACGGCGATTTCACAGGCATCTGTGTGGGCTTCTGCACAGATGCCTATGGAAATCGCACCTGTAAATTGCAAAAAGTAGTACAAGAACTACAGAGCAGAACTACAGAACCACGGAGCAGAGCAGCAAGTGTGGCGTCGCACCGACTAGGACGGTGCTATTGCCGCCGATTTGGCATGTCAAATCGTGTCAATGTGAACCAGGGCTAAGGCTGGGGAATGCCTACCTTAAACTTGTCACAGGAACAGTTTTCTTCAGTTACCTCCTGTTCTGATGACTACTGTTAAGACCCCTTGCACATGGACATCATAATTTACTGATATTTACTAAGGAAATTGTGACACCCATGTGCAAGGGGCCAAAAACTGTGTCTAAAGACCTATGTAATGTTGGATATAAGCGAGTAAATGTGTGCAAGCATATAGAGGAGTAAAATTCTTCTTCATTGTCAGTATTGTAATATACTCAGAGGCGTAACTAGAACCTTCAGGGCCCAGATGCAAGAAATTATGAAGGACCATCCCTCTTCTCGCTGATCCTGGGGCCCTTTACTCCTGTTGCGGGTCCCTTTATTATGGTCCTGGAACGAGACCCTTTCACAAGTTCTGCAGCAGGCCCCCTTACTGCCATCTTCAGACCTTTCCATGGTGGTGAAATGCCAGGGCCCAGTTGAAAGTGCAACCTTTGCAATCCTGATAGTCCCCTCACTGGTGTCAGTAGTTTCTCCACCCCAAACTCGCTCATCCATGTCTTTATGGACCTTGCTTATGGACTAAGACTTGGATGTCATTAAAGTTCATATGCCTGTAAAGGCAGGCATCCCAATACTTTTGACAATATAGTGTATATTATGCATTCACATCAGTCCCTGCCCTCAAGGAGTTTACAGACACCTAACTCACATTCATACATACTAGGGCCAAGTTAGACAGGATCCAATTAACCTACCAGCATATCTTTGGAGTGTAGAAGGTAACCAGTTACTGGGGAATATTTTTTTATTTTTTTTACCGTGATTAATGTGTTAAACTAAAAAACACTAAGACCCCTTTCACACTGAGGCGCTTTATAGGCTCTATTTAGCTAAAAATAGCGCCTGTAAAGCGTCTCAAAAATCCCCTCCAATGTGAAAGCCCTGAGTGCTTTCACACTGGGGCGGTGCGCTTGCAGGACGTTAGAAAAAGTCCTGCAAGCAGCATCTTTGGGGTGGTGCGGTGAGTGGTGATAAACTGCTCCTCCACCGTCCATGCCCGTTGAAGACAATGGGCCGCACTTTCGAAGCAGCTGCACCACGCCTTGGAAGCGCGCCACTCCTGCCTGTATAGGCCATGGCGCGACTATAACAGCGGAGAATCGGGGTAGGTGCTACACTCCTGCTAGTCATAATTAAATAACTGACTCAGGACAAGTATCTAGCTAAGTAATTCTGACTTTTCAATGGCTTTGATGATATTTTTTCCTAGTAAAACTAGGAAATGACTGAGGGCCGGGTCACATCGGAATGCATGGCGGGAAAGGCGCATTCTGTATGCATTTCCAGCACTGCGCTCAAACCACACAGCCTTTGCAATCTACTGTGGATACCAGAGTAATCATAATGGCCCCAGATCTCAAGGTACCGCAATACCTTGTGATTTGGTGCGGTACATTTTTGAAAAGTAGTACATGTTTCTGTATTCTGGTGTGATTTGCAGCCATCTCAAATGAATGGTCTGCAAAATCACACTGCGCTGGAACGTGCAAAAATTCCGCAGGACCATAGGCTGCACATTTACTTTGAAGAAAAGATTAGTTTAGCAATAAGGATACATTTTGAGGTTTTGATTAAACAATGTGCAAGTTAAAAGAAATCCAGGTTTGCTCCTGGAGATTGGTACCATAATTTATGGCATATCTAAATCTCCAAAGAGAAAGACTATCATGTAAGGATTGTGATTACTTTGTTCTCCTGAACCACCTAGGTGTCATTGGCATCACCAGGGCCGTCTTTAATATTGATTGGACCCTAGGCAAATATTTTCTTGCCCCCCCCCCCCCCCCATGCAATTTCGCTCTCCACCTGCTCTGAGACATACAATAAATGGCAACTAGACTCAAAATCAATTTACTGAATCAAATCAGCAGCGATTTCAATTGGTTGCCAGAGGTTACAGCATGTCATTGCCGCTTGCTGTCTGGTTGCTAGAGGTTACAGCACACACTACTGCTCACTGATTAGTTGCTAGAGGTTACAGCACATGCTTTGGTGATGGTGAATATGACCTCAGGGGGGCATGATATACAGTACATATGAAGGCCACCTTTGTTTACATATCAGTGCAGCTGGCCGCCACTATTTACGTATGAATGCTGCCGCTATTTACATATCAATGCCGGTTAATTACATGTAAACATAGGGTCTGCAGGTGAGTCATCTGTACACAACAATAGGACAGAGTTGGGCAGCTTTAGTAGCAGCACTTAGGTATTGGGACACAGCACAGGTCTAAAACTTCAAGGGACAAGGGAATTTAAACCAGGATAGTTGGAAAGTATGAGGCAGCTGCTTTGGGCCCCACAACAATGGCAGATCCCAGGGCAGCTGCCCCTTTTGCCATGCCTTAAAGAAGGCCCAGGGCATCGCAAATGTGGGCACTTGGGGAGAGACTCCAGGTGCCTAACCTTAGCCTCTGCAACTGTTAAATGGAGCCTGCCAAAAGAAAAAAACTTTTCCTAGAAGCCACTGATGGAAGCATCATTGTTTGACTTTTAAGCACAAACTGGAGCAGTGTTGCACTGCACTACCTCTCCCCTAATATGTGCTATTTTGTTGTGCTTAGCACTTAGTTATCACATGCACTCTTAACTCTGGTTACTACTTTATGTAGACCGCTTAATTAAGTTTCACCTCATCCCAGCATTGCCTAGTAGATGTACATAACTGGCATATGTGATGCCCTTACTTCATACATGTTAATTGTAAGTGGGAACATGAACTCAATCCCTTACATTTAATAAACTAAACAATAATAATTCTTTAGATGTAAAACTACTTGGAAGATGAGAACAAAATCTATTTTAACTATAGCACGAAGCTAACTTGGCCAACATTTAATGGTCTTTCACTGGGCTTTGTTTTCTTACATTATCATTTCCTGAATTGTTTTTTAGGTTGAATATGTTTATTCAAGTGTTTTTCGCAGAAAGAGCAGTATATGGTACAAAAGAGAAAAAGGAGGGGGGATTGTGGTAAGCAAATACCAGAAATCAACATTATCATCAATAGATAACCTAAACATCTTAAGGCTACTTTCACATTGAAGCGGTAGCCACGGTCGCGGTAAAACCCCGCTAGTTTTAGTGGAGTTTTACCAGCAATAGGGCTTCGCTATGCGGGGGGGAGCGCCGCCCTTTTAACCCCCCACAAGGGGTTAAAAAGGGGTTAAAAGTGCCGACGCTCAGCGCTACCGAGGCGGTGTGCAGCCGCTTTGGAAGCGCTTGCCATTCATTTCAATGGCAGGGGCGGTAGAGGAGCGGTGTATACACCACTCCCCTCACCGCCCCAAAGATGCTGCTTGCAGGACTTTTTGTAACATCCTGCTAGCGCACCGCCCCAGTGTGAAAGCACTCAGGGCTTTCACATTGGGGTGGATTGGGGGGGACTTTTGAGGCGCTTTATAGATGCTATTTTTAGCTAAATAGCGTCTGTAAAACGCCTCAGTGTGAAAGCAGCCTTACTGGCTATGAAATACTACAAAATCAGGTGGTTCAGGTTAGTTGGAGTGAGCACCAGTGTGCATAGAAACAAAGTGTAAGCCTGCATTCACATAGGGACGACCCGACTTCGGCGTGACTTTGCTAGGCGATTTCAGCGTGAATTTCACCACAACTTCAGCGCGACTTCCAGCGCGACTTCAAGGACCTCAGGCGACTTTACAACACGACTTTTGCCAGGCGACTTTGCCTTGACCAATCAGAGAAGGGAGGGAGGGGGCTGCCTAAAAATAAATTCTATTCTTTTAACTGTAAAGTCGCTTCCATGTAGATGGGGATCCGACTTGGAGGCGACTTCTATTGAATCCTATGGGCACAAGTTGGATAGAAGTCGCCTAGAAGTAGTACAGGAACCTTTTCAGAAAGCGCCTTGAAGTCAGAGCGACTTCAGTCGTGTATATTAAGACGGCTCCCATTCATTTCAATGGGATTTCAAATGTCAAGTGACTTGGGGCGACTTGAGGCAACTCAAGTCGGATCGCAAGTCGCCCGTGTGTGAACGGGCACTAAGAAAGAGAGTGGGAGGGTAAAAGGTAAGGAGGAGAGATAGATACAGTATTCCGTATATCCTTCCAACATAGTACTCAACAGGCAGATCAATTTTATGTAAAGTATCAGAGCTGCCAGCTGTCAAGCATAGTCCACTTCAGTTACAAGAAAATCCATCTTGCAGTTACTTGTAAAAAAAAAAAAAAAACGAGTTATGGAACAGAGACACTCCTCAAAAACTCATCGGAGGAAGAATAATGGAGCCAAATATACCAGAGTTTGTTATATTTGTCTCAAGCATCTTTTTCCTTTGCCTGCATCTCTTCCATAAGCATGGTGTTATTAGGTATGTCAATCAATTTATAAAGAGGGGGATCAGTCTTCCAGAAACTAGTAATAAGTTGGCGTGTCCCCGAAAGAAAAAAATCTGAGGAGACTCACCTTTTGGGATTTGGCTGAGCCTGGGAGGATGGATAGGAGAGCAATTTTAGGGGAGGGGGTGAGAGATTCATCATAAATATCATTGCACACCGGAACTACCTGTCTCCAAAAGGGGTGGATAGAGTAATTTGTTGTTTTTCTCCTGGGTAAAACAGGAGACTGATGATTTGTGAGTGAAAATGAATGAGGTATTCCAATAACTTAGAGGAATTTCTGTCCCCAAGTCTCTGGACCATGATCGTGTGTAGGTGGGCAAGGTATTATGTGTCTGGGGGAGTATCTCCTTATATATCAAAGACAATGTATGTTGGGGGACCTGAGAGAGACTACACATTCCCTCGAAAGCTGTGAGAGGTCTATGAATCTGTCTAGAGAAGTGCAGGGAATTACAATATTTCATTAAGCCTAGGCTAGTTAACCAATCAGTCGTAGGAGGAGAACGTTCAGTCCCTGAATTCTTTTTTAGACATAAATGCTAAATGCACAAAATATAATTTGATACTAATGTTTATAGGTAAAGTTGATCCAGGGTATATCGGATTGCCTCTTGGGGGATCAGGAAGGATTTTTTCCCCTGCTGGAGTAAATTGGATCATGCTTTATTATTTTTTTTGCCTTCCTCTGGATCAACTGTGGGTATAGGGTAGTGTATATGGAGGTTTTCGATTTGTGTGTGTTTTTTGGGGGGTTGAACTAGATGGACTTGTGTCTATGTTTAACTATGTAACATCATATTTATATAGACAAGTGTAATGTGAAACTTATTTAAGCATTTCATCCATCAATTAACACAGATACAGTTACTGCTTACCTGTGTAAGCCTGGGTTCACACTGACAGTTTTCATTCCCGCATATCAGTCCCGACTACGGGGGCGAATTCCGAGACATCTGTGCGGGTTTCTGCACAGATATCTATGGCAATCGCACCCCGAAGTCACCAAACATAGTACAGAAACTACTTCTGTGAATTGGTGCGGCGTTGCAACGATTCGGACGGTGCCATTGCCAGCAGTTGCTGCCGATTTGGCATGTGATTTGACATGTCAAATCGCATGCCAAATTGCTCCAATGTGTACCTAGGCTTAAAGAGTTTCTGGTTACTCTTCTCAATTACCCTGTACCCCTTTAGCACTCATTTTGCTTACATTATGGATGGCCTGATAATGTGAAAATTTTGTTGCTTCTTCCCTGAGCTACAGAGAGTCTATGGCTCCACTTAATGGTACTAGCACCCCTGGCCCTTCAGTCATTTTGCTTGCCTTATAGATGGCCAGATAATGTAAAAATAATCATGGCTTGGTGCTGTAGACTGTTAACCTACTTCTCTAGGCATTGGCCCACAAGGTAACATTTGGTAAACATGGCTTTGATCACTTCTCATTCTTTTGGTTAATTACCTTTTCTTTCAATCCCACGGTCCCTCAGTACAAAGAGGTTACAGGTTTTACTTACATCTATTTTTTCCCATGAAAACAGATACACTAAAAGAGTACGCAATCAACGTTCCCATTAAATGTTGTGCTATTACAAATGTGGCTGAATCAGCCAATAAACTTATCTTAGCAAATACTGATAACCAAACAAATAAAATAGCAGCCAGCACATGGTTCATATTACTTTAAAATGCGGCACTCATTTTATGTCTTTAAACACTATATTAACATTAACATTTCTATCACCCAATTAGCTGTGAATGATGGCAACATTCCAATAGATTCCAGACCATGATATTTTTTAAAGTTCAAGGGACATCTCCGTAAGTGTTTGTGTGTGTGAATCAATATTCTGTATGGCTGGGATTGTAGCAGTGTGCAGACCCACAAAATCTGGTGCAATGTGGTACACTTAGTATACACACATGAGTCAGGTTTAGGCCTCATACACATGGGCGTATCTTTAAAAATAAACCAAACGTCGGGCCCGACGTCAAGGAAAAAAAAATCGGCGGATTTCGGCGTTATGCATCGGCGTTAGTGAGCGTCGGCATCAATAGGCGTTTTTTTAAAAAAATCATCCCTCTGCTATTTTTCAACCTAAAAACGTTGGCGTCAAAAAACGCCGGTACAATATTAGTTGGCATTTGTTGGCGATTTGCGGCGTCGGCGTCAAAAAATGGAAAAACGTTACAGCCTCAGAACGCGATGGCCGTGGGTTCTACTTTCAGCTCACTAACGCCGATGCCATCTACAGCTCAAAAACGCCGACGTTTTTATGGGGCCATTGACTAACATGGAGAGCTGCAAAAAACGCCAGAAAACGCCGGCGTCAAAAAACGTCCTTGTGTATGAGGCCTTAAAGCTATCAAATAGATATTATTATGTAGCAAATAGGTGCTTAGGTGATAGATTTTTGCTAGGAGAGGCAAATTTATTCAGGCCTGACTGTTGTGCAGGCCTGAATGTTTTGATTTGGGCGGGAGGGTCGCCCAGGAAGAGCTGGAGACTGCAGAGAGGAACACCCCTTGGTTACCCCTCCCCCTTTGTTTCCAGAAGGTTCTGGAAAAGGGGATGGGGAGGAGGTGGGACTTTGAGGCATGTTAAGGAGTCCTGACCAATCCCCAATCTTGATAGGCAGGGGACAGGCCTCCTTAAATACTGTGGTCTGCCCAGCTGGGGGGGGAGGAGAGTGTTGGGTGGAAGAGGAGATGTAGCAGAGATTGCGGAGGCCTCACCTGGGGAGTCCCCAGTTTGGGGGGGTGACCTTGAGGCCTGGGAGCTCAGGTGCAGCCAGGAGGAGAGAGATATCATAGAGCAGCACAAGGGAGCAGGAGAGCAACAGAGGCTACAGGAAAGACTCTTTAATGGATCCACCGGTGTCGGTGAGTGACATACCCTGGGAGCTGGAGAAGGTGGACTGGAACAGGCTGGGAGGATACAGTGGACAGTCTGTGGAGGTCAGAGGAGCCAGTCATGGAAGTGGTGTCACTAGGCAGTGGAGCAGTCCAGAGCAGCCAGGAGGGCTGAGGTGGCCTGGAAGAGGATGGGCTGGGAGCAGTAGTCTATCAAACTCTAGCTAGCACCAACGTACTCAGCTACACTTTGAGAGCCTGTGGCCTTTGCCTGTAATGGGCGGTCCGAAGGTCCTGCCAGCAAAAACGCAGGCCTCATTATGTGCTAGCTAGGCTGAAAGAAGATGTCGGAGACCTGATAAATTTCCCTTTGGGTCTCAGTGGATAGAAGCAAGTGTTGTGCAGGAGTAAGTGTGAGGAGTGTAACATTCAGCAAGTGTCAGTGCTGGAGGAAGAAGGAGTGTATATGGAGGTGTATATAGACAGTCCAATTTCTTGATCTATTGGGCATCCCACAGTCACCCCTACCCCATCCATGTTTATTTCCCTAATAAACAAAAAAACAAAGTACCGGCCTGTTCCGTGACTCTGGATGAAAGGAAATGTGTGATTGAGGGCAGAGTGACAAGTGGACCACATCAACCAGCCACCCTAAGGGCCATTGGCTATAATTACTTAGTTAAATTCGTTTTAAAGTTCTGTCTAAAACTATATAGAAAGACTTTGGGAAAATGTAAATTCTTATGACCTACATCATCCCAGGTCCTTCCTGTCTTTCTTGTCAGCTGTGGGGTAAGGAGTATGACCACATGCACCCCAGCTCTGAGATTGTTATGGAACCTAGTGCCTATTATAAGTGCATCGGCTGATTGTTCTGTGCTTGTGGTAGTGTTTTCCTGATGACCAAGTGCACCTGTATCTTTGCCGGTTTGCATCTGTTATTGCCCTTCACTACATTAAACAGATACTTCCACTGCCTGCTGCGTACCCTGACCTTTGCGGTTTTAGTACATACTTCTTCTGTCTGCTGCCTGCCCAGACCTTTGATGCATTGACAGATTTTGCCAACTGCCAGCTGCCAGTCCTGACTTCTCCAGAGTGATTTCCATTTTGTTTCTCAAATCATTGTATGGTCTGCTTTCATCTACCCCTAGTTAAAGAGGAACTGCAGTCTGTTCACATAATTTGTAATAAAACATCTTTGCCATTCTAAAGCTTCCCTTCAACCACTTTGCACATTGTTGTGTATATACTGTGATTCTGGACTTGCCAAATATGCTGCAGAAATCTCCTTCCACTGAGTCTGGCTGCAATCATTTTAACTGTGGGCAGCTGAAGCTGCTGCTTCTTCACATCCTGGATTTACACAGACAGACAGAGGCACACCTCCAGCTCTGCAGCTCTCATTTGCCCTCCTATGACTCATCCCCCTCCCTTCCTGGCAAACTCTCACGAGAGTGAGAGGGAGAGAGCTGCGCATGATGTCAAACGCCGAGGCTTTTTTCCAGACAAGAAACAGGAAGTGGGCTGTATAAGGTATTTACTGGCAGAAAAAAAATGTTTTACTATCCAAAGTTAAAAAAACAAGGGCAGAGGATTTAATAGATGGGAAGATGAAAAATTACTGAAGTTCCACTTTAAGGATTAAAGAACATATAATCTGTTACAATGTTTCAATAAATACCCTACTTAGATTACGTGTTATGAGCTGATAAATTGATAAAATGTTTTTCATTCCTTACAAAATGTTACAAATATTTAAAAATAGAATTAGTAACACACTGCAGATTGAAGCTATTTTTTTTGGAAAATGTACTTGATGGCTTTTAGAATAATTATCACCAAATAATTGTGCAATGCCATATGCCCATGGGCTGTGACCAGGTACATCAGTGGTTCTCAACCTCAGTCCTCAAGAACCCCCAACGGGCCATGTTTTCAGGTTTTCCTTTACTTCTCACAGCTGCTTTAAATCAATATCACTGACATGGTATTGATAAGAGGTCTTTTATGTAAGGGAAGTTCCCAAAACATGGCCCGCTGGTGGTACTTGAGGACTGAGGTTGAGAACCACTGAAGTACGTCATATGTTCCAAGAAGATCAAGTTCCGCAAACCCAGAGCTTTTTTTTGTCAGAGAATAAAGGCCTGTATACACAAGGCTAATTTCGGACGGGAGTTTTCGTATGACAAATTGACGTCTGAAATTCTTACAAGTTAGTATGCTCCTTTCGACATCTGATTTACATTTTTCGTCAGACAAAAGCTGGATGTGCAGACTAGTACATTTTTGTCGTACGACAGCGCCATGTGCGATTTTCGGATGGTGTGCACCGAAATTGACACACAAAAGTCTAAAGTACAAACACGCATGTTTGGAATCACTGAACGACCCGGAAGTGTTTGGTCGTGTAAACTGGCGATCGTAATTCACATTTAACATTCATGAAGCGGCAATTGAAATTACGAAATGCAGCGCACATTATTATCTTTTTAATAGCGAAATTAGCGGAATTGGCCCAAAGGGGGACGCACCAAAAATTTACTTCCTCTTTATACCCTCCTAGTACGTCACTACGTTCGCCTTTGTCGGACGAAAAATTTCCGATAGTCAGTATGCTCTACAACAGGGATATGCAATTAGCGGACCTCCAGCTGTTGCAAAACTACAATTCCCATCATGCCTCTGAATCTGGGTGTCATGCTTGTGGCTGTGCCTCATGGGACTTGTAGTTCTGCAACATCTGGAGGTCCGCTAATTGCATATCCCTGCTCTACAAAATCATGGATATGCGCTTCTGACAAAAATCAGACGCTCGGTCGTCAGAAAATCGGACCGTGTGTACGAGGATCACACAAGCCAGTTCACACCGAAAATTACCTTCCCTAGGCCAATACAGAACTCCCCCCCAGAACACAGCCCCCCCGTACAGAGCTCTCCCTTGTACAGAGCTCTCCCACCAACCTCCACCCCTCCCCCGGTACAGAGCTCCCCCTTTCCCAAGTACAGAGCTCTCCCAACCCCCTAAGCACACAGCTCTCCCCCAAAACCCCCCAGTTCAGAGCTCTCCCCCCATTCCCCAAATTTGCCACCCAGAGAGAGGGGCTGCTGCTAGAACATGCAGATGAGAGTGGAGAAGTCCTCAGTGCTGGTTGGGGGAGATAACTGCGTGTAAATCCCCGGCCCCTTCTCTGATGTGACAGGGATGATGTAGGGCAGAGCCACCAGGTGAGGTGTGTTGTTACAGAAGCTGTGTTTACAAGTGACAGCGGTAAGAATAGTATTCCAACTGACAAAAAGCCCCGAGCAAACTTAAAGTATAACTTAAGGCAATTTTTTTTTGTTTTGGATAGCATGGAGAGGAATTAGAACCCCTGTCAGTATTTATTGCTGTCTGTACTGCCATTAAGGAGATGCCCCCTATTTGTCCTGTTTACCATTATTGTTGAAAGTGAAAGTAAAAGAAAACCCCATATTTTGGGTTGTCCCCAGAAAAGTAATAGAAGGGATATCTTCCAATGTGGACACTAGTTCTGGTGACCTGGGGGTCCCCAAGGGATTCCCTTCATTTGCAAGGATTTCCTCTCACTTCCTGTTTAGCTATAGGACAGAAAGTGAAGGGAAATCTCTGCAATGGGATACAGATGACGAAAAGGGGTTATAACCCTCCCTTACTCTATCCAAAAAAAAAAGTTTTGCCTATAGTTTTACTCTAATGTTCAAATCAACGCAAAATGTCTTCTTTCCCCAGAGATACCAGTTCATAGGGCAGGGAGTAACAATGGTGATAAGCAGGTAATGCACCACATCAGAGGCATAACTAGAACCTTCAGGACCCCGGTGCAAGAAATTATGAAGGGCCAACCGGCCAGGGCCCTTCCCTCTTCCCACTGATCCTGGGGCCCTTTACTCCTATCGCAGGTCTCTTTATTACGCTACCGCAGCGGGGCCCTTTCACAAGTTCTGCAGCGGGCCCCTTTCTGCCATCTTCGGGCCTCCCCATGGTGGTGAAATGCCAGGGCCGGGTCACAATTGCAACCGTTGCAATCCTGATAGTTCCCTCACTGGTGTCAGTAGTTTTAATATTTATTTTAATTTTATTATATTTTTACCAATTCATTTTAATTTTATTTCTTTTACAAATGTATTTTTACAATTTTTTACAATTTTTTTTAGGAGCTCTGTTGGGGGGCTTTGATGAGCTATCAGGGGTCTAAACAAACCTCAGCTCTCAATTTCCATCTGTGTAGCCTCAGCTGCACAGAAGGAATGGACAGGAATAGCTGTGCGCCAAGCCTCCCATTCATTCAGAAATGGAAGTATAGAAAAATACAGTTTACTATGCTTCAGTTATGAATGAACCAATTGGTACCAATCACTGACTCTGTTCTTTCAGAAAAGGAAGGAGCAGGTAAATGACAAATTTACCGACCCGTTCCCATCTCTCCATCATGACACATCTTCTACAGCAGCTGGCAGGAGAGAGGAGGGGGGAACACAGCAGCTCTGTGGGGGGACCAGGGAAGCACACAGGGACCCTGGGAACAACAGAAGACAAGTAAACTGGATAGAGGAAAATAGAGGAGATTGGATCCTCTAAATGCCACCCCGCCATCTCTCTTATTCAGGTGTACAAGGGAGGCACATGGGCCCCCTGGACCATGGGGCCCGGTTGCAATTGCAACCACTGCAACTCCTATCGTTACGCCCCTGCATCACATGCATGTTCCTTTCTCAGAAAATACAATGTGATAGCAATGCTTGAAATGCATGTCCTTGGTGGCCACTCTGTATATATCAAGCTACTTCAAACCTTTGGGTTTTTTTTTTACAAAGGACTTTTGCATGCACGATAAACTGTAAAGTCAGAATTATTCCTATTGAAAGAAAAAGCCATTCTGTGAAAGGTGCCATTAAGTTAATCCCTCCAATAAACTGAATCGGTAACCCTGGTAACTGCGATGACATTTTATGTGGAAACTTCAAGAGAAGAGGACTTAACACTTCGAGGAAGGGTTGTGACGCCACATCCAGTCAGGTCTAGTAAAGTAAATAATAAATTGTGTTAGTCTTGAAAGGTAAATAACCATGCAGCGGAATGGCAGCAGTCAGTAGGTAGGAAAGTGAATGTATGGGTGTGGTGTTTAATCTTATCTCTGGTCTACCTGTGAGGTTATTCCCCAACACCACACACGTATAACAGCTGTGTACCATGGAAAATTGGGACATCACATTTACCTTAGACCTAGATACGCCAATATACATAATACAAATTTCATACATTAAAAAGAACATTAAAACATTTTTTTTTAAACAGTTTCCATAATGAAAAAGGTACCAATCACCATTTTGTATCTGATTATAATTATACCAGATTACAGGGAAAACGCATCATAGTTTGGATTAAAAATCCTAGCAATCCAGGCTACTTTTTGTACAAGTGTGCCATCTTTAGGAAGTTTTTCCCCTAATAGAAAATCTGCTTCCCTCCAAGTCTGTTGAAAAAGTGTCTAATTGCATAAGGGCAAAAAAAACCTCTGGTCAGGTAGCTAGTCACTGTCTACATGTAAAATTGCTTCATTTTCTACTTCCCCAGAGTCGCTGCTTTATATTTGGAGTAGGTAGGGCATGCTGATGTCACCGATTGTTTTCTATGTGTCTGCAGTGAACGGATCCTTTTACAGCTGGCCGGCTGATGATTTTATATGCCTAATTGGAGCTGCTTTGATGTAAGTGCAATACTCTTTTCGATATTAAAGTATCATACAGTATTACACCATTGTGAGCCCTTTTATCCATATGTACACCTAGAGTTGCCACCTGATCCCTTTAAACCCGAACACATATGAATTACACAGGTTCTGAGGCTGATTTAATGCAGATAAGGCACCAAGTGAGTTTAATTATCACCTTAATCAGCCACAGAGCCTGTGTAATTAGTATGTGTTCACGTTTAAAGGGATGAGGTGGCAACCCTATGTACACCCATGGTGAGATCACTGGATTTTAGAGGATTGCGGGCAGCGGCGGCTGGTGTGGGAGGGGCGCTGGGGCGCCACCTCCCCGCCGGCAAAAGACGAGAAAAAAAAAGTCAACCCCGCCCACCTACAGGTGGCGCCGGTACATTGACTTTCTTTTTTTTTTTTTCTTTTCGGCTCCTTGGCTGTCAACTATTAATTTGAGTGAACCACGGAATAGACGTAATTTAGTCGGAGTCTTGGACACATTAAGTATACACAAGCCCAAATTTCCCTAGTCCACCGTTGAGATCCACA
>BLSH010534152.1:178661-214113 GCA_018402905.1 Glandirana rugosa | reverse complement strand
GTTAGCCCAACCCCCCCACAGTAAGAACACACCCAGGGAACACGATTAACCCCTAGCTCTCCCCCTGCAGGTTAACCCCTTCACTGCCAATGACATTTATACAGTAATCAGTGGACATTTACATTTCTGATCGCTGAATAAATGTCATTGGTCCCAAAAAAGTGTCAAAATGTTCCGACATGTCCCCCCCAATATCGCATTACCGCTAAAAATCGCAGATCGCCGCCATTACTAGTAAAAAAAAAAAAAAAAATAAAAACCCCAGAAATGAATTCTCACCATCCATAAACGCGGCCACTTTTGCGCAAACCAATCAATAAACGCCAATTGCAATTTTTTTTATCGCAAATATGAGGAATTATATAAATCGGCCAAAAACGGTGAAAAAAAAATGTTTTTTTATATATTTTTTTTTTATTTGAATTTTATCAAAAAGTAAGAAATTTGGGTTTTTTTGCAAAATGGTCGCTCTTCTTTTGTTTATAGCGGCGATAAGAAGTGACGCAGAGGCGATCAAATACCACCAAAAGAAAGCTCTATTTGTGGGAAAAAAAGGACGCAAATTTTGTTTGGGTACAACGTCACTCGACTGCACAATTGTCAGTTAAAGCGACGCAGCGCCGAATCGCAAAAAGTGCTCTGGTCCTAAAGTGGGAAATACTTCCGGGGCTGAAGTGGTTAAACCATAACCTAGAAAGAAAGAGGAGAAAGGTGAAAAACAAAAAGCAAAATGAAATCCCCACTATCACGGGAATAGGTGTCCCCCATTTAAAGATTTTCCCTTACCTTCTCTTTCTGTAACAACTGTAAAAAGTTTGGATTTCTCTTCACTTTTTGCCTCACTGATTTCAGGATGATTACAGTGGGTGAATTTCCACCAACTGGAACACAAACAGCAATACAAACCTGACAAAGCTTCTGACTTGCCTACTGTAAAAAAAAAAATTGAGTTTAGATGTACTGTAACGTTAAAAATTAAAACATAAGTCCTCTGCAGAAAAGACAAAATTTATATTTTACAGATTCAGGTATAAATGTTAGTGGAATGGTGCCAAAATCATATTGTCTAATTCATTCACAGAAATGCACTTACTAAAAAAATTTTCTACTTACACCTTTAGCCTGGGTTCACACTATAGCGATGCCAGGCATTGCATGCGATTCACGCCACACTGCTGTGCAGATCACATGCAATGTCTGTGCGATGCAAATTCAGCCATACAGATTGTTTGGCTGAATTCGCATCACGTTCAGGCCAAAATGGTGCAGGACCCATTTTTTGGTCCGCTCTGGAATTGGATCACATGGGTGTTTACACCGATTCCTGCCCAAATTCACAGTTCGCACTGCAAACCGATCTGGGGGTGTTATTAACTTTGTACTGACACCCGCAGTGGTTCGCAGAGGTCATTGGCGATTCAGGTGCAATGCGGGAAACCGCACAGGATTCACAGGGTCTCCCGCATCGCACCAGTGTGAACCGAGCCTTAAAGCGGTTGTCTACCCGGAAAAAAAATAAATAAATAAAAATAAAAACCTGCAAGACAATAGCATAATGAGCTAGTATGCACCGCTCATTATGAAATACTCACCTTGAAACGAAGATCCGACCGGGCTGCTCGGTACCCTCTGAGGGAGCGGACATCTTCCCTCGGATCTTGCTTCTGGGTAGACGTCATTCCCGCACATGCGCACGAGAGCCCGTCTTTCCGGCAAGGTCCGGAACTATTGGCGGGCCTTTGCCGGGACATACACAGCACATCCGCAGCAGATTAGAGAGGGAATATCTTCTAAACAGTACAGGTTTACAAGATATTAATTTTACCTACAGGTAAGCCTTATTATAGGCTTACCTGTAGGTAAAAGTAAACAAAATGGGTAGACAACCACTTTAAGGCTACTTTCACACTGCACACCTGTGCAGCGTAGCTATGGTCGCGGTAAAACCTTGCTCATTTTAGCTGCGCCGAAAGCTCCACTTTTGAGTCTGGAGCGCGGCGCTTCCCCCCCCCCCCGGGGTTTAAAAAGGGGTTAAGGGCACCGGTTAGCGTCGCTGCCGAAGCACTGTGCTGGTGCTTCAGCAGAGGTGCCCATTCATTTCAATGGGCAGGGTGGTGTAAGGGTGGTATATACACCACTCCCGCAGCGCCCCAAAGATGCTGCTTGCAGGACTTCTCTGAACGTCTCGCAAGCGCAGCGCCCCAGTGTGAAAAGTCCCACTGAGAAGAATGGGCAGGAGTTTTGAGGCGGTTTTCAGGCGTAATTTAGAGGCTATTTCTTGCGCTAAAAGGCCTGAAAACCACCTCAATGTGAACGTGGCTTAAACGGCAACATTGAGAGAAAATTTATTAAAGATCACATATATATGAAACATGATTGTGGCATTACTCCATTGGAAATGACTGGTGTAGCAATGTCAGGGTTTCTGGTAGTTAAAAAAAAAAAAAATACCCACTGTGCAAGGTGGCAATGAAAACGCTCAATAAACGCAAACTTGGTTAAGCATTGACTTAACTTTCTGCCAAGTAATTGACATTGTCAGAAATAACAGCTTGTGTAATAGAGATGCTTATTTACCATATATTTTCCTCTCACACTACACACCTGTCTTTTATCCCCTCCCTATGTCTGGCAGAGCGTCAACTCTATAAACATAGCCCTTGCCCTGAAATTCAATGACGTAGGGTTCTGAGTTTGGAAAATTAAATAGTTTGGTTTAGAACAGACCTGGGGCTGGAAAAAAAAAATCTTGAGGGGTGAGGCAGGAGAATAGAATTATTCTACACTTATGTTTGTTAAATGCTACGTGTAACGCAGAATAAAATGAGAAAGTCTGTTGACTGTACTTGATCACCCCTGTTAATTGTTTGGTGAGGGGTTAGCAATGCGATGGCTATACATAATCAGCTGATGTAACACGCAGCAATTCTGCCATCTTCTTTTCTACCACCCACCTATTTTTTCCTAGCCATCTTCTTATGAAAATAGGTGCATACTTCCAACGTTTCTACATACACTCTCAGATAGATACTTCTCTGTAATTACTGTATAATGTTCAGTCCAGTCAGTTCACTTCCTTCTCCAATAGGCCATCTGTAGCCTATCGGAGTTGATGCTTTTAGTTTGCAAAACCACGGCTCAGTTGTCTGTAGGCAGGAGTATGATGTATTTTGTATTGAGTTTGATTTTGGTGTCATGCATCTTTAACCACTTCAATACCGGGCAATTTCCCCCCCCCCCCCCCCTTCCTGCCCAGGACAATTTTCAGCTTTCAGAACTGTCACGCTTTAAATGACAATTGCGCAGTCGTGGGACACCGCACCCAAACAACATTTTTATAATTTTCTTGCCGCAAAGAGCTTTCTTTCGGTGGTATTTGATCACCACTGGTTTTTTATAAACAAATGAAAAAATACCGGCATTTTTGAAAAAGTTTTTCTTTGTTTCCGTTATAAAATGTTGTTTTCTCCTTCACTGACGGGCATTTATGAGGTTGCACTAATGGGCATTGATGAGGTGGCACTAATATGTAAAATTGATGGGCACTGATAGGCGGCACTGATAGATATGCAGCACTGATGGGCACTAATAGGTAGCACTGATGAGGAGGTACTGACAGTCATTACTGATGGCCACTGATTGGCATCTGTGAAGGGCACTGACTGGCATTTTGATGGGCACTGATTGGCAGCTGTGGTGGGCACCTCTGATATGGGCTGTGCTGATAATCAATGCTCTGATTATCAGCACACAACCCCCTCTGGCAGGAGAGCCGATAAACCCTGTCAGCACGAACCGAGGAAAGCCGATTACCGGCACTTCCCGGTTCACCCTGTGATCAGCTGATCACGTGGTAAAGAGCCACCGTCAGAGGCTCTTTACCTCGATCAGAGATGCAGTGTGTCAGAGTGACACACCAGCGATCGTGGGTTATCATGCTGGACGTCATATGACGCCCAGTCAGGATAAAAAAACACTTACCGGCCATCATTCTGCATACGGCGGGTGGGAAGGGGTTAAAGTGTCACTAAACCCACATCAGAAAACTATCAATAAATACATGCTGTACACATGCAGTCATTATGAGATTTGTTTTCTGTATTCTGCAAAAAACCTGGTTGATCCTACTGTTCTCTGTCCAAGTCCTTGATGCCATTGGGGATTTTGCAGAGAGTAGTTGGCAGCTTCGCACTTGCTCAATTTTCAGTGAGTTTCTATGCTGAACATTTCCTCTCTATCACATCTGAGCAGCCCATGTGACTATAGACACAGACACTATATACACAGTGGTAACTATATACACAGTGATAGCCCACTCTCTTCCTCCTCCTCCATGCCCACTAACCAGCTAAACATAATCAAGGTAGGATATTACATTTAGATTAATGGAGGCTTCAGCTTTCTGTTATTCTTAGACACAGGCTGGAGGGGCATGACCCAGCCTGTGACTGGCAGAAATCCACCCACATCATGGCATGTTATTGCCAAAAAATAATAAAGCTTTGATTTAAAATATATATTTGTATGACAATTAAAAACGGTTTATTGATATTTTTACTCTGTATTCAAAAGGCTGTTTTTTTCCATTTTGACAAGCAGCAGAGGACTAGAAGCTCCTCCTAGTTATGTTTCCCTGCAGACAGGCTGGGAAAGAGCAGGGTCATGAGACAGTTGTATATTGATTAGGAAAAAGGTATTTAGATTGCGTTTTTTTTTTTTTTTTTAATTATTACAGTGTCACCCATATACATCAATAGAAAGGACGATGTAAAATAAAGTATAATTTTAAACATTTGGCTGGTTTTGTAAAGGGGTTCCAATTTCTGTTTAGTTATTTCTCCCCTGGTGTATGTGTAACTTCCCATTTGTGAAGGGCATACATACCAGTGAAGACAGTGTCAGGCACACTGTCCAACAAGTGAATGGAAGTGAGAGGGTCTGTCTTAAAGTGGATGTAAACCCGATTCATGAAATTTGAGCTGGGCACATATCTGCCGTGATTTCTTATCCCTCTTCAAAGTACTATGTCTTATGGCTTTCTCCTGCTCCGTACCTCTGTTATCAGCCTGAGAACTTCTGATAAGATCTCTGACATATGACTACACTGTTACTGCTGAATGAGGAAGTGAAAATTCTAACAGGATGTGTACTTTCTAAACAGTATATAAATTTGAAGACAGACGATATACATGTAAAACTTATGCAAGAGGACTTGTTTCATCTCTGTGTATCATCTGAGGCTGTTCACTGGGTATAGGTGAAGGTTTACATCCACTTTAAAGAGTTTGGTAACCCCAAAAAAAATGGATTCTGTTCCTATAAAGCATTATATCCACTTCACCTCTGGAAGAATTTCCCAGTTAAGGACCTTTTTGCGATTCAGCGCTGCGACGCTTTAACTGACAATTGCGCGGTCGTGTAACGTTGTACCCAAACAAAATTTCCGTCCTTTTTTTCCCACAAATAGAGCTTTCTTTTGGTGGTATTTGACCCACTCTGCGTCATTTCTGATCACCGCTATAAACAAAAGAAGAGCGACCATTTTGCAAACAAACCCAAATTTCTTACTTTTTGCTAAAATTCAAATCCAAAAAAAATATATAAAAAGACATTTTTTTCCACCGGTTTTGGCCGATTTATATTCTTGCTCATCCCCGTTCTTTGCCTGTGGCCGCTCATCGCGTCCCCTAGCGGCGCGCACCCCCTTGCCATTTGCAGATCGCCATCTTTTTATGGCGATTCACAGCCAGCGTCCACACTACCGCCGTAAATATGCGGTAGGCAGTGTGGAACTGGTTAAACAGCACACTGCTTGTGCTGTGTCATTTGGCCCCCTGTATCATTTGAAATACCTGGCTGATTCTGCCAGTTTCTACCTTCCCTCTGTACTTTGCCCACGATATATCAGGGCTGCTGAGCCCTGACACCGTTGTCAATGTATGCGCCTCTGACACCTGCTGCTATCTGAAGCTTTCCTGTCTTCCTCTGTCCTCCTCCCCCCTGCCTGTCAGCTCTCGCTAGCACTGATCTGCTCCTCTCCCCACTGCTTCAAAACTATCTGACCTTTATATCATCCCCTTTCTCAGATAAAAAAAGTGTCCTAGTGCCTGTGCTTTATATTTAACAGTGTCTTCCAGCGATCACATGACACCAGGCTCTCTGCTCCTCTCTTCCTCCCTGGCGAACGTCATCAGGGGAATCTTGGCCCGCTGGAGATATCAGACGGGGAAAGCTGAGAGCCTGGAGTATCACTGGAAGACACTGTTAAAACAGGTAGAAATCTTTTTTTTTCTTTTATAAAGCGCAGACACTAGGGCACAACTTTTTATTTGACAGAGGGGACAATATAAAGATGAGATAGTGGCTTAACAACTACTTTAACTTAGCTGGAAACATACCTTTCAGACCCCATTCCCACAAGCATAAACTCATAATCTCTGTGGTCTTTGCAAAATAAGGTATAATCAGCACCACAAGATAGGGGCAGAGAACAGCCAATTACAGTGCAGCCAATTGTAAAATCACCAGATGTATTGCACAGCCAGAATGTGCTGATGTTCTGTGTGTGATGCAGCTATCTCAACATGTTATGTGGAGAAGATTATTCAGTAAATATTGTTTGCTTAAATGAACAGTTGCCTCGTATGAAGTATTTTTTGCCAGTGTCTTATCTCCTGAAGGTAACGGCATATAATCTATGCATAAGACTAAAGCCCCGTACACACGGGTGCGACGGTCGTACGACCGGACGTCCAAAATCGTATGTTGACTGTTGTGTCTCGCATACTCACGTGCACTAAGTGATCGTACAACCAAGCATAACGTAGTGACATGCTATGAGCGTATAACAAGGAAGTTCAGGTGCATGTGATTTGTGAATTAGGAACATAGGTTTCCCAGAACGGACACTTCCGGGCGTTCCTGACTTCTGAGCATGCCTGTTTGGCACGTACAACTTTGTTGGACCAACTTCTCTATACATGCGGTACAACGGTCGTACAACCGATTGTTGTACAACCAATGTTTTCTAGTCTGCTCATCCAAAATGTTGTTGTACAACGGCTGCTGTAATCGCGTGTACTAACAGTCGGATGATCGTACAACAAGCTGGTTGTACGACTGTTGTTGCACAACTGTTGTACCGTGTGTACGGGGCTTTAGAGCTTGTGTTCTGTACTGTACAATTAAGGATTTTACATGGGGAAGGTGGTTCAGTATTGAGTTAGCAGACTTTGCATTTTGGTGCAAGTGTAACTTTAACTTTGATTCAGTAGTACTTATCCAGAATTTAAACTAATTCATATTCCTTCTGAATTCTATTATAAGCTGTACTGCTATATTATATAATACAATGACTGTATACATATCATTGTATTGAACCTGCATATGTAAATGTCAATATCTTTTATGCATTCTTTTAAGAAAAAAAAAATGAAATAAAGTTGCATTGTGGTTTGTAGTTATATAAGGGGGCAGCTATATTTGTATATAACAGGGATATGCAATTAGCGGACCTCCAGCTGTTGCAAAAAAAAAAAGTCCCATCATGCCTCTGCCTCTGGGTGTCATGCTTGTGGCTGTCTGAGTCTTGCAATGCCTCATGGGATTTGTAGTTCTGCAACATCTGGAGGTCTGCTAATTGCATATCCCTGGTATAGAACATATGCAGGCTCTGTTTATGGCTTAGGAGTACTGCATAAAAGGTGTGCCTAAAGCAATCAAGACTTAAAGTGAGCATGTGCTTTACCCATGTTGGACAACTTTACATGTTCACTTAAATGCCAGACCCAACATGTTGCTCATATTTACCTTTCCTTGAATGACTTAAGAACTGGTCACAAGTATTAAAATAATTGTTTTACGTGTATGGTCAGATTTGTGGTTCTTTTTTTCTCAGTGTATATTTACCTGTCAAATCAAAAGAACTAAAAACAAAGCACTCTCTCTATGCTATAGCATAGAATAAGAATTATATTAAAGGCTTGCTGACTGCCAGCAGTACATTTTCTCCTTGCGGGTAGCTCCTGTATGTCATGGTGCTCATAAGCACTGCGTGCCTCTTTGAGGCTAGCAGCAGGGCATTCTGCAACCACTGTGTCCCCCGGACACAGTGGATTGCAATGCATGGCATCTGGTTGCTGTGAGTGGCCCAGATACCACATGATTGCTTTTGCAAAATTTAAGTATACTATGTTCACAGCCACTCCTTTGTCTAAGGTTTTGTTTACCTCATAAAAAAATCTGATTTGTTTGACAGCTTCTGTCTTTCATGAATTCACGCTAGCTATTGCTTAAAATATATTTTGTCTCACATGGCACGCATACCACAAATTACACCCCAAAATACATTCTGCTACTCCTCTTGAGTATGGCAATACCACATGTGTGAGACTTTTACACTGCCTGGTCACATACAGGAGGCCCAACATGCAAGAAGCACCTCCAGGCGTTCTAGGAGCATAAATTACACATACAATTTCCTGACAACCTATCACAATTTTGAAGGCCCTGGAGCACCAGGACAATGGAAATGCCAACAAAATGACCCCATTTTGGAAAGCAAACACCCCAACGTATAATCTAGGAGGTATAATGAGTCTTGAACGTGTCATTTTTTTCCACAACTGTTTTTAAAATGTGGAAATAAAATGAAAACGCATTTTATTTTTACACAAAGTTGTCCATTTATAAGACATTTCTAAGACACAGCATGTGCATACCATAAATTACACCCCAAAATACATTTTGCTACACCTCCTGAGTATAGCAATACCACATGTGTGAGACTTTTACACAGCCTGGCCAAATACAGAGGCCCAACATCCAAGGAGCACAGTCAGGTTGTTCCAGGGACATAAATTACGCTCTAATTTTCTGACAAACTATCACACTTTTGAAGGCCCTTCATATTTTTAACACATAACATGTACAGTGCCTTGAAAAAGTATTCATACCTCCACATTTTGTCATGTTACAACCAAAAACGTAAATGTATTTTATTGGGATTTTATGCGATAGACCAACACAAAGTGGCACATAATTGTGAAGTGGAAGAAAAATAATAATTGTTTTTTTACAAATAAATATGTGAAAAAAGTGGCGTGCATTTGTATTCAGACCCCTTTACTCTGATACTCCTAACTAAAACCTAGTGGAACCAATTGCCTTCAGAAGTCACCTAATTAGTAAATAGGGTCCACCTGTGTGTAATTTAATCTCAGTATAAATACAGCTCTTCTGTGAAGCCCTCAGAGGTTTGTTAGAGAACCTTTGTGAACAAACCGCATCATGAAGGGCAAGGAACACAACAGACAGGTCAGGGATAAAGTTGTGGAGAAGTTTAAAGCAATGTTAGGTTATAAAAAAATCCCAAGCTTTGAACATCTCACAGAGCACTGATCAATCCATCATCTGAAAATGGAAAGAGTATGGCACACCTACAAACTTGCCAAGACGTGGCCGTCCGCCTAAGCTAACAGGCCGGGCAAGGAGAAGCAGCCAAGAGGTCCATGGAAAGTCTGGAGGAGCTGCAGAGATCCGTAGCTCAGGTGGGAGAATCTCCAAGGTCCTGGAAGGCAAGGTAAGTACCATACAGGATAAACAAAAATAATTCCATCACAACATAAATTCGTAAAAAAATGTATAGCAAACATATATGCGTTTATGCATTTAAAACTGCAGAACACTCTGCCTGGTAATTGGAGTGGAGCATCTGCCATGGCGTGAAATAAAACACTTAGGAATGGATAAAAAGACCATATGGTAATACAAAAATTAGCTTCAGTAGAGAGATGGCATCATTGTAAACCCGACACCTTTCGTGGGATAGTACCCACTCATTAAGGGTAGATGCACATATAAAAATAAAAGGAAACAGAGTAAAAATATCCAAGCGTCTAATGGCATATCTGTGTGATGGAGTACATGATATGAGTGCAAAGGGGGGTGAGATAATCAACCTACCCTTGAAGAACGCCATGTGCGGTGTAGCAATGTGGGCCAGGCTGCCTGGAAGTCTGTCACGGGAGCTGAGGACACTGACATGAGCCGGGGATGGAACCACCAGGCAGAGCACCTGGACAGCAGACATCTGTGGATGAATATGTATGTGTAAATGGGTTGAATGAGATGTGTATGAAAAGTGCTGAATGTGAAAACAAAATGGCGAAGCCATACACCAAAACAAGGAATGGGGAGGCAAAAGGTAAGTGCCTGTGATGAGGTATAAAAAGGCTGGAGTCAGAAAAAACCTAGACCAAGATCCACCACCAAGGGTGGCTATGGGAGAGGTGCAAAAAGCGTGAGAGAAACGAAACGTCAAATAATTACCACAGATACGAAGTCAGGGAATAAGTCTGCAACCAGCTGTGTCCATGTGCATGTAGAGTGCTATCACCAAGCTGTCTGCTATCAGGTGGACTCAGCTCCCGTGACAGACTTCCAGGCGGCCTGGCCCACATTGCTACACCGCACATGGCGTTCTTCAAGGGTAGGTTGATTATCTCGCCACCCTTTGCACTCATATCATGTACTCCATCACACAGATATGCCATTAGACCCTTGGATATTTTTACGCTGTTACCTTTTATTTTTATACAGATATGTGTGCATCTACCCCCGATGAGTGGGTACTATCCCACGAAACGTGTCGGATTTACGATGATGCCATCTCTCTACTGAAGCTAATTTTGGTATTACCATATGGTCTTTTTATCCATTCCTAAGTGTTTTATTTCACGCCATGGCAGATGCTCCACTCCAATTACCAGGCAGAGCGTTCTGCAGTTTTAAATGCATAAAGGCATATATGTTTGCTATACATTTTTTATGAATTTATGTTGTGATGGAATTATTTTTGTTTATCTGTATGGTACTTACCTTGCCTTCCAGGACCTTGGAGGGTCAGTAAACAATTGTTTCTGTACAACCTACAAATGCTTTACTCCAATTATCCTAAACGCATAAACGCATATATTTTCTATTCAATGCATGTTGTGATGTAATTATTTTGTTTATGATGTATGGTACTTACCTTGCTTTCCAGGATCTTGGAGGGCTAATAAACAATTCTTTTTGTACAACTCACATTGCTCAGTGTCCTTATATATCCTCATTTAAAGTCCCAACTTCCTTCTCCTTTCTACACACCAAAATACATTCTGCTGAGCAAATGGTAAACAAAAGATTACCTGTGGTTTTAGTAGTGCAGTTGTCCACAGCAGGAGAGCACTGATCCAGGCAGCAGGCAGGGACGTGGTCAGCGACAGCGAACTGAATTTTCCAGGCAGTAGGCAGGAATATTGTCCATAGTCGGTATAGGCAGGGATACTGTCCATATACAGTATAGGATCAATGCAGGTAGAGATATCGCCAGCAGTGCGAAAATATTGGTCCTGGTAGTAGGCAGGAACATGGTCCATAATACAGGTAGCAGGCCAGGAAATAATGGGGACAGGGTAGAGGCTTCTCCCACCCAAAACCAAGAAATCACACAACTCCAATAGCAGGGTACAAGATCAGTCCAAGAAGGAGGCAAAAGACATAGTCAAACAGTCCAGGGTCTGTTCCAGATCAGGCAGAGGTATGTACAGTTTAGCGTTAGGCAGAAGCATGATCAAATAACAGGCCAGGGACAGTTACGGGGAAGACAAAGTTATGTACAGAATTGTGCAGTGGCATAAGCTGCGTGGAGGTAAATGACAGGAATTGAGAATTACGTTTACCATACTTCACTAATAATGTACAGAAGTATGGTAACAGCGGAAACAGTCACCTATACAGAGGCCTGTTTGGGAAGGACACTGGGGACAATGATACACAGTGTCTCTTCTAACTCCTCCTCTGGAGCATACCAAGCATTTCTTTTGACGTCTTTGGCCTGTTTCATGGGGGGGGGGGGGGGGTTGTTCTCAGGAAAGTGCCATTTGTGGAGTCCGCTCACTGAATCAGAGCGACCGTTTTCTGGTGGGCCTTCAGGATACAATAGGGCAGTGATAATTTCTTCTTGGTAATGAAGATCGGATATGGGAGTCTCGGTAGATTTACGGTAAATATTAAAAGTATTATACATGGCCAAACTGAAAAAGTAAATGGAGATCTTTTTTTATACTAATGGCGTTTTTTTTGTGGGAAGGTAGGATTTGATCATTTAAGTCAACTCCCCCATGAACAAATTAGTCGTGGACACAAGCTGGTTTCTGGATTGGGCCATTTCTTATGGGGGTTTTCACGTAGGTGTCATGAATCGATGAGAGCATGCAGACGTTTCATCTGTTTTTCCACCTGATGTCATCATTCCCCAAAGACGTCATCTCCCCTCATCGTAGTCTTTCATTAACGAGCCTTTTCGGCAAACCCTTCCTATTGGCTTTCACTGTACTGCAGCATGCTGGAGTCATCCTTCGGTGAAGATTGGGGAAGAGGGGCAAGCTTGTGTAGTAGATATCCACATATAGATGTTAACCCTTTTCAAGGAGTGGATAGACAAGCTCCCAAACAACTTTTCTTCTGGCTCCAATGTACTCTGGGCATTCGGGGGGATGCAGCTGGGTGTCCTTCCCTTCGTACACCAGGAAGGCATAAATGTACTCCGTGGCTCGGTCACATCGTTTGTACAGTTTAACCCCATATTGCTAGGAATAAACTGGTTGAAATCCAGCCTGCCTGTGAATTTGACAAGTGATTCATCCACAGAGATATTTTGGTCGGGGGTAAATAACTGGAGGAATTGTCACTGGGTGTTGTCATTGTAATGGAGGAGCCGCATAATCATTAGTTATCTTGATCTTGGCATAAGAGATGAGAATATTGGCAGGTGGTGGATGGGGTTGGTGGACCAGCAGGAGTAGAATATTTTTTTTTTATTTGGAGAGTCCCAGATTGAAAGTGAGGCCCAAAAATATTTTACATTCCTCCACGGTTAGCTCTCTCCACTTATAGGGATGGGCGTAACTTGAACCAGGGTTGCTAGATATGAATTGTTGTGCATAGGAGGTTGCACTGGGCCACGATGGAAGATAATTGGTCTCCCATAAAAGTTAAATAGAAAAATAAATCAATAGGGGCAAAATTCTCTGTGTTCACCTGGACACCTGGCTGAGCGGTAAAAGGGGGGATTTTTGCTGCTCCTGAATTAGGGGGAAACCACAGAGGGTTTTGAAGGGCATAGGGAAGGCTGGCATGGGTCCTAACCCTTTGGGGCCAAGATGACACCCCCACTAGTGCTTGGCCTTTCTTGCAGTAGGACTCCATTTCTCGCAGATGCCACTGCACTAATGGTGGATGGCACGGAGCTGATGCTTGATGCCACTGCTCTATTGTATTAGTCTGCTCGCCAGAATGCCTTCGTTTCATGGGCACACTTTCCTCTTTCACCGATTCTGTAGCAATCCCACTGCTTAAAATGGGTTCATATGCCGAATCAGAATCAGACTTGGAGAGCTCCCTGCTGCTCTTGTCACTCAGGCTGGTATGCCTCCTCACGGAAAAAAAAAATTCCGCCTTACTGGTGACTGTGGTGCGATAGGGACACTAGGAAAAATGTGGCTGCACTGATTGGGTGCTGATGAGGCTGGTGGTCTAATGAGGCTGCACTGCTTTAGCGCAAAACAAAAAAAATGGCAAGTTCAAATGTGAGCAAGCTTAAAGTTATAGATTACCTGTGAACAATTAACCACTCTTCTTATTTAGCAGACTGAAAGAAGGAAAGAAAAAAATGCTGTTTAAAATGTGACAGAAAAGGTGATTTAAAAATCTGCTAGCAAAGATCCCAAGGAAGGAAAATAAAACAACTGCAACCACAATCAATCACCAGCAGTCAAAAGCACAACTCTGTATTTTCACCACTCAAGTTTCCAGCTTATTCAGCTTCCAGTCAGCAAAAAGACACTCGTGACAGTTCAAAAGATTGCTGTTACTGTGATCATCACGGTAACAAGCAATCACAGTGTAAAATAAAAAAATAAAAAAAATAAAAAAAAACCCTGATCACCCCCTCAGGGTAGTATTTTTCACATACTGTCACCAGGCAATATCCCCGATCATCACCACAACAGTCCAATGACAACGCTATATTTCCCTGGTGACAGTATGGAAATAAAACACAATTTTATTTAATTTCTTTATTTTCCCCACAATTTTGACAAAAATTATGACTTAAAAAAAAAAAAAAAACTTGCTATGGCTCTTACTAAATACATTGGACTGTCTACTTTCCAAAAATAGGTAATTTGGGAGGTATTTGTATTGTCCTGGCATTTTAGGTCTCAATGAATGAGATAAACCTTAGACTTACCGGTGACGGTATTTCTAAGAGCCTTTCAGGACAGCCTTGGAGAGAGTGCAGCTCTGCCCATTTTACAGGAAACACTTGCAACCTTTAAAAGTCCCTCCTCTTCCACCATGGCCTCAGTTATTTTCATGGTCTCATGCTGGAAGACAAAAACACAGAAACCACCGACAGCCATGATACATACATCAGATACTTACAAGATAAATAGGGAGGGTAGTAAACACTGTCCTGAAAGGCTCTTAGAAATACCGTCACCGCCTAACGGACCACTCTAATCTCACTTCATTACTACTACTTTAGCTCTCTCCTTTCTATCTTCTATTTTTCTTTTTCTTTCTTTATCTCATTTCATTATATTTATCTTTCCTTATTTCTTTTCCCTCTCCAGAAGGGTTGGTACAGATACCTAATAAAATCGTATTTCTGGTCTGTGGTGATGCTAGTTGAGAATTAAGAAAATGTTATATCTCCTGTGAACACACAGGACGTTTTCAGGGAAATATCTGGCATAGGTTCTAAGCAATATTGCTGTTAAGAGATATTTTGACTTGCTGTACCATGTACTGGGTTATCTATTGTACTATATGTATTTTATGTAACTTCTGGACAATTTCTTAATAAATCTATTGTAAAAGAAATACCGTCACCGGTAAGTCTAAGGTTTTCCCAAATCGCCTTTCAGGACAGCCTTGGAGAGGATAACCGAGAAACTTACCCTAGGGTGGGATTACTGCCTGCAGTACCTTTCTACCTAAAGGCCTGATCGAGGTCTAGCCTATAGTGTCGGAGGAAGGTAGAAAAGCTCGACCAGGTGGCTGCCTTGCAGATTTGTTCTGGCGTAGCACCGGCCCTCTCAGCCCAGGAAACCGCTGTTGATCTTGTAGAATGGGCATCAATACCTGAAGGCGGGATTTCCCCCTTGACTTTATAAGCTTCAACGATAGCCCATTTCAGCAATCTGTGTGTGCTTTTGGACCCTTTTTCCCCTTTCCGGGGACCTGAGAAGACTATGAAGTGTGCATTCGACTTTCTAAACTTTTTAGTCACGTCTAGAAACTGTAGCAAACACATCCTCACATCTAGTGTGTAGAAAGCTTCCTCTTTTGGATTGGTTGGACTTGACGAAAAGGTAGGCAACACTATCTCCTGAGAGCAATGAAAGTGTGAGGCAATTTTAGGTAGGAAAGCTGGGTCTGTCTTCAGAACCACACGATCCGGAAAGACCATCAAAAAAGGTTCAGTGACGGTTAGTGCCTGCAATTCACTAATTCTCGGAGCCGAAGTGATGGCCACCAAAAAAACGGTCTTCAAAAACAAATTCTTCACCGAAGCTTCAAGCAGGGGTTCAAAGGGCGCCTCCATAAGCCCCTATAATACAACTGATAAATCCCATTTGGGAAACACTTTCAAGGCCACCAGCCTATTACGTGCAAAAGCCCTAAAAAAATCTTGAAATCTTGGCTAGCTGCCAACCCTTTTTCCATCCCCTCTTGGAGGAATTCTAAGACAAAAATTATATTTTTAACCTTCCATATTTTCATATAGATCGCCCATGTCACCTCTTTTCTTCTAGACAGCAGGGTGGCCATGAGCTTTTCCAACAAGCCTTTAGCTTTTAAGAGGTCCTCCTCAAAAACCAAGCGGTCCATTGTAGACGATCTGCTTCCGGGTGGTTCAGAGTCCCTTGCGTCATTAGATCCTTTCTTGGTGGCAACTTCCAAGGGGGTCTCGTGGCTAGGTTCAACAGAATTGCAAACAAGGGCCTTTTTGACCAGAAAGGGGTGATGAGAATCAGATCTGTGCTTTCTTCCCTGAATTTCCTGATGAATTTGGGAATCAGCTAGAAGGGGGGGGGGGGCGTAGCACAGCTGGTAGTCCCAGGGGTGGGCGAATGCATCTAGACCCATGGCCCAATCTTCCCTGTGGAGGAACCTTGGCATTTTGCTGACTGGCAAACAGGTCTATTTGAGGTAGACCCCATTTGTTGGTGACTAACGCGAAAGTCTCTTGGTTCAGGCTCCACTACGCCTCCACCACCCTCCTTCTGCTTAGGAGATCTGCCAGCAGATTTTGGGACCCCTTTAGGTGCACTGCCGACAGTGAGGCTACATTTTGTTCTATCCAGGAGTGCAATTGTCTGGTTAATTCTAGGAGACCTCTGCTCCTTATTCCTCCCTGTTTCACCACGTAGGCTACTGCCCTCATGTTATATGTAAACACCTGCACATGACGCCCCTGACCATCTGTTGAAAATGCAATAGACCCAGGTATATGGCCCTCAATTCTCGCCAATTTGACAATTTGTGGGCTTCACCCTTGGACCAGGACCCCTGTGCTGTCAGTCCATCTAGGTGGGCTCCCCATCCCCAGGAACTGGCATCCGTTGTTATCCGTCTGTCAAGGGGAGACTTCCAGGAAAGGCC
Source organism: Glandirana rugosa (assembly GCA_018402905.1). Classification (NCBI taxonomy): domain Eukaryota; kingdom Metazoa; phylum Chordata; class Amphibia; order Anura; family Ranidae; genus Glandirana; species Glandirana rugosa. The sequence continues at coordinate 197,400 of BLSH010534152.1, read as the reverse complement.
TTCCGTCAGAATGGCCTGATTGCACCACCACCAGAGAGCCCTCTTTGCGTTTGAAGAGATATTGATCTTTCTCTCCAAGGACACCTGGTGAGACCATCCCCGCAGAATATTAATTTGGAGAGGCCGGGAGTGTAGCCTGGCCCAATGAATGGCAGGTATAGATGCCGTAAGGAGCCCTAAGACTGACATTGCCGTCTGAATGAGACCTGTAGATTGGTCTGGAGTTGTTTTATTGCGGCCTGTATTTTTTCCACCTTCTCTTGTGGGAGAAATACTTTCTGAAGCACTGACCCCAAGAACCGCATTCTCTGCGAGGGGGACAGACTTGATTTTTCTAAATTCAGGAGCTAACCCAGACTTTTGAGATGGTCCTGTGTCTTTTGTAGATTTATTTGCACTTGGCTCTTGGAGTCAGTGAATATTAAAAGGTCGTCCAGATATGGGACTACGAATATTCCACCTTCAATGGCTCCAGTGCTTCTGCCGTTATTTTTGTGAATATTCTGTGGGATGATGATAGGCCGAAAGGCAATGGCTTGAGTTGTAGGTGCCAAATCAACTCCACCATATTGACCGCAAACCAAAGAAACTTCTGAGATGTTTGAGCGATCAGGACATGAAGATAGGCATCCCTTAGATTCAGGGATGTCATCAAGCAATTCTGTCCCAGCAAACTTATAATTGAGCAGATTGGGTCCATTCGAAAGTGTTTGTAACGTATCGATTTGTTGAGGATTTTCAGGTTCAGTATCATACGATACTTCCTCAACGGTTTCTTTTACCAAGATGATGTGTGAGTAAAAAATTAGTCCTTCCTGATGTCTGGGGACTTGGACAATAACTTCCTGCTGCTTCAGATTCTGAATGAGACTCATCATTGCGGAACCCTCTCCTTGTCCTTTGGAAGATTTGTGATGTAAAATCTGCTTGGCGGTGTTTGAGAACTCCAAGCTGTAATCCTGACTGATCACGTTGTTTATGAACTGACTTGTGCTCATTTCCTCCCATTGTGAGAGAAAGGCAGATAGCCTTCCCCCCACTGGAGTGAGACTGTCATTTGGTCCGGGTCTCTGTTATTATGGGGCTGCTGAACAGCGGAAAAAAATTTTCTTGAACGGCTGTTTCTTTTTTTTTTAAATACTTTTTATTTATTTTCAAGTTTAGAATGCATAAAAACAGTCCGCCATTGCGGAATTCCCAAATTGGGTAACATAACAATTTGCTGCCGTTATAACAGATTGTCCATGTTGTCTCTTGCTGCACATCATATACAGTTAGTGGTATTACATAACCCGTGTACACAGGCCCGCCCCCCAACAACCACATATCCCACAATTAGTCAAACCATCAATACTCTCTCTCTTCAAATGTCAGACACCGTATCCGTGGATGCTAACCATCCGCCCCAAAGCTTCTCTAACTTTGTCAAAGCTCCTCTAGCCAGATATGTTGCCTTATAAAGCGGAATCACCGTATTCACCAATGCCTTCCAGGAAGACAGTGTAGGAGATCGATCGCTCTTCCATGCCATGACAATACGCTTTTTGGCATAGTAAAGCAACAGTATTAAAAGTGTTCTAATGGCCCTTGTAGTAGCGAGGTTATCCACGAAATGTAACAGACACACCTCTACCGTAAGGGGAATCTTTATAGTTGTGAGTGACTCGATACACCCTGCTATGTCCTGCCAGTACACCTGTATGTGGGGGCATTCCCAGAAAATATGCATGAAATCTGCCTGCAACCCTGAACCGCGCCAACAGCCCGAGGACTGCCGACTGATCACCTTTGCCACTCTGGCAGGAGTGAGGTAAGCTCTATGCAAAAATTTAAATAAAATCAAGCGATCCCTGGAGGACACCAACCTCTTGAAAGGGGCTTCCCACACATCATCCCAATCGTCAGAATCCAAACCAGGAGCAGACCCCTCCCAAGCTCTCCTGCATTTTTCCATAACCTGGGCCGTTTGTACAAACAGCCCCCAATAGAGGCTAGAGACTGGTTTGTCCACATGGTCACTGCGGGTCATCAGCTCAAGGTCACTAGGCTCGAGCTCCAGGAGACTGCCCCCAAACTGGGAGGAGAAGGCATGCCTCAGCTGGAAAAACCTAAAAAGATGTGAGTTCGGGAGATTGTATTTGTCTTTAAGCTCATCAAATGTCATCAAAACACCGCTGGAGACCATATGGCCCAAAGTTTTAATGCCATATCTGGTCCAAACCGCAGGGTCCGGATGATCAAAGAAGTGCTCAAAGTTCGGATTGCGCCATAAAGGAGCCTCAGGTGAGTATCTGTGAGGTCCGATAGGCCTCATCCCCTGAGCCACCGACCAAGCCCTAATCGTTGCACGCATAGAGTGGGTAATGTTATGTGGTGATCTCGAACCTCTATAGACCAAGTGTGCCAGTGCCTCGTAGGAACCCACATGGGCAGCCTCCAAGGACACTGCTGCGTCATCTGGGGGGCCGTCAACCACCTATGCGCGGTTGTCAGCTGGCCCGCCAGAAAATAGAAGTAAAAATTTGGCATTGCGAGACCTCCCTCCCCCCATGGCTGCTGTAGAATTTTTAATTGGATACGCGGCGTCCCCCCATGCCATAAAAAGGATGTCAGCATGCTGTTGATTGACCTAAAGACTGTTTTAGGGATCCAGACTGGGGAGTTTCTAAGGACATAAAGTAGGGAGGGCAAAATTTTCATCTTAATCAAATTTATTCGTCCTATTAAGGACAGCGGGAGGGATTTCCAACTATTTAGCTTCCCAGCAATAGTCTTAATCAGAGGGGAAAGGTTGCGTTCCATGAAATCCATTACTGAGTTAGTAATTTGTAATCCTAGATATTTAATTTGTGTGACCCACTGCAGAGGGACATCAGGATCAAGCCCTGCCTGAGCAGGGTGGGACGCCAAAGGCAGTATTTTGGACTTGGCCCAGTTAACCTTCAGGCCAGAGGCCCGCGTAAATTCCCCCAGGACCCCGAGGGCCGCACGGAGTGAGGGCCCCGTGTCCCGGATGAACAACACCAGATCATCCGCATAAAGGGCAGTGGTTTCTGTTATCGTGCCTACTCTGATGCCTTGGATCCGGGGGGAGGAGCGAAGTGCAACTGCTATCGGGCTCCATGACTAGGGCAAAGAGCCCCGGCGAGAGGGGGCAACCCTGCCTCATCCCTCTGGAAACCGGGAAAGCCCGGCGAAACGGATCGCCGCCTTTGGGTGGGCATATAATATGGAGATCCATTTGAGGAAGACAGGTCCGAATCCCATGCGTTGAAGTACCACCATCATGTACTGCCAATTGATGGAATCGAAAGCCTTCTCCAGATAAAAAAAAAACATAGCTCCTCCTGTCTCCCCCTCCTGGACCAACTGTGTATGCGTGAATACCCTACGAATGTTTATATCTGTTGCTTTGTGAGGCATAAAATTTGTCTGGTCTGAGGATATTAAATGGTGCAATAATGGCATCAACCTATTCGCTATCATTTTTGTAAGAATCTTGAGATCCATGTTCAGCAATGCTATCGGTCTATATGAGGAGCATAGGAGAGGGTCTTTATCTGGCTTGGGCAGTAGCACAATATGGGCCTCATAGAAAGTCTCTGGGAGGACCTCCATCTCTAAACAGTCCAGATATAATTTTAACACTTTAGGGGTCAGGGTCTCGGAATATTGCTTATACCATTCTGCCGGTATCCCATCGGGGCTCGGTGACTTGTTATTGGGGAAAGATGCAATAGCCTGTGCTAATTCTTTTTCTGTAAAGGGACCCTCCAACCCCTCTGCCACCTCAGTGGGCAGAGTGGGTAATGGAAGGGGATCCAACAGATCTAGCAGGGATTGGAGTTTATAGGGGGGAATTGAAGCATAAAGCTGAGTAGTAGGATGTAAATGCCTCCAAAATACCCTCAACACCCTTTACCAAGCCACCATCACCCCGGCGTACACAAGGAACCACTGTGGCCGCAGGAGTGTCAGCAGCCAGGTAGGCCAGCAGCTTCCCATTCTTATCTCCTTTCTCAAACAAGGATTCGGCCCCTCTCCTCAACTTACACTGCGTAAGATCCTGCAAATGAACCAGTAAATCTCTCCTGACCTTCTGCAATTCAGCCAGAAAAGCTGCCGAGGGTGAGCTCGCATGCGTCTGTGCACACCGCTCCTCATGATCTTGTAGATCTTTCAGAGCTGTATTCTTCTCTACCCTGGCAGCCTTGATGGCAGAGACATATGCTCCCCTGATCACCGCCTTACCGGCATCCCACACCACGGGTGTAGTCCCAGAGCCCTCGTTTAACTCCCAATATTCTTTTAGACAAGGAGACACCTGGGCCTCAACTGTGGGCTCCGTGACCCAGCCCGGGTGCAGCCTCCACTGTCCACTGCCCCTCACCCTGGCCAGCCTGAGAGCGACCCCGAGCGGGACATGGTCAGACAGTCCTCCTGCCAAATAACCCACCTCAGTGACCATGGGAAGAAGCGCCGAGTTGGCAAATGCCAGGTCAATACGAGAGGAGGAGGCACTGACATGAGAAATGTAGGAGTGCCCCCTGGCCCCCGGGTGCTTCCAACGCCACAGTTCCTCCAGAGCAGCCGACTCCGCCCACCCACTGAGCTCCATATTTCTTGCCCTAGTTGGGTTTGTGGTGTCTAAATCATAGTCCAGGATATTATTGAAATCTCCGGCTATCAAAAGTTTCAATGGACCAAAAGTGGCCACCTTCTCAAGCACAGTATACAGGGTCTGATTGTGAAAAGGTGGTGGTATATAAACATTGGCAATTGCAACTCTATGAGTATCTATTTCTAGGATAACTATTGCAAACCGCCCCTGCGGGTCGGTGACCACATGCTCCACTGTACATGCCAGCTTCTTGTGGATCAATATGGACACCCCCCGTGCGTAGGAGCAGTATGTGGAGTGAATCGCTCTCCGTATCCAGTTCCTGTGCAGAGATAGGGTTCTACCGCCAATCAGATGGGTCTCCTGCAGGAGAATAATATGTGGGCTGTATGTTTTTAGATATTGAAAGACCAGGGATCTTTTAAATTTGGAGTTTAAACCCCGGACATCACAGGACAAAAATTTGTATGTCACCCATCTACAGGGTCGAAAAATACAAATGGGATCAACCTAACATGGCCGATTAGATGGGTCAGGGAGGGCAGGGCCTGGACACGTGAGAGCACACCACACCAAACATCAGATAACATTATCAGAGACAACCTCAGACATTCCCCAGGCTTGCGTTTGCAGCACTGAGAGAAAATTTCTTCAAAAAATAGAGAAAAAAGGAAATTCAAAGTCCAGCAGCAGCAAGAAAAAAACAAAAACACAAAAACAAAAAAAGAATACAGAAAAATAAAAAAACCCAACTCCATGTTTACTCCAGGCCAACCGAACATAAAACTGCTGGAGAAACTATATCCCTTGAACTGTCAAAAATATGAGTGGGCTGCTATCAAAGTCTATCCACCCTTGGGGGGGGGGTCGCACAGCAGTGCGGTCTCAGCAGACAATACCCAACACAGTACCTTGGCGTCCCTGAACGGATATGTAGCTCCCAGTGTCATGCGTGCATCACACTCTGTTTGAGACAAAGGCAAACTTATGAATCACAGTACCTGAGCCCCCAGCTAGGTTGGGAATAAAGAAATAAAAAAGGGGAAAATAACTGTCCAAACATAGGCCCGTGGGATGAGCGAGGATGAGACTGCAGGATTCCAATCTAGGGGAGTCCGATCGTCACCCCAGCCAGGCCAATGAACTTCATGCCCAAAAACCTAGGAGAAGAAACATTATTAAAACAAAAAAGAAAAAAAAAGGGAGAACAGAATCCTTTTAGGCTAGAGCATCCAACCAATCTGCCGCCTCTCTGGGGGACTCAAAAAATTTTGTGGAACCCCGGTGTATGACCTTCAGGCGACTAGGGTACAGCATACTATACACCAGGCCCCTTTCCCTCAGGTGTTTTCGGATCTCCGTAAAGATTCTTCTCCTCCTCTGCAGCTCAGGACAGAAATCCGGGTACAGGTGAATCACTGCGTTTTATCTCAACTCCTTCTGCTTGCGAGCCTCCGCCAGGATCATATCCCGGTCTCTGAAATTTAGCAGCCGAGCAAGGAAAGCCCTGGGTGGCGATCCCAGAGGCCGCAGCCCAGCAGGCACCCTGTGCGCCCGCTCGACAATGTAAGCCGGGGAGAGGTTCTGTAGGCCCAGGAGTTGTTTGAAAAAGGCCTCTGCAAATTGAACCGGGTTCTGGCCCTCTGCTCCTTCGGGTAGCCCCACAACCCTCACATTATTGCGTCTCAGCCTATTTTCGGCATCCTCTGAGCGGGCCATGAGGGTCCGGACTTGTTGTTGTAGCTCAGCCACTGCTCTTACTGTGGAGGCCGATGAATCCTCCACCTGTGACAATCTATGTTCAGCATCTGTGAGGTGGCCCCTGAATTTGTCCATGTCATTTCTGATTAGGCCGCATTCTAACGTTAAGGCATCTATCTTCCCCTCCACTGAGGCCTTACTGTCCGCAATGGCCGCCAGTATCGCGGCTGTAGGCCCCTCTCCCCGCACCTCCTCACCAGCCTGTGCCCGCCGAGCCATGTCCACCGGACCGTCCTCCATACCTGTCACAGTCCAAGGCTCTGTCTGCACCGCCACCGAGGCCGGGGAAGCTAGCGTGGATGGCAAAATGGCCGCCGCACGAGTCTTCGGCGGGTCCTTTTGTGGCGTCTGCGGGGCTGAGTTCCTGGCGGATTTGCAATATCCCGGCATGGGGAGGACCAGGACGGTCTCCCCGACACTTTGCAAGCACTTGCTGAGCAGGATGGATGCTGTAGAAGCAGGAGGACAACGGATTAACTGGACGGATGGCGGGAGCCAAGGCTCTGCACGTCCGCTCTCTCTCACATCCCGGCCACGCCCCCGGCTGTTTCTTTTTTGATAGGAACGCTTTCTGTCTGACGTTCTTGTCCAGAACTGACTAAGTCTGGTCCAAACAGCAAGTCGCCAGAGAATGATAGGCCGCATAGCCTGATCTTGGAAGCTGTGTCCCCAGTCCACGTCTTCAGCTAGATAGCTCGCCTAGCTGAGTTTACGAGTGCAGAGGATCTCGCCGCCAGGGGAGGGCTGGCAGCCTTAGTCCTGGGGGGCAAGTCCAGTAAAGTGGCCCATTGAACTACCGAATCAGCTCACCGTCCATGCCCACCTGGTTTTATAATAGATATTGATGTTATGAAGAAAAATAAATATGATACAATGTGGTAACATAATTTAATGTTAATAGCAACAAAGGAGGTGCAGCCTTATCAGTGCCCATCAATGCAGCCTGATCAGTGCCCATCAGTGCCCTTCAATGCAGCCTCATTAGTGCCCTGCAGCCTCACCATTGCCCATCCAATGCAGCCTGCAATGCAGAAAGAGGAGAGCCACTGGATTACAAAGAGCGGGGATTTCCTGCTTACCCGGCGCGGACACTGTCATACGTAGTCCTGCCTCCTGGACCGGCTCCTATAATAAACATCATCCATGGTAGGGCCAGCCCTGGGTGACCTCCTCTGCTTGCAGTTAGTTGGCGGCTGTGCCCCTGGCCCCTACTTCCTCCACAAAAAGAAAATATTGTAAGTGGGCAACAGCCTCCAGCCATTTCGAATGTAAGTTGGGGTGGCCTGGAGGGCAATTGCCACCCTGCCTCCTGGCCCAGCCCTCCCCTGCTCGCCACCATTTTTACTGCCTCTGCCAAAGCGTCAGCCATATACTTTACTGCCTTCATCATAAGCGGAAAGGACTCCAGCAGATCTTTTCTTGGAGTGCCAGCTTCTACATGACCCTTGAGCTTTTCCATCCAACGTTCTAAGTTCCTGGCCACCACTGTGGAGGCCATGGCTGGTTTGAGGACGGATGCGGTAGAGTCCCATGCGTTCTTGAGAAGGGAATCCGCCCTCTTATCCATGGCATCTTTTATTATTACCATATCTTCAAAAGCAAAGTCTGTGCAGCATGAGAATGCTGCATCCACTTTTGGTCTCTTATTCCATACCTCTGATTCTTTTTCTTCAAAGGGAAACTTTTTTAGAGTTTTTGAAAAGAAACGATCCCTTTCTGTGTCTTTCTACTCCTTTTTAATGGTGTCTGACAGCACCCTATATACTGGGAATACTCTTCGCTTAGACTCACCAAATCCTTGGTACATTCTATCATGTACTGATAATTGTACCTTTTCTTCTTGGATTTCCAGCATCGTATAAATTGCCTTGAGCAAGTCGTCAACTTCGCTTGTACGCTTGACGCTCTACTATCTTCTTCTTCCTCCTCATCTGAATCCTTGAGGGACGGAAGCGTACTTGCTCCCTCATCCACTGAGCCGTCACCTTCCACTGATTTGGAGGTGGATGCTCTGGGACTTAATGGAAGCAGTTGTGGGTCTGACCGGGTTGTTGGGTTCTTAGTTAGTAAAGACTTGACAGAGCCTAACAAGTCCATAAGCTCTCTAACAGACGTAAGGAGGTCTTTACAATGCTGGGACGTTTCCTCCTGCATAAGAACCTTGATGCAGGTCCTGCACATAGGCTTCTGCCAGGAGTCACTAAACAGGTTTTTACAAGACGGACATTTTCTTTGTTTTTCACTTTTGCGGCTGATTTAAGCTATGCAAATCAGGAAACACAACCAACAGAACCCTGACATCACCTACTGCCAAGTGATAATTTAATCACCAGTGACCCTGACCCCGCCCCACAGGAAACACCTAGGTAGTACAATACACTCTAAAGAGACGCACTAAATGTCCAGACTGCAGAGCTAGAGCGGAGTAACCTCCAGCCCTGTAGCTGCAGGCTGCCAACAGGAAGGCTAAGAACAAACACCAAAAACACAGACCCATAAGGAAGATAGAGGCACTGCTGTGCCCCTATTACCCGAGCCTGGCCAATGCTAGAGGCGCCTGCGTCCACCTGTGCTGCCAACTTCTCTTGCATCTTGCAGTGGGGTGCTCTGCTTGCATGAGGTCCGTTTCACCTCCGCGTGTACAGGCGGCAGGAACCACAGCCGCCCCTACAGGCAGTCGCACCTCCGGCGTGACACCACCTGCCGGCCAGGACCTGGGTACGTAATGCGGGGAAAGCCGTGAGTGCAGCAGCCCCTGCCAGCTCCAGCGCCTGAATAACACGGCCCCCGGCACAAAGGCATTGCTTCCTGCAGGACCGTGGCTCCACTGATGGAAGCTCCGAAACAACCCCCCGTACATCCATGAAGGTAAGCCGCCACTCAGCCTTCGCTCTTCAGGACAGGGAAAGAGCGCAGCCCCCTCCTGGTCCCCTCAGTGCTTCCACTATGGCGGAGACAACACAATAATTGAGGCCATAAAAAAAAAAAAATAATTGAGGCCATGGTGGAAGAGGAGGTACTTTTAAAGGTTACAAGTGTTTCCTGTAAAAAGGGCGGATCTGCACTCTCTGCAAGGCTGTCCTGAAAGGCGATTTAGGAAAGCAGTCCGTGCATATATACTATAGTTTGTAGACTCTAACTTTCACACAGACTAAATAATATACACTGATATGAGTTTTTTTTTTTAACAAAGAAAGGTAGCAGACCACATTTTGGCCAAAATTTATGAAGAAAGATGATTTGTTTGCACAATTTTATAAGAGAAACTAAGAAAAATGTGTTCTCTTCAAAATTTCTGTATTCTGTTTGTTCAATAAAAAAAAAACAGTGGTGATTAAATACCACCAAAAAAGCTCTATTTGTGTAAAAAATGAATAGTAAAAAATGTCCTGGTCATGAAGGGGGTAAAACCTTCTGGAGGTCAAGTGGTTGAAAAAGGAGTTAAAATTAAACACTACAGTAACTCAAACTGTGTGCTCACTAAAGTGCTACTAATGTGACTGAGGGCAGATGTTTTTTGTTTAATTCATCTATGCAAATAGGTTTTAATTTCATCTGGTCTTTGGCCAACAGGAGCTGTCCAAAATTGTTACTTAGGGCTCATTTACACTTGCTTCGCTTCAACGCACATTAACAGATAGTTTAAGGCTCGTTTACACTTGCTTCAAAACAGGGCGTCAGACACGCTTTGTTAAAGCTCTGTTAACGCCAGTCAAAGCTCATGTCACTAAATAAAATGGTTAGCTTACAGTCCTGTTTACACCTTGCATTGGCTTTGCTTCACTTCAGCTCTGTGTCAAAAATGATACCCCATGTAGCTGTAGCCATGCTTCTAAGTCTCTTCAATGCCTCTATAGAAGTCTATGACGAAGCTTGTTTGAAGCTCGCCTGAAGCACCTGTGGCTTTTCACAGGCTTTAATTCAGCTTTAGCTTCACTTTGGAGAAATTGCAAGTGTGAGATATCAAGACACAGGGCATCAGCCAAGCTTCAACAAAGCTTCAAAATAGCCTCATCGAAGGACCACCGAAAGCCTCATCGAAGCACCATCGAAGCCTCAAAAACACATCATAGAAGCTTGTTGAAGCATTAGGGGCTTTAAGCCAAAGCAAGTAAACTAGCCCTTAAAGCTCCTGTCACTAAATAAAGTGGTTATCTTACAGTCCTGTTTACACTTGCTTTTGCTTTGCCTTCGCTTCAAAGATTATACCCCATGTAGCTGTAGTGGTGCTTCAAAGCGTCTTCAAAGCCTCCTTAGAAGTCTATGGCAAAGCTCACTTGAAGCACCACCGAAGCATCATCGAAGCCCCACAAAGCCTCACCGAAGCCAAATCATAGCACCAAGCAAAAGCAAGGTGTAAATAGGATTATAAGCTAACCATTTTATTTAGTGACAGTAGCTTTGACTGGCGTTCAGAGAGCTTTAACAAAGCGTGTCCGAAGCCATGTTTTGAAGCAAGTGTAAACTAGCCCATACTGTTGTGGTTTACAATCGACCTTTAGGAAATTTGTATAATTGTAAATTCCATTGCCGAGTGTGGGAAAACATGCCCACCTCCAACCGCTGTGTTACCTTTTACCGGTCGCTACAGAATACAGAAGTGACCTAACGGCTGAAAAAACAAAAACAAAAAAAGTGTGCTCCAGGAAACACAAAATATGACACACTGGGCAGTATCAGATAACATTCGTGCCAGTATCTCTAGACAAGATTTGGCATTTGTTAAGTTTTAGGCAGATATAGAGTAAACATTAATGCAGCTCTGTAGTCGTTAAAGCTGAGTTCCACCCAAAAGTGGAACTTCTACTGGTTGGATTCCTCCCCCCTCTCAGGTGTCACATTTGGCACCTTCCGGGGGGAGGAGGAAGAGGACACCCATCTTTAGACAGGTGTCCTTTTCCACACATCCAGGAGCTCTGGCCGGCTGCTGTGGCCATTGATGTCAGCAGCCCGGCTCCCTCCTCGCTCTGCTACTGGCCACCTGGCCAATAGCAGAGCGCGGCGGAGCCTCGCGCATGCGCAGTAAGGTGCCTGTCGTGAAGCTGTAATGCTACACGTCCGGGTTCCCTTACCCGCAATGGAGACGGCTGCACCCGTCCCCCGATCCAAAGATTGAAGGCGGGTGCAGACATCGCTGGACTCCAGGACAGGTAAGTGTCAGATTACTAAAAGTTAGCAGCTACTGTATGTGTAGCTGCTGACTTAATTTTTTTTTTCCCTGGTGGACCTCAGCATTAACAGATCCCTAAATGTATTTTTTGTAAAACACAAGCAATGTGAGTACCTGCATTTGACTTGGTATCATTCTTTTGCAGGAGAGCGCAGAGAAGGAAGCACAAGGAGCCAGTTATCTTATGCTGAAAAGAGCAGAAAGACAGAGAAATGAGCTAATCAGTGTGCGGTTTCTACTTTCCATGTCTAGTCAAGAGAGTGGCGGTGGAGAGAAGATGTGTAAGGCAGGCCCATACATTAACCAATTTTCTTTCCTTCAACCACAGGTTGAAGGAAAGAGAATTGCTGGATTCCCCAATCAACACATTCAGTGTCAATTCATTAATTGACTTCAGTACAGTCAGCATGCCCATAACATGGATTGAAATTCATCCAGTTCTTGCCGAACCGGACAAATGTCGATCCATCTCTGGACGGCGTAGGTGAAACTCTAGCAGAGAAAGTTCAGGTTCACTCACTATGCAGGACTGTGCGGAGAAGCAGAGCTGTGTAAATCTCAGGAGTAGGTGGCCAGAAATATCAATCCTATGGCAGGTAAAACATCTTGCATATGCAAGTCATCTGTGTATTTAGTCAATTGCCTGTAGTTCAGCATTAAATAAAAAGTATCACTACAAATCTTAAACTCTTAAGGAGTCTCCCCAGAGATCCTAGAGCACGGTCACTTTGTCCTGTTGTGATCCATGCTGCTGTTGCTGAGCTAGCATGGTTGACAGGCCCCCTTCCCCTATGCTGTCCGCTACTAGTAAGGAGACAAATATAATTAGTGCTGAGTGACAGGCTTGCTTATCTGCTGTCAAACACAGCATGGATACCAGGCAGGTAGGATTTGTACTCTGCTATAGCTGCATTAAAGGGCTGACTCAACTCCGAACACGGATCAAGCTTCAAACCGCATTTGACAGGCAGTGAGGTGGCATATAGCCTCCTCATCACCTGCTTTAACCCCTTGGATTCTGTGCATGTGTCCCCATTTACTTGAATGGGTCATGATTGGTGAGTGCTATGCCAGCCGAAAACATCAGGGGTATAAATCCTACCACAGCTGCGGCATTTGTGTATACCCTAGACTGCTGCCTCTGCAGCTGAGGGGTAGGTAAATCTACTGCTCATCTGCAAGGTTTTATTTCCACTCCAACCTCACAAGTGAACGATCCCTAATACTGTAGCCATGTGATGGGTAGTCAGGAAATTAGATGTATAATTTATGCCCCTAGAATAACTGAAGGTGCTTCTTGGATATTGGGCCTCCCTATGTGGCTAGGTGGTTAAAAAAAAAGTCTCACACGTGGTATCCCTATACTCAGAGGAGTATTGTAGGGTGTAATTCTAGGTATGCCTATGCTGTGTTTTAGAAATCTCTTATTAATTGACAACTTCATGTGAAAAAAAAATTAATTTACATTTTTCATTCTGCATTTTCCAAAAACTTTTGACAAAAAAATTAAGTTTTTGAAAGAGATTCACCATGCCTCTTTGAAAATACCTTGGGGTATTTGCTTTCAAAAATGTGGTCATTACGTGGGTGTTTCTGCTGTCCTAGTGCTCCAGGGTCTCCGAAAATGCAAAAGAGAACTGGAACAAGCCATTGTGCCCCCAGGATTCCTAAAGGTGCTCCTTGGATTTTGGGCACCTCTGTGTAGCTAGGCTGTCAAAAATTCTCACACATGTGGTATCCCCATATTTGGGAAAAGTATCAGAATGTGTTTTGGGATGGAATTCTATATATGCCTATGGGTGTGAGAAATAACTTGTTCAAATGTATTTAATTTCTTAATTTTACAAAAAATTATGACAAAAAAAACACTACTTGAAGAAAAAAGAAAAATTTACCATGCCCCTTACTAAATATACCTTGGATGTTCTACCATGGGAAATGAGTCAGTCAATGCATCCAGATTGATCAATTTTCAAATAAATATATATATATATTTATAGATATAGATATACATACACACATACACCATAGTTTTTAGATTCTATAACTTCCACACAGTCTAAATAATATACACCGATTTGAGTTATTTTTACCAAATAAATGTAGGATACATTTTGGTCTAAATGTATGAAAAAAGATGATTCGCAAATTTTTATAACAGAAACAAAGAAAAACTATATTTTTTTAAATTTTCAGTCTTTCTTCTTTATAGTCAAAAAACCCATTGGTGGTTAAATACCACCAAAAAAAAGCTCTATCTGTCCAACAAAAATGATACAAAATTCATTTGTATTTGCATTACAGGGCAATTGTCATTTAAAGTGTGATAGCGCAGAAAACGGAAAAATGGCCTGCACTGGAAGGGGGTGAAACACTCCAGACTTGAAGTGGTTGCAAATACATATATACCCAGTGAAGCGACTAGCTTCAGGTGATACACAGAGATGAAAAAAATCCTCTCACGTATGGTGTACCTGTTTATCGGCAGCCCTCTCTTCTCTACAGCCTTTCAAACTGCAGAAATGTATACAGTACAGCGTGTCTGAGCTTTCAGAAACCAGGGGGAGAAGAGCTGAAGTTACACTCTGCAGATCCCAGGGAGATCTGATTGGAGGGGAGTGACAACACTCCCTTCATACAGCACACAGGAAGACAGCTGAGGCTTTCAATCACAGGCTGAGTGCTGGAGAGCTCTCCCCTCACCTTTTTACATCTTGAGGTCAGGAAAACTTGTCAGAACTGACTCATGCAGAAAGCAGAGGAACGAGGTAGCTGACAGAAATGACATTTAGTGCTATGGATTGAGACAAGTGCATATTATAGGAGGATATTCTATTTTCATATTTCATGTGACCGGTTTACAACCACTTTAAGGCTCCATGCACACTGAAAGCTGATAAAGGACCGTTAATGGGTGTTTTTTACTAACAGCCCATAAACCCTCCTCTATGTTATCCTGTGTGTTAATTGTTGTTTAACAGCAGTGGCATTTATGGGCTGTTATTGCAACGCCGCGAACTGGCGTTCAAGAGCAGTTCTTCTGACCACAAAAAAATGCTGGATACCGATAAACGCTCATAAATGCAGCTAAACAGCCGTTTATCGTAGTTTTGTAGTCAATGGAAGCTAATGAAGTGAAAAAAAAAAAGCTCAAAAACACTGACGCCGATACACGCATAAACGCTGCTTACAAAACGTTGCTAAAAGCACATTTTCTAAGTAGCGTCTCCTGACACATAATCCGATGCCCAGAGAGTGTCCAGTGTGCATGGAGCCTAAAGCAGAAACCTCTAAATGTAGGAAAGTGATCTAGGAAGCAAATGTTTATACTTCCTAGGTAAGAAAATCTAAATACAGGAGTGCCAGTGTGAATGAGGTGTAAAAGTGCACTTATTTATTAAATTTAGTACGAAAGCTTCCTTGCACATTAAGGCCCCTTTAACACTTGTGCAACCTGAAAGTCGTGCAATTTTGCTGCTACTTTAAGTAATGCCCGTGTAATATTGAGGTCCATGGACTTCAAATCACATCAAAGTTGGACCAAAGTAGTGCAGGTACTACTTTTAAGTTGCATAGGTATGAATGGTACTTATTGAAAATCATGGGGTATGACTTGAGATGCGACTTTGCAGTCCCAAGTCACACAAGTGTGAAAGGGGACTTACGAGGCTCTCTATCAGAGAGGCCCCCCCAATCATATATTGACAATATTCATTTTAAAACAGTTCAGCATGTATTATGAATGCAAATATTTTTACTCAAGCAGGAAGCATTTGCACAGTATGTGTAAAGATCTGCAATGTGGAAATAGAAGACAGGAGACAACTTTATTCCATGTTAATTTATTGATAGAAATATTCTTTAAACAATAAGGAAAAAAATCCTCATTTTTAACATTTTATCATGTTTTTCAGTTTTCCAAGCACTTCATCCCAGTCCCTTCCAACCCCCCACCCAACCAAAAAAAAAACCCCAAACACTCTGCACACTCATCTCATGCATGTCTGACCCTGAGCACACACCCTACCTACTGAACGCTCACACCATAAAAAAATACATGAAACAAGGAGCTTTTTATCCCAAAATTATATCTATTTTTATATATATTTATATATTTTCCTTTTAGGAGGCAGGGCTGGAAAGCATGTTTCTACAATAATACCTTCAGTATGATTACCAAAACGTTGGTTGCCAAGCTCCTCAACAGTACAAAAAGCATGTGTTCTTGATCCATACATTGATAACTAGCCTACTTGTTTACAAGAGAAGACACAAACATGCAGTGGGAAATCTTGAACTAGTTTTAGAAAACCCAGTCTTGGTTTTAACAGCAGCTACAGAAATTTGCTAGTATTACCAGAAACAAATGGCATTTTAGAGGCATACATCAATGGCAATGTGCCAAGTGTTTCTTATCATGGAAACATGAAAATTTGACTAAGCAGAGGTCGAAAAACTTTGGAAAAATTGGTGGGTTGTGTAATAGTTTAAACCATTAACAATTTAGAAATATGCGTGTTGACAAAAAAAAAAAAAAAAAAACTGCCACAGATCTATAAAAACTGGAAGAAAGTTAAACGACAGATTGCTACTGTCATTCTGCAGCAAATAAAATCAAACAGATATCTGGCTGGCTGCTAAGATCAATACTGAAAACACGTTCCTCCAACTTTTATAAAACTGCCCCTAGTGAGCAACGAACAACTGACAGCCCGAACCCACACAACCTACAAATACGTAGTGTAATATTTTAGGATTTATCGTACTTGAATTAAAATGTCACTTTAATTACAGAGTCATCATTCATAAGCTATGATGTGTAGAACTATAAGATACATTAAACAAGACCAACTTCATTTAAGACTGCCCACCAGCTTCTGATCCTTCTGTGTCAAAGCCTATGTCAAGGCAAATAAAAACACATCTTTAGTGCATCTCAGGAATACATAAACATTTCACCGTGTTTTATCCCTTTAGAGAAGCTTTACTTATAGAAGGAATAACTGTTGGTGTCAGAAATATAGTGTGCTCCTTCCTTCCTCTTTGACATGACAACAACACTGAATTCTTAAAAGCGGAGTTCCACCCAGAAATTTTTTTTTTGGCATCCACTCTTAATACTAAATGGATGTAACCTTTTGTTTCCTTACTTCCAAACCGCCTAGTAATTACATGTATTTTTTACTCACAATTTTGTTTCTCTCCCTGCTGGACTTTTCCATTTTAGGTGAGGGCATCTGAAGCCCATCCATAGTCTCCTGGCATCTCTTCCTGAAAAAAGTGCATGGTGGGTAACCATCATGCACTCCTCGATCTCGGTCCACTTTAAATCGCATCATTTCCTGTCTGGAAATGACACGATCTTACAGTACAGGGAAGCCCACTGACTCCTGGGAAATGAGGATCACATCTCCCAGGAGGCCAGGCAAAGCAGGAAGTGAGAAGAGCCTAGGAGCTAAAAGGGGCAGATTACAGAGACCACCTAGCAACAAGCGACTTGGGGTGAGTATAATTTTTTTTTTCCTTCAAAGGTAAGTCTATATAGGCAAAGGACTTGAATGATGTTAAAAAAAATTTCTGGATGGAACTCCGCTTTAAACACGTGTGTCAGCTGTGATTACTCCATTTCTGATGGATTACAAAGAACACAGACGTCTCATCTACTCCCCTCTCTTCATCGCCATAACCCCTCTTTATGTGCAGGCAGCGAGCACAGGAAGAGATCAGCTCAAAATTAACAGGTATTTTTTACACTTAGTGAACTGCTATAACAAACACTTTTAATGGAATATGTAGACGAAAAAGGGAGTAAAATAAGATATTCATTGGTATGGTTTACGTACACTGTAACTAAATGAAGGAGTTGTCTCTCCCACAGCCTCCTTAAAAAACAGGAGCAAGATACTAATCTTCAACCACGAGCTGCAATGGCACCCCTAACTGCCTGGTTTTTACCTGTATTATCTGACATTGCTCTTCCTGAGCCCCAATAAGATGAAGAAAGTGCAGGAGAAGGGCGCTTTCCAATTTTCTACACTTAATAGTCAAAGGCAGCTGCCACCATCAGGCAACGGAAAAGAAACCTCTGTATACGTTGTTAAATTTAATAAACGCATGCAGCAGAAAGTATACAAACTTAATAGTGAAAGTTAACTTATTCACCCTCCTTCCAAGAATCCATAATTTGTAAGCATTTAAAAACATCAATTCCAAATCAGCGACCAAATTAACAATGGCACTGCCATCTTCCTAGAGTAATTAATGTACCCCCCCCCCCATTAGTTATGACATAGAACAATTACACTGTACAAGGAAGAAACTAGGAATGATGGAATTCATGTGTTTTTTTTTTTTTCATTCCTAATTACCAATTAATAAGCAGTTTTAAATATTTTCTAATCAACTACAGCTATATACTTTCAGCAGTATATGTTTATTATCTGTATGTAGGCACATGCAGCCATTTATACCAGGATTCTTTATCTTGTGCTGTTGCCTTTTACTTTTTTCTTTACATCACTTGAATGCTTTACAATAACACCTACTCTAGTTGCTTTGAATATTAAGACAAGAAACTAAATGAGAAATTAAGTAACCGTCGGCAAAACGTCTTCATTTACACTAGTCTCAAAAAAGGAAAAACATCCCCCTCCAACGTTTCTACATAAGACGAATACGAAACAATTTTATTTGTTTTTACGGGTATTACAAATCATCTAAAGGTCGAATGTTTATCACAAGGTCCTATGATATCCATTCCAAGACCGGGTTCGAAAAGTAAAAGACCTCCTCAACGGACACTTTTTATCAATCCAAATATGCACAAGCTAGTTCCGTTCCGTATAGACGCTTGGACGAATTTATCCGATATGGTAAAATCTCTGTCACGAAAAGAACAGAATTATAAGTTTCGTTGATCTCATCCACAATAACATTTCGTAAGTTCACTACATTTCTTTTTTCATTTTCCGTTGTCGTGTTCTATTTCTTAGGACCATATTTACCGACGTACACGGATGTATGTCTATTATTTGTATATGACGACTTTCATATATCGACATCAACTAATCTTTTATAAATTTTGACGAATAATTAACCATTAATCCTTACTTTTTTTTTTTTTGTGTACTTAAGGTAGTAAGGATCAAAGAAGGAACATGTCACATTAACAAGATACAGTATTGATT
>BLSH010534152.1:162533-178651 GCA_018402905.1 Glandirana rugosa | reverse complement strand
CCCCCCCCCCCCCCCCCCCAACATCTCTTAAAAAGGAGCAAGAAAGGCAGCACCCGGAGTATAATTATCAGGGTCACCAACACCATTATTCCTCAAGTGATCTTCAGTAGGTAACTTGCAGAAGATGTCCTATTTCATGGAGTGGGAAAAGGACACAAGGCATGGGACAAGAATAAAGCTGCTTTTAGGATTCTCCAAAGGGATAAGGCCCATGCATACTCTGGAGGAAAAAAAAAAAAAAAGAAGAAACATTTATAAGAACATACGTTAAGAGGACTTTACAGTAACTATGCAAGTCTGCAGAAATACATTTTTGATCTGACAATATACAAGCTAATGATATATATTTTTTTCCCTTTAAGCACTTCTGGACCGCCATCATTGTACGTCCTTATTTGACGTTAAATACCGGGGTTATGGCAGCATACAGCTGCCATAACCCTGGTATTTTCTTAGATGGTTGTCTCCGCCGCTTACCGGAGTCGTCGGTAGTGGTGGAGACGATCGGGTCCTTTCGGCCGTTCGAAAGGAAGTCGAGTGAAGGCATGATGGCCCCCACTCGACTCTATGGCCTTGGAGGACTGGAGTGACGTCAAACATCACTACTGCCCAATGGCCTTAAAAGGGACATTTTTTTTTTTTTATTGCTTGCAAGTCTAAGGCCTCATACACACGGACGTTTGACGCCGGCGTTTTCTGGCGTTTTTTGCAGCTCTCCATGTTAGTCAATGGCCCCATAAAAACACTGATGTTTTTGAGCTGTAGATGGCGTCGGCGTTAGTGAGCTGAAACTAGAACCCACGGCCAGTGCGTTCTGAGGCTGTAACGTTTTGCCATTTTTTGACGCCGATGCCACAATATGCCAACAAACGCCACCTAATATTATACCGGCGTTTTCTGGCGTTTTTTGACTCCAACGTTTTTAGGTTGAAAAATAGAGGGATGATTTTTTTTAAAAAACGCCTATTGACGCCAACGCTCACTAACGCTCAAAAACGCTGATGCATAACGCCGAAAAACGCCGACTTTTTTTCCTTGACGTCGGGCCCGACGTTTTGTTTATTTTTTTAGAAACGTCCGTGTGTATGAGGCCTTTATGTTAGATCTGAGGTCTTTTTGACCCCAGATCTCACATTAACCACTTCCCATCCGGGCCAATTCGGACGCTCCTCTCCTACCTATAGAAATCATAATTTTTTGGTAGAAAATGACTCAGAACCCCCAAACATTATACATTTTTTTTTTTTTAGCAGAGACTAGGAAATAAAATGATGATCATTGCAACTTCTTCTGTCACACGACATTTGTGCAGGAATTTTTCAAACAAGTTTTTTTTTTGAAAAAAAAAAAAGTTTCACGAATTTAAAAAAAAAACAGTAACGTTAACCTATTTTTTTATATATTATAAAAGATGATGTTATGCCGAGTAAATAGATACTCAACATGTCACGCTTTAAAATTGCGCACACACGTGGAATGGTACTTAAAAATCTCCATAGGTGACGCTTTAAAATTTTTTTACAGGTTGCCTGTTTAGAGTTACAGAGGAGGTCTTGCCCTAGAATTGATGCTCTTGCGGTTTGAACATTGTTTACATATGTGGGTGCGACTTGCGTATGTGGCCCCTTGTGGGGACGGGGGTTGCTTTAAATTTTTTTTTTTGTTTTTACCTTTATTTTTTTTATTTTTACACTTTTTTAACCACTTCAATACCGAGCCTGTTTTTTGGGTTCGGTGTTTACGAGTTAAGAACAGGTTTTTTTGCTATAAAATTACTTAGAACCCCCAAACATTTTATTTATTTTTTTTGAACACCTTAGAGAATAAAATGGCGGTCATTGCAAAACTTTATGTCACACAGTATTTGCGAAGCGGTGTTCCAAGCCTGCTTTTTTTTAAATAATTTTTTTTAGTTAAAAAATAAGAAAGCAGTAAAGTTAGGCCAATTTTTCATAGTGTGAAAGATAATGTTACGCTGAGTAAAATGATACCCAACATGTCATGCTTCAAAATTGTGTCTGCTCGCGGAATGGCGACAAACTTTGCAACTTAAAAATCTCCATTGGCGAAGTTTAAAAAAATTCTACAGGTTAGCCGTTTTGAGTTACAGAGGAGATCTAGTGCTAGAATTATTGCGCTCACACCAACAATCGCCGCAATATCTCACATGTGTGGTTTTGAACACTGTTTTCATATGTGGGCGGGACTTACGTATGCGCTCGCTTCTGCGCGCAGCTCGCGGGGACGGGGCGCTTTAAATTTTTTTTTTTTTAATTATTTATACTTTACTTTTATTCCTATTATAAGAAATGTAAACATTTCTTGTAATAGAAAAAAAAAGCATGCAAGGACCTCTTAAATATGAGATCTGAGGTCAAAAAGACCTCAGATCTCATATTTACCATAAAATGCAAAAAAAAAAAGACAAAAATGACAGTCCAAAAAAAAAAAAAAAATGGGCCCTTTAAGACCGTCGGGCAGAAGTAACTTCTGACATCATTTCTGCCCTGCCATATTATGGAGCAGAGTGAACGGCTTCAGCCGCTCACTCGGTTCACGGAGACTGGCGGAAAAGCGGCGGGAGGGGGCACCTCCCGCCGCTGATAAAAGTGATCTTACTGTGAATCCACCACTAAGACCACCTTTTATCGTGTTCAGAATCGCCGGCTGAAAAAAACAATATCTCAATGGTGCCTGTAGCTGCAGGCACCATTCAGATATCCCCACTCAAAGCAGCGACGTCATATGACGTCAGCCTAAAGAGAAGTGGTTAAATATTTTTTTTTATCCCTATTACAAGAACTGTAAACATCCCTTGTAATGGGAATAGTGCATGACAGGTCCTCTTTATGGAGAGATGTGGGGTCAATAAGACCCCACATCTCTCCTCCAGGTTGGAAAGACCGAGATCAGAAAAAAAAAATTTAAGAATCCAGACCTTCCCAACCGCGTCCACGGCGGGCCCGGACGTGACGTCTTAAAGTTGTGCCCAGGCCTCCGAGGATCATAGAACTGACTGGTGACATACTGGTCACCAGTCAGTTTTCTGATCAACTTACGGCGGCAACGGATTCATTCTCCGGGTTCGTTGATGGCATGAGCGAGTCGGGAGAAGCACCGGAGGGTGGCTGGCGTCTACTCCCCCCGCATGTAAGAACGATCAAGCGACTGAACTGCCGCTATGATCGTTATTATGGTGCACAGAATCATCGGCTGGAAAAAATGATATCTGGATGATGCATGTAACTGCATGCATCAGTCAGATATCACCACTCAAAAGTTCAGTACGTCCATGGACGCACTACGGATGGGAAGTGGTTAACCACTTCCTTACTGGGCACTTAAATCCCCCTCCTGCCCGAACCAATTTTCAGCTTTCAGCGCTGTTGCTCTTTGAATGACAATTGCGCGGTCGTGCGGCGTTGTACCCAAACAAAATTTGCGTCCTTTTTTTCCCATAAATAGAGCTTTCTTTTGGTGGTATTTGATCACCTCTGCGTCATTTCTGATCGCCGCTATAAACAAAAAAAGAGCGACAATTTTGAAAAAACAATATTTTTTACTTTTTGCTATAATAAATATCCAAAAATAAAAAATAAAAAAACAAATTTATTCATTAGTTTTGGCCGACATATATTCTTCTACATATTTTTGGTAAAAAAAAACAACCGCAATCTGCGTTTATTGATTGGGTTGCGCAAAAGTTATAGTGCCTACAAACTATGGACATTGATTTATGGCGTTTTTATTTTTTTTTACTGGTAATGGTAGCGATCTGCGATTTTTATCGGTACTGCGATATCGGGACGGACATGTCGTACGTTTTTGACACTTTTTTGGGACCAATGACATTTATACAGCGATCAGAAATTTAAATGTCCACTGATTACTGTGTAAATGTCATTGGCAGTGAAGGGGTTAACCAGCAGGGGGCAGTGAAGGGGTTAAGAAATGTTCCCTGGGTGTGTTCTAACTGTAGGGGGGTGGAGCTGGTCGGGACAGAACAGATCTAACTGATCCCAGTGACAGCGATCAGTAGATCTGCTATGTCCCATTCACAGAACGGAGAACCGCCGTGTTTACATCGGCGGTTCCCCGTTCTGAGGCTGCTACAGGTGATCGGCGGGCGACCCGCGGACACGCCCACGCAGCGTGCGGCGGCCACGAGAGCACGCCGCCACAGGCTGTGAGTGCGCGCAGGGGGCACGCACGAGGGAGGACATCCATGGACGTCCTCCCGGATTTTCAGAGCCGCGCTGTAGCCGTCTTTCGGCTATAGCGCGGTTCTGTACAGGTTAAAGAGGCCCTGTCCTGCTAATTTCTATTACAAAGGATGTTTACATTTCTTGCAATAGGAATAAAAGTGATCATTTTTTTTTTTTTTAAAGGACAGTGTAAAAACAAAAAATAAAATAAATGAGAAAAAAAAAAATTAAATCGCCCTGTCCCTCCAAGCTTGCAGCAGATCAAACGCATACGCAAGTCGCGCCCACATATGTCAATGGTGTTCAAACACCACATGTCACGTATCGCCACGATCATTAGAGCGAGAGCAATATTTCTAGCACTAGAGCTCCTCTGTAACTTAAAACTGGTAATCTGTTGAAATATTTAAACGTCACCTATGGAGATTTTTAAGTACCAAAGTTTGACGCCATTCCTCAAGCAGGCGTAACTTTGTATAACATGTTGTGTATCAATTTACTTCGCGTAAGATTATCTTTCACAATATAGAAAAAAATTTGGGCTATCTTTACGGTTTACTTATTTTTTCATTCAAAAAAGTGTATTTAAAAAAAAAAAAAAAAAAAAAAAAGTTTGTAACACAGCTGCGCAAATACGGTGTGGCAAAGTATTACAACAATCTCCATTTTATTCTCTTGGGTGATTGAAAAAAAATATATAATGTTTGGGGGTTCCCAGTAATTTTCTAGCAAAAAATATAAATTTATATATATAAAAAATATAAAATATTAAAATAAAAAAATAACAGTCCCTAAGGCCCCATTCACACCTGAGCTATTTTCTGCTTGAAGCTCTAAAAACGCAAATCCCATTCATTTTAATGGCCCCTGTTCACATCTGAGCGTCCTGTCGTCTGCAGCAAAATGCCTGTCACTCAAGAAAGTATAGGAGTTTCTTTTCGGCAGATTGAGCCCCACAGACTTTAATGGGAATGCATGAAAATGCGTCACATGAGCATTTTACAGCACATTTTCTGCTGTAACCCCTAATCTCCACCCCAGTGCTTTCTATTGGCTAAACAAAAACACCTGGAGCTGTTAAAAGCTTGTAATACATTTCTAAAAACGCTCAAAGAGGTCTGCATTTGCTCTGCTCAGGTGTAAAGTTTCACACAATTGATTTGCCTAGATTGAGAGGTCTTAACCCTGCCAGCCAGAGGTGTTTTGCACGCACATACTAAAATTGATTTATACATTTTTTGTACATGAAAATGCACGTAAACCAAAAATACATATTTTACAGAAGTAGAGACCCTGAAGAATAAAATGGTGGTAGTTGCCAACTGCTCCTGTTTGCCAAATCTGTATATTAGTACAAATGCAAATACAAATCAAATACATTTTAATGCACACAAACACAATATTATCCCCATTGTTCGGTAAAAGGAAAAAGAGGAGGATGAGTCACATAAATATCAACCCTCAAAGTTGTGTGGGCCCTCAAAATATCAAAAAATATATGATACCCAAAACGGTCCATGGCTTGTTATACAAAATACCTTTCCAGCTCATCAGTTTAGCTTCAACAGTGAATGGTGGCCTGAGAGTTAGTGCTCTTACTCGGGAGTGCATGGTAATACCCAATACATGTGGTGCAACGGATGCATGCATTCGCACTCATATGTGCATGTGTGTGGAAAGGTCTTTTTTACATTCCATATAGTTACATAGTTGGTCAGGTTGAAAAAAAAGACAAGTCCATCTAATTCAACCAATAAAAAAATCCTACAATCCCTCATACACAATCCTTCACCCACAGTTGATCCAGAAGAAGGCAAACCCCCCCCCCCCCCAGCAAATCATGATCCAATTTTCTATAGCGGGGGGAAAAAAATCCTTCCTGATCCTCCAAGAGGCAATCTGATATTCCCTGGATCATATTTACCTATAAATGTTACCACTCAGTTATATTATCTACATTTAGGAAAGAATCCAGGCCTTTTTTAAAGCAATCTACTGAACTGGCCAGAACCACTTCTTGAGGGAGTCTATTCCACATTTTCACAGCTCTTACTGTAAAGAAACCTTTCCGTATTTGGAGTTTAAATCGCTTTTCCTCAGGATGTAAAGAGTGCCTCCTAGTCCTCTGTGATGACCTTAAAGTGAATAACTTAACACCAAGTTCACTATATGGACCTCTTATGTATTTGTACATGTTGATCATATCCCCCCCCTAATCTCCTCTTCTCAAGAGAGAATAAATTCAGTTCCTCTAATCTTTCCTAACAGCTGAGCTCCTCTGTGCCTCGTCAGAGATTTTTTTATTAAACTTTTATATTCTATTAATTTTTCTTTTATTTTTTTGATAAGCCCCCTATGTAATAGCCTAGTGACATGGAGATATCAGAGGTTACCAGATGGCGGCATTCCATCCACCAAAAATCATTACAACTAGAAAGTCAGCAGTCAGGAGTAAAAATGTAGACATTTCTTTACATGCCAGTGCTGCCTCCCCTATAATAGTTACATTGGTGAATGCAAGAGGTCCTCCAGATGAGAATGATGCAATGGCAGGAAGAATAATATGATCTTTGGCAATGGTAATAAAAGAACTGTAAGTGCGGAGCCATCATTTGGTTGCAATATCATCAATTCTCACACATTTTGTTTTTGAAAAGGAACTATAAACTGTATCCGAGCACCACAAATCCATTTTTACTATTCAAAACTATCCCATCCATGTCTGCTTTATTTTATTGAGAGATCACTTTGAAAAACACCCTCCTAGCATTTCTTGCTGTGGTCGTCTTGAGTAAGGGCAAATGATTCATGTAGCATTTACTTCCAGGAATCCATCTGCCCTCATCTCAGGCATGCAGGCAGGAGCATGTGCTCAGCTGAGAAAGACCCTCCTCTCCCCCTCCAGATGAAAACAAAATTGCCCATGAAGACTCCTGGGATGTAGGACATCATTTTGAACTGGAGAAAGGAGCGCGCAGAGAGCGCCATCTACCACGCAAGCTTGGAAACGCGTCACGGACCTTTGACGTCACAGACAACTCCTACGTCCCAGACCCCATGTCCCCGCTGCCTCCCTGTTCCACCATCACACAGCCGGCCGGATACAGCGTGAGACGGATGGAACATCGGACACAGGTGCCGCACCGAGACCCAGGACCTGGGGTCACCATTATTTTGCGGTGCCTGCTTTTATTCATGCAAATGTGAGTTTTTATTTGCGTGTGCAATAAAATTTGTGACCGTCTACATTTAGAGATGCCTCTCCCGCTTTTCTTTATGACATATTTTGGCCTAGGCCACAACCCAGGAAGCAACTGAAGAAATGCAAAAAAAAAAAAAAAAAAGTTTAAAACAAGTAAACAAATATGATATACCTTCTTATCTATTTACTAATGCTGGCAGCATAAGGATTAAAAATACTTTGTGTTGGTTGAGAGAGTAAAGTTCAGCTTTAGGCCTCTTGCACACAAAAAAATGCAGTGTTTTTTTTTACTGATTTGAAACGAGATGCATTGTTGTCTACACAGCTGGGTAAAGATCAGTAATACAGCGCGGAGTAGAGAGCAGCAAAACAAAAAATTTTACATTTGAATGCAGGATTTTACATGCATACACGTGTTTACTCATCTATAAGCATGTAGCATATTACAACACTGGCAATGAAGAAGAATTTTACACCTCTAAACAGCAACTTTATTCACCTATAACCAGTAAATTATTATGTTTGTGTGCAACTGGCCTTAACCTTATATCTAAGGAACGACTTGGTTTAGAAAACACTATATTGAAACAGTTGCTGTGTTGGATTAAGAGGGACAGTAAAACCACAGCTCAGATGCCTCTTTTTACTGTTCCCGTCACAAGTTTTTTTTTTCTTTTCTTAATTTTCCAAAACATGGATGACAAAAAAATACAACTTCAAAAAAATGTGCCATGCTTTTTACTAAATACCTCAGACTGTCTACTTTTCAAAAAGGGGACATTTGAGGGATATTTGTACTATCCTGATATTTTTGGGCTTGGAGATAGGTCGTCAGTACATCAGGATGCATCAATTTTCAGATACATACAGTACCATAGTTTGTAGACGCTATAATGTTCCTACAGACTAAATATACACTAATTTGGCTTATTTTCACCAAAGAAATGTAGCAGAATACTTTTTGACCTAAATTTATGAAGAAAGCATATTTGCAAAACTTTATAACAGAAACAAAAGAAAAACATTTTTTTTAACCCCTTGCCGACCGCCAATTGACGGCGGCAAGGTGGCTCGTGAGCGCAAATCGCCGTCATATGACGGCGGCCGCGCTCATGAGCCTAGTGAGCGCGCGCGCGCCGCCGGAGGCGCGCCCGCCCGCTCACTGTGTTCGGGGAGGACCAGGGAGCGGGTGCGGCGGCTTCGATTGCCGCCGGCTACCCGCGATGGCCTCCCCGAGCGGAGGAACGGAGGTCCGTGTATGTAAACACAGACCTCCTTTCTGTGTGAGGGGGAAGGGCTGTGATCACAGCCTTCCTGTATACGAAGGCTGTGACCACTTCCCTTCCCCAGCCAGGGCAGTCCCTGAAATATCGCAGTACCGCTAAAAATCGCAGATCGCCGCCATTACTAGTAAAAAAAAAAAAAAAACCCCAAAAATGAATTCTCATCATCCGTAAACGCGACCACTTTTGCGCAAACCAATCAATAAACGCCGATTGCAATTTTTTTTATCGCAAATATGAGGAAGAATATAAATCGGCCAAAAACGGTGAAAAGAAATGTTTTTTTATATTTTTTTTTTGGATTTGTATTTTAGCAAAAAGTAAGAAATTTTGTTTTTTTTGCAAAATTGTCGCTCTTCTTTTGTTTATAGCGGCGATCAGAAATGACGCAGAGGGGATCAAATACCACCAAAAGAAAGCTCTATTTGTGGGAAAAAAAGGACGCAAATTTTGTTTGGGTACAATGTCGCACGACCGCGCAATTGTCAATTAAAGCGACGCAGTGCCGAATCGCAAAAAGGGCTCCGGTCCTAAACTGGGAAATCCTTCCGGGGCTGAAGTGGTTAAAAAAACTTTCATTTTTTTCCCCATTTAATTTAGCAAAAAATAAATAACCCAATGGTGATTAAATACCACCAAAAGAAAGCTCTAGTTGTGTGAGCAAAATTATAAAAATTCAAAGTGTGACAGCGATGGGCAGGAAGGGGATAAAAGTGCCCAGCATTGAAGTGGGTTAAAAAAAAAAAAATGATATAGTAAGGGTCTTACATGCTCAGACCTGGCTTTTTTTCTACTAATATATTTGAATTTTTGGGGGGTTGTCCCACTATCTTTGGCAACCTGTTGTTCATTTTGAAACCTTGTGGCTTTGATTTTATTTTTCCATATTCTGTTATATTTTTTGTAATTTTTAAACAATGGTAGTGTACTTTCATTTTTTCAAATAACCAATTAACCACTTGCTGACTGCCCGCTGTGGCTTGACAGCGGCAAAGTGATTCATTATCGCGAAACGCCTTCACCTGACGGCGGCAGCGATAACAAGTATTGCGAGGACGCGCCGCCGGAGGGGGGGGCCAGGGAGCGGGTAGGGCGGACTCGATCTCCTTCGGCTTCCCGCGATGGCCCCCCCCCCCCCACAGGATCTCCGTTCTGACAGAGGGGGAAGGGATATGATCACAGGCTTCCTGTATATGGAAGCCGTGATCACTCCCCTCCCCCTGCCAGCCCAGCCCCCATACAGTTAGAACACACTGAGGGAACACAGTTAACCCTTAGAGTGCCTCCTCCAGATTAACCCCTTCACTGCCAATGGCATTTACACAGTAATCAGTGCATTTTCATAGCACTGATCGCTGTATAAAAATGCCAATGGTCCAAAAAAAAGTGTCAAAATGGTCCGACATGTCTGCCGAAATATCACATTGCCGCTAAAGATCGCAGATCACCGCCATTACTAGTAAAATATAGAAAAAATTATAAAAACACCAGAAATGAATTCTCATTATTCGTAAATGCGGCAACTTTTGCGCAAACCAATCAAACGCCGATTTTTTTTTTTTTACCAAAAATATGAGGAAGAATCTAAAATCGGCCAAAATCGATGAAAAAAATGTTTTTTATATTTTTTTTGGATTTGTATTATAGCAAAAAGAAATATTTTTTTTTCTTTTTTGCAAAATGGACGCTCTTTTTTCGTTTGGGTACAACGCAGCATGACCGTGCAATTGTCAGTTAAAGCGACAGTACCGAATCGCAAAAAGTGCTCTGGTCCTAAACTGGGAAATCCTTCCGGGGCTGAAGTGGTTAATAAAAACAGTAAAAAGAAAAAGGGCTTGAGTGAGCGGTTCTTTCCTTATACCTAGGCAATTATCGTACTAGCAATATAAAATGTCTTCCCTAAAAAGAACTGGACCTTCCATGGGCAGCATTGATTCTTGAAGTTGTATTACATCTCTCTGCATTTTACATATATACCTATTGTATAGGTTGTAGTCAACATGTACTATTTTACTTAGCTGCTTTACACATTTGAAATTACATATAATTAGTACATGCTCTCCATGTGTTGAAATTGCAAAAAAAAAACAAAAAAAAAAAAAACACACACGACGATCAAAACAGTGGCCTCATTAAAATTTAGTATGGGCAGAATTAGTATTTCACTGATTCAGGATTTAGGGCTGGTTCACACCAGATGCAGTCCAGTGCATTTTTATTTTGCATCAAATACACAAGGACAGTGTTTAACATGAATTCCTATGGCCCTAGTTCCCACCAGTGCAATGCATTTCAGTGGAGTCAAAAGTAAAACCTGCTGCATTTTTTCTGTATGTAATGCATCTGGAACACGGCAAAATGCATCAAAAACACACTGGCACGCACACGTCCTCAACTTCCATCTCCACCGGTCTTCCTTCTGGGTTCCATATCTTCAGCCGCTTGAATAGCTGGGCTGCGATGACATTGTTCCCATGCATACGCACATTAATCACATCACCATGGCACACAGAGAGGGACATAAATGTGGTCTGAGCTGCACATGCACAGCTCACATTGCACTTTCTGTTGACGGGCAGGTGGGACAATTGGGGTCAAATCCTGTCCGTCAGTGCTTTTTAATATTTTGACTTTACTACCACTTTAAGCAAGTAATTTCTGTAAGGGATGCCATGGTAATTTTCTGTAAAAAAGAACTTGTACTCCATTTTAATCTATTTCTTGTAAAATCTCCTAATTTCATGTCAAGAGAATGAATTCTCCCATTTGAACAAGTGACATTAAAAGAACAAACATTTTACTCTGTCACCCATGCAAAAGGATTCAAGTTTCAAGTAAGCATAGACTTCCTAATTTTGATTTAGTTTAGATTAGGCCAAAAGCTTTAGGCCGGCCATAGACGGAGCGGGGAAAAAAAAAAAAAAAAAAAAATTGCTCGATTACACCATCAACACAGTCAGTGTTGACGAGGGAATCCCTCCCACCAGGAGAACACAGTGATTATTGCTAGCAGCTATTAGGCCTCATACACATGGGCGTATTGAAAAAACGAGCTGTAACGTCGGGACCGATGCCAGGAAAAAAAAAAACAAAAACGGCGTTTTGCATTGGTATTAATGTGCATCAGCGTTACGTTGCGTTTTGCTTGAAAAGACATCCCTCTGCTATTTTTGGACATGAAAACGCTGGTGCTAAAAACGCCGGTTAACGTCGCCAAAGCGCGTTAGAGAGCGTTTTGCCGGCTCATCATCAAAAACGCTCTAGCGCTGCAGCTTCAGAGCGCACTGGTCGTGGGTTCTGCTTGCAGCTTGCCAATGCCAATTACAGCTCAGAAACGTCAGGGTGTGTATGGGGCCATTGAATAACATGGAGATGCGTTTTTAACCACTTTAAAACCGAGCCTCTTTTGGAGTTCGGTGTTTGCAAGTTAAAACCAGTTTTTTTGCTATAAAATTACTTTGTACCCCCAAACATTATATATTTTTTTTCTAACACCCTAGAGAATAAAATGGCGGCTGTTGCAAAACTTTATGTCACACCGTATGTGCGCAGCGGTCTTTCAAACACGATTTTTAAAAAAAAAATTCAACTTTAGGAGTTAAAAAATAAGACAACAGTGAAGTTAGGCCAATTTTTTCCATATTGTGAAAGATAATGTTACGCTGAGTAAAATGATACCCAACATGTCATGCTTCAAAATTGCATCTACTCGCGGAATGGTGACAAACTTTGCAACATAAAAATCTCCATTGGCGATGTTTAAAAAAATTCTACAGGTTAGCAGTTTTGAGTTACAGAGGAGGTCTAGTGCTAGAATTGTTGCTCACATGTGTGGTTTGAACCCCGTTTTCATATGTGACTTCGCTTCCGCCCTGCCATGTTATGGAGCTGGGTGAACAGCTTCAGCAGCTCACGGACACTGAGGGGAACGGACCTGATCATCTCTGCCTCTGCGAATCCGCCACTAAGACCACTTTTATCTTGTGCAGTATCGCCTGCAGAAACAAAAAAAAAGATACCGGGGGGTTATGGTAGCTATCTGCTACCATAACAACGGTATTCCAATTCAAATGGCCGCCGCATAATGACGGCGGACGGTCTTGAACTGGTTAAGCTGCAAAAAACGCTGAAAAACACGGCTGTAAAAACGTCCATGCGTATGGGGCCTAATCGTGACCATAGTGAAGAACTATGGAATGCAACAGGAGAAACGAGAAAAAAAAAAAAAAAAAAAAAAAGGAGGGGATGTTGAGGGGGAAATAAGTTCAATTTTACAGTTCTCTTTTAATTTAAGTTATGAAATCACTGGAATATTATGACAGCCAGGTGACATTCATTATTAGAAGGATAGTTTAGTGACAGCATGCTACATATAAAAGTGTGAAAGCACTCAGGCTTTCACACTGGGGTGCATTAGGAGACAGTTTAGAGGCAATGTTTTTAGTGAAAAAATGCCTTTAAAGCGCCTCTGGTGTGAAAGCAGAACTAAAGTGAGCTTTACTTACTTTTCCTACAATGGTCCCTCCTGTCCCTCTCCATTTTCTTCTGTGTGCTGGTCGTCGGCTGTCTTCATTTGTTCGGCACGGGATGTCAATCCTGCATATGCGCAGGAGCCAGTCATCCCAGCACACAGGAATGGAGCCTGGACAGCTCAATTTACATGCCAGAGAATGCTGAGAGCAAGCAGGTAGGTGGATTTTATTGCAGAAGAGACATTGAATGTCCTGCCTGCTCACACTTTAGTTCCACTTTAACACTGACAGGGGCTCTTACAATGGTCAGCTTTAAGTTATTTATGCAAAACCTTTATAACTAAAGGAAAAATATTGCTGTAACTGCTTATAAAGTGTTAGCTGGAGTTTGGCTTCAGTTTGTTAGTGTACTTAAATCTGCTAGTACATTTAACACTCCCTTCAGGTGTCTCTGTTGCTCCTTCAGAGTGGGGGCACTCTAATACAGGGAGGTGTGTTAATGGCCAGATCACCAGGTGAGAACAGAAGGGAAAAAGCCTAAAAAAAAGAAAACAAATACAGCCACCACATCAAATGATTGATAAGCTGCAATAAATTACATGTTTGGTTTTGTGTTTAATACTGCTTTAAGGTCATTGATGCTTTTGACCAACAGTGTTTGGCTCAAAATAATGCCGAGTTCAATCAACCTGCCAAATATAAATATATCAAAATGAAAGGAGGAAGGAAACGAACAAGGCAGACTGTTTGTGATACAATTCTTAGCGTTTCTTTCCTTTGCATTATGTTGCAGTTTTGTTCCTGCTGCCTTTTCTGAATTGAAATGTAATGAAAAAGAAATTGGCATTTCTGTACTTTTAAAATCCCTTGCTTGGAGTGCGCTAGATGGACACTGTATTTTATATTCAGATACTGTGGATTATACTGCCACCTGCAGGAGGATTGGACAACTAAACCCTCTAAATTAACAGCAACTATTTTTAATCCTTATACTGCTAGCATTAGTAAATAGCTAGGGAGGTATATTTACTTGTTTTAAACATTATTTTCTTCAGTTCCTCCTTGTTTGTGGCCTAGGCAAAAATGATGTCCTACATCCCAGGAATCTTCATCTGAATTTTTCCGCTCTCATCTGGAGGAGGGGCTCTCTCACTTAAAGCGGTAGTAAACCCATGCATTTAACAGGTTAAAAACCAGTCACATTTCCGGCACTTGCCGGAAATGTAACACTCCCATTGGTTGTGCTCTAAACCAAACTGTCAAACCATCCAATGGCTGGTGTCATAGCTGATCACATGTGCAGCATCATGGCAGTTGTAAATTAAACAGAGGCCAAGATGGCAGCTTCCTTGGCTGAAAATGATAGGAGGGTTTACTACCACTTTAAGCAACCCCCCCCCCCCACCTACATGCCCATGCTAAGCAGTAATTAGAAAAACGGGCTGCGCTAAATGCAAAATGAAATAATTAATATCACATAAAAATTAGACACATGAATACAAGGATGTGCAGATAGGTCTTGCTGACACATAAAACATAGAAAAAACAGTAACAGTTCTCATAACCCGGTATAGTGAATAAAACGGGATAATAGTGCTAAAAATACCTAAAATGTAACAAAAGCACAAAACATATATGGTGAAACAAATGACCATTGGATATATATACCCACAAAAATTAAATTGTAGGTGTATATCCACTAACTAAGTAAATAAATATGCATTCTAGATCTTGTGCAAAGCTCATAATATACAGAGTCCACAGTCTATGAAGCAGAAGAGGGGGGAGCGGGGACACCCAGGGTTCTTAAACAGCCAAACGAATTTGTGAGAATCCGCCACCATACAATAAATTAGCTTATCAGATGTAAGCTGATGTAAGATGTATAGGTTAGTCGGGCAGGGGGGAGGAGGAGAGATGCGGCGAGTCATCTAAGCACCGTGCGGCATATAGCTGAGATTGCATTATGAGTTTGACAGCTACTTGTCCATGGGCTGGGTGCCCGTGAATTAATCACGGGCACTGGCGGCCCGTAGATTTAGTGGCTGCCGACCACTGGTATAGGATATGGGAATTGATTCTTAGACCATATGTCATATGCTGCTACCTTCAGGTGATTGGACACTGGCAAAAGCTTTGCTGGGACTGCCCTGCAGTTTTTTGGTATAACCCTGCCCATTCAAGTAAGGCTCCAGTTTGTTAGCAAGCTGTAAAATTATCACATAGGAAAGAAGGGCGGGACCTGTTTTCTGTACTGTACTCCAAGATAAAGGTTCTTCGACCATGGGACATCTTCAAACAATAAGTGAAGAATGGGCAACAAAATAGCCACAACAGCAGCAACAGGACCACAGAAAACATAAGAAGGGACAACAGAGCCAGTTAACAGCAGGAGCACCTCACGGCCAAACACGCATCTTCAGAGGCCCAAGGAGTCACCTGGCAAAAAATGGTTTTGAATATGTGAATAGAAAATTATATTGTGGCCCTGAAATATGCGGAATAAAAAAAACACAGATGCTTGATGCTGAAAAAGCCTAAGAACCTTGACACACAGCGGCAACAATAAGCAACTTCTTTCAAAAAGTGCACACAGTGTGCAAGAGCCAAGATACAAGGAAGATGACATAAGGCCAAACCAATACCTACCTGCAGACTATCAAGGTGTTTGGCAAATCCAGACAGAATAAGTTGCATTTTAACCACTTGACCTCCAGAAGATTTACTCCCCTTAATGACTAGGCCATTTTTTGCAATACGGCACTGAGTTATTTTAACTGACAATTGCGCGGTCATGCAACGCTGTACCCAAATAAAATTGCTATCCTTTTCCCCCCCACAAATAGAGCTTTCTTTTGGTGGCTTTTGATCACCTCTGTGGTTTATATTTCTTGTGCTATAAGCAACAATTTTGAAAAAAAAATATTTATATATTTTTTACTTTCAGCTACAAAAC
>BLSH010534152.1:105686-124651 GCA_018402905.1 Glandirana rugosa | reverse complement strand
AAAAATCGCAGATCGCCACCACCCCAGAAATTAATTCTCATAATCCGTAAACGCAGCAACTTTTGCGCATACCAAAACGTCGATTGCGATTTTTTTTACCAAAAATATGAGGAAGAATATAAATCGGCCAAAACCGATGAAAAAAATGTTTTTTTTTATATTTTTTTTTTTGGATTTGTATTTTATCAAAAAGTAAAAAATTTGGGTCTTTTTGCAAAATTGTCGCTCTTCTTTTGTTTATAGCGGCGATCAGAAATGACGCAGAGGGGATCAAATACCACCAAAAGAAAGCTCTATTTGTGGGGAAAAAAGGACACAAATTTAGTTTGGGTACAACGTCGCACGACCGCGCAATTGTCAGTTAAAGCAACGCAGCGCCGAATCGCAAAAAGTGCTCTGGTCCTAAAGTAGGAAATCCTTCCGGGGCTGAAGTAGTTAAATAATGAAATTTTCTTAGGGGGGTTAATCACATTATGAATGAGATGGTTTCTTAAAGATGGAGCTTTCTTATATACGAAATTCAGTTTGTCTGGTAAAATCTTAGAAAGGATCCTGTCAGACTTTAAAAAATAGGCCAATATTTCCTCACTATTCGTTCTACTGAACAGTGTTGTCTGTTATATTTAGTGATAAAAGCCAGATCAATGTAGGCTGCTTTTTTCTGGAACGGGGAATTGCTATACATCTTCCTGATATCTACGTTCAATTTTATTAAATTGAGACCTGAATAACCCTTCTCAAATTACTTTAACACAATCTTAGCTTGTATGTCAATCTTCAAAGGAATTGCAATTCCGACGTAACCTCATAAGTTGTCCCTTAGGGATGTTCTCTTTTCATTTAGGATGGTGCAAGCTAGAGGTAGGGAAATACCCATTACGGTCGGTGGGCTTGAAGTAGGTCTTGGTATGTAAAGCACCATTATTTTTGAAAATCTGTAGATCCAGATAGTCTATCTGCTGGTAATCCCATTTTCCCGTGAAGGCATTATAGCTGTTCTGATTCATTTTCTCCAAAAAGAATTCCAATGATTCAAGTGACCCCTCCCACAGAATGAGGACAGCGTCTATTTATCTCTGGTAGAAGTTCAGTTGAGGCCACAATCGGTTATAAATGTACTTTTCCCCCCACATAGCCATAAAAAGGTTTGCAACACATGGGGCATAACAAGCCCCCATGGCCACACCTTTAGCCTGAAGGTAGTACTCTTTTTTTTTTTTTATACCAGAAATAATTGATTTCCATGGCTAATTGTAAACCTTCCAAGATGACGCCAATCTGTTCCGATTTCAATTCTGTGTTTTTTTCCATTCCATCTCTTTGGACGATACTAGTGTATA
Organism: Glandirana rugosa; assembly: GCA_018402905.1. Classification (NCBI taxonomy): domain Eukaryota; kingdom Metazoa; phylum Chordata; class Amphibia; order Anura; family Ranidae; genus Glandirana; species Glandirana rugosa. The sequence continues at coordinate 123,311 of BLSH010534152.1, read as the reverse complement.
GTGAACTGACGTCAACTGTGGCAAGGATAACATTGGCCACTCCTTTTAGTTGTTCTAACTCCTGTAACAGTTGTGTGCTGGCTATCCTTAAGGTAAGACCTCCCTTTCTGGACCAATGGTTTTAAAAATTGGTCTAAGTATTCCCCCAGTCTTGAAAAAAGGGAATCAATCCCACTGATTATGGGTCTCCAGGGTGGGTTGGTAAGTCTCTTATGTATTTTAGGGAGAGAATATATCACAGGGGTTTTTGAGGATTCTGATAAAATGTATCTAGCTTCTTTGTTATTCAATATGCCACTTTCTTTCCCTCGTTACACCAGATCCTTGAGTTTATTACTGTATTGTTTCTTAGGGTTGCTTTTCAACTTTTTATAAGTGTTCTCTACTTTCAACAGATTTTCCATTTCTTCTTCGTAATCTTTCTTGTCGAGTATCACTAGGCCTCCGCCTTTGTCTGCCGGCCTTATTACCACCTCCTTTTTCTTGCCTAAATCTTTGATAGTTCTCCAGATGTTCTTCCTTCGCCCTTGTTGCTTTATCTTCTTTTTATCACTTTCCACCATCTTCTTAAAAGCACCTATACATTCGCCTCCTGGGACTTTGGGATCGAAGATGGAGTTGTTCCGCTAGTTGGTTGTGAGAATCCTGTACTATCCATTTGTTTATTCTCCCCTCTTAGAGCAAAAAAATTCTTTAGATTAGTTTCCTCATGAATTTCTGTAAGTCTATAAACACCTCAAATTCGTCCAGTACTCAGTCTGGATAGTATTTGAGACCTAAATCCAAGCATTTCAATTCTTCATCCGAAAAAACTACTGAACGGAGATTGAAAATCTCTGTACCTAATGCTCCCTTCTTTTTCTTCTCCCCTCCTCTTTTTCCTCTGATCTTTGTTCTTCTTTTGTTTGGTTCAGGCTGCATTGATGAGCACTGACCCTTATTTTGCTTCAAAGTTCTTTATTTAAAATGTACGTTTTTTTTCCCTGAAGCTTCCCTCTTAAAATTAAGGTGCGCTTTATATGCCGATAAATATGGTAACTGTCAACAGCACCCCAAACACGGATTACAAGCCAGTGCATTTGCAGGCACCAAATTTAAACTGTGTTCTAACTGTGCTGGGCTGACAGGGACATGACAGATCTAACTGATCCCGATGACAGGGATCAGTAGATCACGGTCATGCTGCCTGATAGAGCGGGGAACTGCCGTGTTTACATCGGCAGTTCCCTGCTTTTCTTCTGTATCAGGCGATCGCAGGTCGCCGGCAGACATTGTCTGTCCGACCCGTGGACACGAGAGCACGCCGATGCGCTCGTGTCTGCGCGAATCACATTTTATAAACGGAGCTTTACGCTACTCTGCCACAGTACGTGAGCCAGTCGGGAACCGGTTAAAGTGATTGTAAAGTCTTGTTTATTTTTATGCCTTTTTTTAAAATAAACATGTCATACTTACCACCTCTGTTCAGTTGGTTTTGCCCAGAGCAGCCTGGATCCTCCTCAGAGTTACTCTTTGCTGCTCCTGGCGCCTCCCTCCTATCAAGTACCTCCACAGCCCACAGCTTTCTATGGGGGCACCTGAGCCAAGTCAGAGCTATATGTATCCATTCAGACACGGAGCCCGACCCGGCCCGCCCCCTCTCTGATTGGCTGACGGACTTTGATTGACAGCAGCGGGAGCCAATGGTGCCACTGCTGTGTCTCAACCAATCTGGAGGAGTGTCCCGGATGGCTTAGACATCCGTGGACATCGCTGGAGAGAGAAGGGGCTCAGGTAAGTAATTAGGGGGCGCTGGAGAGGCTGCTACACACAGAAGGTTTTTGATCTTAATGCATAGAATGCAATAAAATAAAAATAAAAAGCTGTCTTTACAGCTTCTTTAAGGCACACTAGAATGTTTTCATAGCTTTACAATACTGCTGTGAGCAATAATTTAGATAACAATCCTCTGGTGCAGTGTTAGGGTCCTTTTACGCGGTGCATGGGTGCAGCCCAGTGTACTTGCGGTTTTTGTGCAGTTTACATGCACTTTCCCATAGACTTCTATTATATTGGGCGTTTTTTTGGTGCATTTTCTGAAAGCATACCAAAAATCCTGTATGCTGCATCTTTGGTACGCTTTCAGAAAAGGCACTAAAAATGCCCGATCGAATAGAAATCAATGGGAAAAAATGGGTAACCTGCACAAAGACTGCAGGTACACTGTGCTGCACCCAAACCGCAGCATGAAAACACCCTTAGCCTGCAAAAAACACAATTCAAGAAATAAATATTTAATGCATTTGTTAAATAACTTTTTTTTTTGTGAATTGACTACTTTTGAAACGATATAGGGTTGTGCTCATAAGTTTACATACCTTGGCAGACTTTGCGATTTCTTGTCCATTTTTCAGAGAATATGATTAACACAAAATCTTTTCTTTCACTCATGGTTAGTGTTTAGCTGAAGCCATTTATTATCAATCAACTGTGTTTACCCTTTTGAAATCAAAATGACAAAACAAATTACCCAAATGACCCTGATCAAAAGTTTACATACCCTGGTAATTTTGGCCTGATAACATGCACACAAATTGACACAAAGGGGTTTGAATGGCTACTTAAAGGTAACCATCCTCGTCTGTTTGCTTGTAATTAGTGTGTATAAAAGGTTAATGAGTTTCTGGATTCCTGACAGACCCTTGCATCTTTCCTCCAGTGCTGCGCTGATGTTTATGGATTCTGAGTCATGGGGAAAGCAAAAGAATTGTCAAAGGATCTGCGGGAAAAAGTAGTTGAACTGTATAAAACAGGAAAGGGATATAAAAAGATATCCAAAGAATTGAGAATGCCAATCAGCAGTGTTCAAACTCCAATCAAGAAGTGGAAAATGAGGGGTTCTGTTGAAACCAAACCACGGTCAGGTAGACCAACTAAAATTTCAGCCACAACTCCCAGGAAAATTGTTCGGGATGCAAAGAAAAACCCACAAAATAACTTCAGGTGAAATACAGAACTCTCTGAAAACATGTGGTGTGGATGTTTCAAGATGCACAATAAGGAGGCACTTGAAGAAAGATGGGCTGCATGGTCGAGTTGCCAGAATAAAGCCATTACTATGCAAAATGCCACAAAGTATCCCGCTTACAATACACCAAACAGCACAGAGACATGCCTCAAACCTTCTGGCACAAAGTCATTTGTAGTGATGAGACCAAAATTGAGCTTTTTGGCCACAACCATAAACATTACATTTGGAGAGGAGTCAACAAGGCCTGTGAAACACGGAGGTGGATCGCTGATGTTTTGGGGATGTGTGAGCTATAAAGGCACTGGGAATTTGGTGAAAATTGATGCAAGATGAATGCAGTATGTTATCAAAAAATACTGGAGGAACATTTGCATTCATCAGCCAGGAAGCTGTGCATGGGACGTATTTGGACATTCCAACATGACAATGATCCAAAACACAAGGCCAAGTCGACCTGTCATTGGGTACAGCAGAATAAAGTGAAGGTTCTGGAGTGGCCATCTCAGTCTCCTGACCTCAATATCATTAAGCCACTCTGGGGAGATCTCAAACATGCAGTTCATGCAAGACAGCCCAAGAATTTCCAGGAACTGGAGGCTTTTTGCCAAGAGGAATGGGCAGCTTTACCATCTGAGAAGATAAAGAGCCTCATCCACAAATACCACAAAAGACTACAAGCTGTCATTGATGTTACAGGGGGCAATCCACGGTATTAAGAACTGAGGTATGTAAACGTTTGATTAGGGTAATTTGGGTAGTTTCTGTTGATATTCTGATTTAGTCCTCATACACACGGGCCTAATAGCAAAACATCGGGACCGACGTCCTGCAAAAATCAGCATCAAAAACGCGATTTCATCTGCATTAATGCGAGTTAGCGTCAATAGGCGTTTTGTTAAAAAAAAAAAACATTCCTCTGCTATTTTTTAACCTGAAACCGCTGACGCTAAAAACGCCGGTTAACATCGCTACGGCATTAATGAGCGGTTTGCCGGCTCAGCGTCGAAACTACTCTAACGCTGCAGCTTCAGAACGTACTGGCCGTGGGTTCTGCTTTCAGCTTACTAACGCCGACGCTATCTACAGCTCAAAAATGTCAGCGTTTTTATGGGGCCATTGAATAACACGGAGAGCATGTAAACTTATGAGCACAACTGTAAATGCTGCACGAGTTATTTTAAAGCAAAAATTCATGCATTATAGTGAACTGAGCCCAAAAACCCTTACTGGTGTATTTAACTAAACTGAAAAACTAACTTGGCACGTAGACTTACCTGATTCAAAGTGCAATGATTCACAGGGTCAAGGTAACATACTAGAAAAACAGGCCAGCCATGCAAATATGCAAATATAATTTAGCTAATCATCAACATAAACCGTAAATGAAGGAAGAATGCCCAAGTTAGGAGGGCTTTAAGATGAGCTTGCACATAAAACAAAAGACTGTGCACACAGGCTTTTGTTACCTCAGTGCTTTTTTTTCCCCATGCAAACTGATGAGGATGCAAAAGTAGCCCGATGCAGCTTAGGAGGTTAAAGTGGTTCTAAAGGCCCTTTTTGTATTTTAAAATAAAAAAACATGTTATACTTACATGCTCTGTGCACTGATATTGCACAGAGTGGCCCCAAACCTCTAGAGATACAACAAAAAAATTCGGCCGAAAATGGTCTTATCGGCACTCGGCCGAAAGGGCCGGTTCCCACTGCTGCAATGTCCGACATCGCATGTAATTCGCATGCTCTGTAAATCACATGTGATGTCTGTGTGATGTGAATTCAGCCATACAGCTTGTATGGCTGAATTTGCATCGCATTTGGACCAACCTCGCACCCTTTTTTGGTCCGCACCAGAATCGGATCTTTCTATTGACACTCCCAGCAGTTTGCATAGGGCAGTGTGAAATTCGCAGGGTTTCCGCATTGCTGCAGCGTGAACCGAGCCACCGCGATTTTACGACGATGTTGCCGCAATTTTACCGCAAATTCACTGCGATTTTGGGTTGATTTTACTGCTTATGGTGTGTTTTTCATGCGACTCAAAAACGTAACACGTGTGTTAATGATGCGTTCTTGCTGCATTTTCAATGCATTTGAACTGGGAGGTGCGTTTTGTTAACTTAACAAAAAATGAACCAAGCTGGATTTTTACCAGCACAATGGAAGCCCAGTGGACCAGTGTGAAGACATACATAGACATTAAAGGGATACATAGTTAGGTTGAAAAAAGACCCAAGTCCATATAGTTAAAAAAATAAATATATATATATATATATATATATATATATATATATATATATATATATATATATATATATATATATATATATCTATCTCTGTCATACAATCCAATATACACAATCCTACACCCACAGTTTATCCAGAGGAAGGTGAAAAACCTCAGTAAAGAATGATCCAATTTGCTACTCAAGGGAAAAAAATTCCTTCCTCATCCCTCGAGAGGCAATCAGATATTCCCTGGACCAACTTTACCTATAAATGTCAGTACCCAGCTATATTATGCAGATTTAGGAAAGAATTCAGGCCTTTCTTAAAGCAATCTACTGAGTTGGATAGAATCACCTCTGGAGGAAGTCTATTCCACATTTTCACAGCTCTTACTGTGAAGAAACCTTTCTGCATTTGGAGATGAAATCGCTTGTCCTCTAGGTGTAAAGAGTTCCCCCTTGTTCTCCGTTTTGACCTTAAAATGAATAGTTCAACACCAAGTTCACTATATGGACCACTTATGTATTTGTACATGTTGATCATATCCCCCACTTAAACTCCTCTTCTCAAGAGAGAATAAATTCAGTTCCTCTAATCTTTCCTCATAGCCGAGCTCCCCCGTGCCTCTTACTAGTTTAGTTGCCCTTCTTTGTACTTTCTCCAGTTCCCCGATATCCTTTTTGTGAACTGATGCCCAAAACTGAACTGCATATTCCAGGTGAGGTGTTACTAATGATTTTTACAGGGGCAAAATGATGTCTATCTCTGGAGTCCATACCTCTCTTAATACTCGAAAGGATTTTGCTCTCTTTGGAAATCGCAGATTGGCATTGCATGCCATTATTAAGCTTATGATCTACCAAAACCCCCAGATCCTTCTCCGCTATGGATACACCCAGTTGTACTCCCTCTAGTATGTATGGTGCATGCATATTCTTAGCCCCCAAGGGCACAACTTTACATTTATCTACATTAAACCTCATTTGCCACATAGCTGCACAATTAGACAGTGCATTGAGGTCTGCTTGTAATGTTGGAGACACCTTGTAAGGACGTTATTCCACTGCATAGCTCGGGGTCAACTGAAAAGACTGCAATGGTACTTTTAATCAAAGACCCTATATCATGTATAAATATACTGAAGGAAGGGTCCCCAAAACTGAACCTTGGGGTACACCACTGATAACCTTAGACCATTCAAAGTAAGAATCATTAACCACTACTCTCTGAATTTGTTCTTTTAGCCAATTTTCTATCCATTTACAAACTGATCTTTCCAAATCTGTAGACCATTAGCTGTGAGTAGAGAACTGTGTCAAACGCTTTTGCAAAATCCAAGTATACCACATCCACTCCTTTGTCTAAGGTTTTACTTACCTCCTCATAAAAAGAATACAGATTTGTCTGACAACTTCTGTCTTTCATGAATCCATGCTGTCATATATATATATTTTTTTTTCCAACAAGAACTCATCCATGTGGTCTTTCATTAAACTCTCCAGTATCTTCCCAGCTATAGAGGTTAAACTCTCTCTTTATAATTACTTGGTAGACTTTGCTCCCTTTTTAAATATAGGCACCACAATGGCCCTACGCCAGTCCAGTGGTACTATTCCAGTCATTAAGCAGTCCTTAAAAAATAGATACAATGGCTTTGAAATGACAGAGCTCAATTTTTTTAGGATCCATGGGTGGATGCCATCTGGTCCAGGTGCTTTATCCACCTTTATTCTGTCTAAATACTTCTGGACCATTTCACTTTTGAGCCATTGTGGATAATTTGGGGTTGTGTCACTACCACCCCCATTATGGACATGAGCTCCCCCATGCTCCTTTTTATACACAGAGCTGAAGAAGGTATTTAATAAGTTCGCCTTCTCTTTGTCCCCAGTCACCCACACTAGATTATTTTGTAAAGGGCCTTCATCATGCTCAGATCTGGCCTTTTTACTATTAATATATCTGAAGAATTTTTGGGGGTTTGTACTACTATCTTTTGCAATCGTTGTTCAGTTTGAATTTTTGCGTCCTTGAGCTTTTCTTGCGCTAAAAGGTGCCAATAATGGCCGACAAATCCATATTCATTGAACTTGATATTATTTAAAAAGTTGAATATAATAAAATTCTATATATAAAAAAATAAATATTATATATATTACTGTTATTTATCTTCAATCAAGTGCATCCTGCATTTTCGGTTGCAGCACCAAAATTTCCAATCGGTGCACCTCTACAAACCTCCTCTTCTAGGGTCCACATGCCGACTCCCTCTGCTCCTCCTCTTCAGTGCCTGCTCTCATAGCATGCCACTTGCTATGCGGCAGTTGTGCGGGCTCGTTCCAGTGCCAGGCTGTTTGTGTTCATAGCTTGGCTCTTGGTCCACTAACATGGTCTGACAATTAAAGTCTGCCAAATCCCCAAACAAGCCTTCTTAGTGTGTCCCCGTTTCCCAAATGGGGGGGGGGGGGGGGTTTAACCTACGTGGACATTTGTACAGTTTGCATTTCAGATGCTTAAGAGCAGGAGGTGGTATCCCAGGACAACTGGGGTTTCACTCCCAAGCCCTTTTCGGTTACTCATCTTAAAATATAAGTTCACCACTTGTAACATGTTACACCCACATGTTACTAACTGAGCAGTCCCCGCACTCCCCCTAAGTCCCCGTTGCGACAGTAGGCCGGGGATCTGCTCCACCAATGTCATTCATTTACAGTGTTCAGTGAATGGGAGAACTACAACTAGCGTCAGCCATTGAGGCTGACAGCTTGTAGTTCTCGAACTACCAGGGTGCTAAGGAGTGTTGTAGATAGTTAATTGATCCTTCCTGTCATTCAGTAACTGCCTGTATGAGGTACGAGCAGACAACTACACTGACAGTCTGCAGGAGCCTGAGATTGCCCCCGTGATCTGCGGATTGCAGGTGCAATACTTTACAGGCTCTTGATGAAAAACAAAATGCATTTTTTTACCTGCAAAAATATGTGCATTTATTTATTTTTTATGATAATGAACTTATGCTTTAAAATCTTCCTGTGTCACCTGACAGCTTAGCAGATCTCCATCAAACCCTCTCTTTTCTTTGGGATCAATTGCGCCAGTGTTCCTGTGGCAGTCAGGTTCCAGGCGACTTATTCCAACCTGTTCACAGTTTAAAGCGGAGTTCCAGCCTAATTGCGGCGATTTACGGAATGTCCGCCCACCCCCTGCCTTCTGGGAGGCACACAGGTCCCAGAAGACAGCAGGGACCATTGGGAAAGCGTGACTCGCACATGCGCAGTATGAAACAGGCAGTGAAGTCGCAAGGCTTCACTGTCTGTTTCCCTTAGAATGTCGGCGCCTGCACCCAGAGCCGGGGGATGGATTGGCTTCGGGTGCCGATATCGTGGGCTCCCTGGACAGGCAGGTGTCATATAAGTGTCCTTATATGAAAAGTCAGCAGCTACAGTATTTGTAGCTGCTGACTTAATTTTTTTTTTTTCACCCAGGCGGAACTCTGCTTTAAGCCCAAAGGTGGCATTAGCCCCATTCTGGATTTCAAAGCTCCGATTTTGAGTCTATAAATTCCACACAAAATCTACCAAACCTTCAACAGGAGGAATGTCAGGCTTCTATGGACAAAGACGCTTACTTACGTGTACCCATCTTTTCCCAATAGAATCCCTGCACTACCAGTTTGTATCCATGCCCTTCATCTGCATCTCAGGTATACACTAAGTTGTTGTGCCCTATACTGGCCATGCTACTATTTCATGGCATGCACATTATGGGATCCTTAAATGACTGTCTGTTGAGGGAACAATCAGTGTAGGCTCCTTCAGGTCATCTGATCTGGATTCAGTCAAGCAACACCACGTAGATGGTGTATTCATCAGGGAGGAACCAGAAGTCTCACAGCAAAAAAAGATAGACTAGTTCTTGTCCTGGGCAGAAGTTCAGGTTGCAGCATTGTTAGCCCTTGACATTGCATACGCACACAGGCAGGAAAAAACTTCCTTTTGGGCCCCTGAAATCCCATGTGAAGCCAGCAGAGCACAATGTACATTTATAAAGCTTTTTTTTTTTTGTTTTTTTTTTAAGCACTTGTATACTCATGGTATAGCCTTGCTGCTGCTTTTAAAAGGGAACACTTTAAACTGCGTAAGCAAGGGCTGGTTTGCATCTAAGTGATGCATTTTAGTTTTGATACCATTGAACCCTATATAACATGTGTTTTCACAAGTGTGCATCAAAAAAGTTGCAAGCAGGATTTCTTTTTAACTCACTGCACCTAAAACACACATGTGAGATCAGGGCCTAAAAGATCATCGTTGTAAGCAGTACTATATTGTTTATCTCAAACTCTGTCACTTTTCCTGGATCGCTTGGTCTTCATGTAAATTTGGAGGAAAATATCAGTATAGGTATAAGTATATACATTTATCAGAATCTAATATTTTGTGTAGTAGTATTCCAAATCACTCACTAAGAAAACCTATTAGAATACAGATGCTAGTAACTTAGCAATGGCAGCCCACATGTTCACAAGTGTGTTTAAAAGTGAAAGGATCAGCTTTATAGCCAGGTAACTAGCATTTTTTGATAGGAGGTCAGCACAAACAGTCTATAATTAGGGTTTTGTAATGGTTTTGAGGTTTTCTGCAATACCATGAATCAGGGCATTCACTGTGTTCTTAAAAGGACAGTAAATGCTTGTTCACACGATCAGCATTTGGCTGTATTGCCTTCCGCAGTCCCGATGCAATTTGCGCCTTTGCATTGCACTGAATTACATAAAGTTTTTTTTTTTAAAAGCACTGCAATATGCTTCAACACAATGTAGCACATGGCAGTATGTGGTCATAGCACACACACACATTATGAACACAATATTGTGTGATTTGTGTGTGAATAAGCCCTGACCCCTTGACAGTAATAAATATGTTGTCCAAGTTTCTTCCTTCAAAATTAGTTATCAATAAACAAAACACTTTCAGGAGACTACAGGGTATAAAACATTTCCAAGTATTAAAGGATTTGCTGTACTAAAGTAGGAATAGTCCCAGTTTCAGAATCCGAAGATACATTTTAATATGCTGAATCGGGCATTACTGCCCTGCAGGCAAGTGTTGAGGTCTTCTTGGAATACCAAGTTACCTTCAACCATGTGATAGGAGGATTAAAAAAAATGATCTATTTTACTAAAGAAAAAGTTGTGGATATGAAGGCAGTATGTCTTTTAGGCCCCTTTCACATGGGCTGTCTGATAAGGTGCGCCTGTCAGTTTTTCAGGTGGTCTTGATCAGGGTAGATTTGATTTAAATCACTAGTAAAAAGGCTTGATTTAAATCAACTCAATTTAAATCATAATATTTAAAGAGCAACTGTCATCTCTGTCTCGCTGTTGACTCACTGTCAGCCCCGTTCACTTTAATGGGCGGCTGGTGATGCGGCAGTGACACAACAAGGTGAGGGACGGGGTGGCAGCAGGTGAGTGGATGCCAGGCGCTGCCATGATGGATCCGAAATGACAGGTGCTCTTTAAAAATAAGGACTTCTTCTTGCTTGTAGTTAGAATATTTAATATTTGCAAACAAAATGAAGGTTTCCTGCTTAGAATAATAATCTGTCAGGTTAGTAAAACAGCGATATCAGAACTGATTCAATCATACAGTTTGTAGTGTACATAGATTTGCAAAACAATGGGAGAAAGAAACAATTCTGAACTTTGTTTTATCTCATGGTTGCTGTGTGAATGCATCAATGCAGTGCATGTTCTCCCCGCTTGCATTCATTGAATGAGTTTACCAAAAAATGTAAAAATTGCAGAATATATACAGCCTCATGCTGAATAAACTAAATTATTAATGTATCTTGAATAGAAAACTATCTTTAGAAAAAAATCTTCTCCAAAAGAATTTTATTAAAATAAATCTGATAAAAATGTTAAAAAATTGATTTAAAAAAAAAACATTGATTTTTATGCACCCTGGTCCTGACCCAACCCTGCATTGTCCTCTATGGAGCAGCGGATGTCAGTGGACATATGTCCGCTGACACCTGCACTCCATCCGATCCAATCCTGTCTGCCAAAAACAGATCGTGGTCCTAGCCATGTGGCGGATCGGATGGCATCGGATAGAAACGGACAGGAGGTCCGTTTCCATGTGATTGTCCCTTAGAGGCGAGTGGGATTGTGTCTGCTGATCCCCGCTATGCAGAGCAGACACGGACCTGTTATCCGACTGCTCAGGAGGAAACAGCGGAGAGATCCCCTGCTGATCATGCGGATTCTGCATTGCAGGGGTTCCCATGTTTAAGGGGCCTTACATATTTACATGCTAAATTCCGAAGCTTAAAGGAGAAGTTCACATTTTAACAAAAAATAATAAATGTACATTTTTTGCAGGGAAAAAAAAAAAATGTACTATTTTTTTGTTTTAGGAGCCTGGAAAGCATTGCACCAGATCAGCAGATCACTGATACCATGCAGGTCTCCTGCAGACTGACAGTGTAACGGTCTGCCTGTACATCGTACGGGCAGGCAGTTTTACACTGGCAGAAAGACTCAAAGAAGTAGCAGAGCGCTCAACAGTGCTGTGGTAGTTAATTGAGAACAGCAAACAGACAGCCACAAAGGATTGTCGGTAGTTGTAGCCCATTCATTCACAGAAAATGGAGCATAGCCGCATCTTCTTTACGTTGTGGCAGCGAGCTGGGGGGGGGGGGGGAGAAGAGAGAAGATCCTCGCTGCCAAAACAGAGGAAAATAGGCGAGGTGGGGTGAGGTTTGGAGGTAATGGGGATGTGGGGACCAGTACATTTGTAACATGTTACGTTGAATATTACTCTGAATATGGGTGTAGCATGTTACCAGAAGTGAGCTTATCCTTTAAACAATAAGGGCTTATTCACACAAGTCATACAGCATGCATATCCTTGCAGAACCCTGGACTCAGGAGTCACAGGTGCTGAGTACAGCTGTCTGTACAAATCAATGACAAGATGCGTCTGTATGGTGGTAAATGCAGATCCAAGCATATACACGCTTACAAGTTTGGATGTATGCCCCTGTACACAGACTGTCTGCACCCAGGGGTATACATCTGTACTTGCAAGCATGTATACCCTCAGATCTGTGTTTACCAGCATAGACGCATCTTGACATTGATCACTACTGAAGACCTTACGCAATACCTGTGACTCCCAGGTGCCGGATTCTGCATGGACATGCATGCTTGTGTGACGGTAGCCCTTTAAAGTGATTGTAAAGTCTCAAGGTTTTTCACCTTAATGCAATGCATTAAGGTGAAAACCCTTCTTTGCGGCAGCTGCCCCCAGACCCCCCACCCTTTTTTCTTACCTGAGCCCGATCTGATCCAGCCGCTGTCTCTCTCCTCATTGGACAGATTGATAACAGCAGGAGCCATCTGTAAATCAAATCCAGTGACACGGAAGGGGGGGGCAGGGCCCCTATGGAAAGGGCTTTCCGTGGGGGGCACCCGATGAAGGGGGAGGAGCCAGCGGAGCACCCCAGAAGAGGAACAGGGCTGCTCTGTGCAAAACCCTTGCACAGCGCAGGCAAGTATAACAGGTTTCTTATTTTTAGTAGAAAAGAAAGCAAACCTTTACAACATCTTTAAAATAAATGTAAACCCCCAACATTGAACTTGTATTTTGTGCTCCATTTTGGTCTGATAATGTACCATTGAAAGAATTTTGATATATCTGTGTGGAAAAAAAAATCCTGCCAGAAATCCCAGGAGCTTGCAAGTTCCTGTGCACTCTGCAATGTCAAACCCTGTGTTATATCAGCCCTATGAACATCTGTGAACTACTGAATACCACTCCCAAATGCTATGGAGATGAAGAAAAATACATATAATACTAAATAAATCCTTTAAAAAACTGCATACACTGCTTCATGTGCTGGGACCACCATGTCCGACACTTCATAGATCGAAACAGAAATTAGCTACGCACATACCAAATAGTACAGGAGCAGACTAGGCATAAGTCACTGTAATTCATAGTGCATTTTAAGGGCAATAAAGCTTTGGTTGGAATTCTACTTTAGGAAAGGGCATAGACAGAAAAGGGGGTATATGGCGCCACCAATGAGTGTTGTGTGCATACTGATGATATAAATGAGTGCGGCCTCATTTACACTGCTGCTGGTAAACGGACGTTTACAGGCATTTGGGCATTTTTTTCAGCTGCCCCTGAACTCACCTCTATGTTATCTTATCACTACATTTACACAGGGTAGTTTGAGGTAGTTTCCAGGCAGTTGCGTTTAGAGGCTTTTTTTGGAACGCAAAAAATGGGTTCAGACGCCAGTTCAGAGGCATTTGAAACGTTAAACAGCTTGTAAACGCGCCTAAATGCGTTAACTCGCGTTTAATAATTTTTTTTTTTCCCAAGAACGCTCCTAGACGTGAACGTGGCATGCAAAACTGACATTTTAGACGCCGGTTTCTAGCTGTCAAGATAAAACGTTCAGGGGAGGTTGAAACAGCGTCCTGTGTAAATGGAGCCTTAAAGACTGAAGTGGCTCTGGGTAAACAGATAAAGGGAGGAGGGGGGCGGATCCAAGTGTAACATTAAACTTACTTATTGTAGTTAAAGACAACAGGCAAATTACACAAACCGTTAAAAGATGAGTGAGCTATTAACATTGTTTAAGTTGCCAATTGTCTTTCACTCCAATAAATAAGTTTCATATGACACTTAGATTGTGCCCTCTCTCTCCCAATGAAAGGGCAACCTCACATTCAACAAAAAAATATCATGAATATATTCATAAACAAACATGTGAAGGAAAACAGCAAAAAGTAGTACCATGACGTTATTCTGAAATTCATGACCATTTTTATTTGCGGTGTAGGTATGAGGAAAAACGAAGAAAAGAAAGATCAATACATATTTGCAATATATGCACACTTTCTTATGGTTTGTCCCTATATGCTGTACGTACATCTAAATACCGGTTAAACCTGCCAGTACAGGACAGAGCTCCTAATTTTCTGTAGTGCCTCTGCTGCAAGGAAATCACAAACATAGTTGTAAGTCCTACAAGCGGTGTGAGTAAAATCTGGCAGAGATAACCGTCAGGGATTTCTGCACTGTGTTGTAAGACCAGAACAAGTTAGGAGCATTTTCTGTACTTGCAGAGATTTTAAAGAAACAAAACTGTGGAAAAGTGTAAGCAGTGCAGAGATGTACTATGTTTTTTTTACTGCTGGCATACACTTTAACCATTTACATTTTGCCATCATAGTTTCATTTTCACTTTTACGTTTTAGGCTAGGTTCACACTGATAAAGTGTGAATTTGATCTGATTTTCAGTGCGATTTTCAAGTGCAGTTGCCGTGCGACTCAATGCGATTCTGAGGTGATATTGCTGCAATTTCTGTGCTGGGGAAGAAAACCTGCTGGAAACATATGGCAACAGAACAAATACTGTAAGGACTCATGTACACTTGCTTCGACTAAGGTTGCACCGATACGGATATCGGTGCCTATACCAAGCATTTGCACGAGTACGTGTACTCGTGCAAATGCTCCAATGCTTAACTCGTATGGCCCATACACACGGTGCAACTGCCTTACAACAACGGTCGTACAACAGGTTGTTGTACGATGATCCGACCGTTAGTACACGTGATTACAACAGCCGACGTTCGACAGTCAGACAACAGAAGTTGGCTGAGCAAACTAGAAAACTTTTGTTGGCCAACAAGCCGTAGTACAACTGTTGTGTACAGAAGTTGGCCCAACAAAAGTTGAAAGTGCAAACACACATGCTCGGAATCCAGGAAGTGTTCAGTCGTGTAAACCTGTGTTCCTAATTTACAAATCACATTCACCTGAACTTCCTCGTTATACGCTCATAACAAGTCACTATGTTGGGCTTTGTTGGACGATTACTTGACTCACGTCAGTATGCTAGACACAACCGCCAACAGCTGATTGTTGAACATGCGGTCGTACAACAGTTGACCATATATGATCGGTGCAGTTACTTGCAACGATCTCCCTGTATAGCTTTTCAGACAGCCGTCGCTTCTCCTCTCCCTCCTGCATGTGTCAGAGAGATTGATGCTCGTGACTGCCCCCACCGTCGCACCGATCATCCCCGGTTGTCCCATGTCCTCCTCTGGTCCCCCCTCGTCCTGGATCGGTCAGGATGCAGAGCAGAGGAAGTAACCGGTAAATAGGTAATTTACCGGCTCCTTCCTTTTCCAAATGCACAGTCAGTGATCACTGACTGTCCATTCATAAATGAGCATCGATGAACAGGAGCCTCTGTCTCCTGTCCATTAATCTTCAGTGCAGCTGAGGCTGAAAAAAAGGGGACTGGGGAATCTATGTTCTCAGTCCCTTTCTCTGTCTCAAAGGGGAGATGTCAGGGGTCTCCAGTACTTGCACTCAGTCTTAAAAAAGTGGTATCGATGCAACCCTAACTTCAACACACATTAAAGCGCCTACCGCTTCAACATGCTTTTTTTGCGGTGTTTTTGATGCTTCGGTGATACTTTTTTGAAGCTTTAATGGAGCTTGGCAGATGCCATGTGTGTGTTTTGATATCTCATACCTGCAATTTCTCCAAAATTGGAGATAAAGCTGAAAAAAGCCTCTCAAAAGCATCAGGTGCTTCAAGCGAGCTTTACCATAGACTTCTATGGAAGCTTTGAAGATGCACCACTAAGATGACATGGGGTAGAATTTTTAAATCAAAGCAAAACAAAAGCAGGTGTAAACAGGACTGTAGGCTAGCCATTTTATTTAGTGACAGGTGCTTTGATTGGCGTTCATAGTGCTTTCACTTGTCGATCGCAACACGTAGCGGTTTGCAAGTGTTTTACATGATACACCAGCCACCCACATTCCTCCACCAAGTCCCTGTTGTACTCACCTCTAGGGGGATGCTAAACTGTCAGTGCCCAGAGGTCCAGGAATATAAAATACCCGCTGTTCTCCCTCTTCTATGTGCAGTGCTTCTGAGACAGACCAAAGTTATTATGATTGGTCAGCGCTGCCACAGTGAATCACTCTGCTCCATCCCAGAAGCCCTGCAGAGAGAAGAGGGAGAAGAGCTGGGATTTCAAATCCCCAGACTGCTGGACCAGAAGCGTGGGCACTGACAGCTCAGCATCCCTGGAGGTAAGACAGCAGGGACAGGGCCTGGAAGTGTACGTTAATTTTTTTCAGAAAAAGTAGATACCTTAAAGCGGAACCAAAAGTTCTGTTGTTTTTCTTGTTAACCACTTCAATACTATGCACTTAGAACCCTTTACTACCAGACCAATTTTCAGTTTTCAGTGCTGTTGCGCTTTGAATGACAATTGCGCGGTCGTGCGACGCTGTACCCAAACAAAGTTTTTATCATTTTGTTCCCACAAATAGAGCTTTCTTTTGGTGGTATTCTATCACCCCTGCGGTTTTTATTTTTTGCGCTACAAATAAAAAAAGACCGAAAATTTTGAAAAAAAAAAAAAAAATTCTCTATTTTTGTCACAAAACTTTTTAAATAAGTAAATTTTCTCCATCACTGGTGGGCACTGATGAGGCTACACTGACGGGCACTGATGTGGCAGTACTGATTGGTAGGGATGCACCGAAATTTCGGCGGCCGAAACATTTCGGCCGAAAATGGCATTTTCGGCACTTTGCCGAAAGAAAAAAAATGTCGATAATGAAGCCGAAAAAGGGGCGGGGTCACGCAGGGTCGCCCCACCCCGCTTGGTGCCGCACTTCATCCTATCAGAGTCCTCAACTCCCTTCTCACGATCACACTCTGTGTCACGGAGCTGCATTAAATCACTGGGCAGCTATGTAACAATGTCCCGCCTCCTAGGCAGCCTCTTGTATTGGACGGCACAACGATCCAATGTCAGGAATCATTGTGCCGTGTGTCAGAGGAGGCTGTCCAGGAAGGACATTGTTACAGCGCTGCCCAGTGATTTAATGCAGCTCCGTGACACAGAGTGAGATCGTGCTACTAGGCACAGACATCCAAGGCTCTTCCTGGACACCACAGACACTGGGAGGGAGGGGGCGGGGGGAGCACATGAAAAAACATCCCGTGCTGAAATTACATGCCGGTCACCCGAAAATCCATCCGCTTGCTCCCCTCCTCCCCCTCACTCTGTCCTCTGCTATCTGTATGTGCAGGTGACTCCGTCCACATCACCTCCAGCATGTCTGCGGTCTGCCCTTAGCAACTCCACACATCCCCTCTGCCACCCCTCCCTGCTGATCTGTAAAAAACTGAAAGCAGCCAAGCCATAAGCCACACTCATCTAATGCTCAGCAATCCAAGTCACTGAACACTTTCACTGACACCCCGTATTTTTCTCTTTCCCTCTCCCTCTCCCTCCCCCTCCCCCTCAGTGGACGTGTATGTCTAT
>BLSH010534152.1:89704-103652 GCA_018402905.1 Glandirana rugosa | reverse complement strand
GGGTGGCACTGAGTGAAGGTGGACCTGAGCACTTAGTCATTTACCTGGTGGTCTAGGGGGGTCTCCCTGGTGGTCCAGATCGGCTCCCTGGTGGTCCCTGGTCGGCTCCCTGGTGGTCCTGGGTGGGCACATCAATGGTGGTCCCTGGGCAGGCTCCCTGGTGGTCTAGGGTGGTGATCCGAGGGAGGGCTGTGCTGATAAATCATCAGCACAAACCCTCCCTGTCAGGGATGCAGCCGATCGGCTCTCCCCTCATCAGGTCTGCAGACCTGAGTACAGGAAAGCCGATAAACGGCTTTCCTGTATTACACTGTGACCAGCCGTGATTGGTCACGGCTGGTCACATGGTAAAGTGCTTCAGATCGAAGCACTTTACCGAGATCGGCATTGCGGGGGGGTCAGACTGACCCCCCACACCACCGATCGCCGCGATGCGCGCCCCCCCCGGGCGTGCGGCGGCTTGTCATCCTGAGGACGTCATATGACGTCCAGTCAGGATAACTCAGCCACTTCCCGGCCGTCATTCTGCATACGGCGGTCGGGAAGTGGTAAAAAAAAAAAAAAAAAAAAAAAAAATCAGTTTTTTACTGTGCACAGGCAAGCTCTTTATAGCAGAAGAGACATGCAATGTCTCTTCTGCCATAAGATGCACCTACCTATCAGCATTCCCTGGCATGTATACTGAGCTACATATGCATAGCGCCAGCCCGATCCTTGTGTGCCGGGACATCTAGCTCCTAAATTCACCTATAGTGTTAACCTCCACTCAAGACACATTTCACATGCGTTACATCCCATAAATGCTGCCCAAACACCACCTCTGGTTTTCCTTTTTTTTCCCCAAGATGAAGCAATCTCTGTAAACACTAACATTTTTGCCATGTTCAACTCTCATCTTTGCAGCATTGCAATTGAATTTAATGGAGGCGACAGGCTGAAGCAAAGCCTAGAGAAAACATGTCGTAAAATTCTTGACCACACTCGAACATGTATACTGTCCTGTCTACCAGCCATTGTTTTAACTACCTAATGCGTGGGCAGGTGTTATGGGAGCGCATCTTTAAAGTGGGAGTAAACGCTCATGAAGCTTACCTAGAAGTACTTTAAAAATCTCCTAAACATGCAACGTTTAGGAGATATTTACTGTACATGCAGCTGGTGACATCACTGGCACATGCGCTCTGAAGGAACGGCATACCCGAGCAGTTCCTTCAGAGTCCTATTCTGTAAATGGCGGCTCCCGCGCGCAGGCGCTGGAGTGACGTCACTGTGGCTCCTGCCACTCACACAACTGGGGTCCACGAATCCGGAAGGAAGACCGGGTGACGATGGAAGCACCTTCAGCGGTAAAAGCTTGCCGCTGGAAGGCTTCGTTTACAGGTACGTTTCACTTAATGTGCTAGTATGCAATGCATAATTAGCACATTAATAACATTGCCTTTCAGGTTAAAAAAAAAAAAAAAAAAAAAAAAAAAAAAAAGCACCCAGCGGTTTACTACCGTATTAAAGTGGAATTCTAGGCTAGACCTAACTAAACTTCAGGCCCCTTTTACACAACTGTTCAAATCAGGTCAACCTGTTAGTTTTTCAGGCAGACCTGATCGGTTGATCCATTCACCTTTATGGACCAGTGGGTGTAAATGGACTTGTGCCTGTTTACACCTGCCTACCCCTAATCCGATCTGGTACAAAAAAGAGGAAGGGGATTCAGATTGGAGGGCAGTTGGGTGTATACAGACAAAAGAGTCTGTATACACCCGGCAGCCCACACAGCAGAGCGGGCTCTGTCCGTGTCCACCCTGCAGAAACTGAGTGGACACAGACCTGGCATTCCCTGTTCTGATCAGCGGACAGATTCCCTGCTGATCAAAATGGAGTCTGCCCCTTTTAAAAAGAGCCTAAAACTGCTCCCGCTGTAGAAGGAAAATGCTTGTTCTTACCTATTCCCAGGGCGCTACAGTCCCGGCACGTGATCGGCTCCCAGCAGTGGCTTCAGGGGAGAGAAGGCATAGCCAACAACTGATGACCCATAGTAAGCTTACGGGGGACATCACTGCCCGTTGTCGGCACTCTCTCCTCTTCCCCTGCAACCGCTGCTGGAGGGGAAAGACACATGAGAACACCCATGTGATCCGATTCCAGTGCGGGAGAAAAAAGGCTCCTGCACCTCTTGTGTGAATCTAATGCGAGTTCAGCCATACAACTGTATGGCTGTACTCTCATTGCTAAGAGATCGCATGTGATTGGAACCTGCGGTACGGGCGAGAATCACATGCGATCTCCGAGATCGCAGCAGTGTGAACTCGGACTAAGGCTGCATTCACATTACAAAGTTTCGAATCACGGGCAGATACGCAGCAGAATTGACAACGCCGATACATGAATGGCAAAATGCGGGACTCCCATTTCAGATGCCATTTATTTGAATGACACCACAAAACGCAGCGCGGGTCTACCTCCATTGTTGGGCGATAAAGCGTGCTGCAACTGCGGGACGCATGCCGCCCAAAAATAATTCAGGAGCTACTTTGGGGCGACATGCGTCCCCGCAATGCAGGTTTCAGCTCGCTTTATCGCCCGACAATCGCGGCAGACCCGCAGAATATTTTGAGGTGTCAATCAAATGAATGGCATCTCAAATGCGAGTCCCGTGTTTTGTGGCGCGGGCAGATTCGAGGAACATCTGCCCGCGATTCATGATGCTGTAATGTGAATGCAGCCTTAGACCCCATACACACTATACAACGTTTGTTGTCTGATCGCCTTTAGATTTACCAAAACCATGTAGTGCAAGGGCCTGCCTGATTGCATACACATTGAAACTCTTAAGCCTCGTACACACGGTGCGAGGGTCGTACGACCCAAATCGTATGTTGGCTGATGTATCTCGCGTACTGACATGCACTAAGCGACCATACAACGAAGCCGAACGCAGTGACGTGTTTCGAGCGTATAAAGAGGAAGTTCAGGGGCATGTGAATTAGGAACGTAGGTTTACACGAACGGACAACTTGTTGGACCAACTTCTCTGTACACACGGTACAACGGTCATACGACTGCTTGTTGTACAACCAAAGTTTTCTAGTCTGCTCAAACTTCTGTTGTACGACCGTTGTACGTCGGCTGTTCTAACTGCACGTACTAACGATCGGATGATCGTACAACAAGCGGTCATACGACTGTCACACTGTGTGTACGGGGCTTAAGGCTACTTTCACACTGGGGGGGCGGTAGATCTACGCTGGTTTCAGCAGCGATTTACCGGTGTTATAGCGGTGCTATGGCTCCGCTATGCAGACGGGAGCACTGCACTTTTAACCCCCCCCCCACTAGGGGTTAAAACCGCTGGCTCGCCGCGCTTCCGAGGCGGTGTTCAACCACTTTGGAAGCGCTTGCCATTGATTTCAATGGCAGGGGCGGTGGAGGAGTGGTGTAAACACCGCTCAGCGCACCGTCCCAAAGATGCTGCTTGCAGGACTTTTTGTAATGTCCTACAAGCGCACCGCCCCAGTGTGAAAGCACCCCGGCTTTCACATTGGGGTGGATAGGGAGGTGTTTTTCAGACGCTATTTTTAGCCCACAAGCGCCCAATGTGGAAGCAGCCTTAAGGTGTGACCTCATATATGGTTTTGGTAAACATGAAGGAAAACATCTACAGAAAAATTGTACAGTGTGCATCCAGTTCTTAAGTCCATGTGTAAGAGGCATGAGGGAGGTGGAAGCCAAGCATGTAGAATCCTGATGGACAGATGTAGAGGAGCAGTCCTCACTACTTACCAGTTGGTCATGTCCAGGAAGAACGCACAGCCCGCAGGATTGAGCTGAAAGCCCAGCAGCCTCTGGAATTCAGAGATGAGCACATCTTTATCGGTGGTTCCCAGACAGCTGAACTTCTGCATGAGTTCCTGATCCAGGTCCACATCCATGCCCTCCATGACACCAGGCCGGAGCAAGGAGCTCCCTCACAGCGACTAAACACGTCTAGGTGCCCTGTGTCCAGCCCACGTTCTGGCCCTCAGGTACCACTGACATCCGCCAACACCGCCAAGGCGGACTCCGCCGCTCCCGCTCCGCTCAGGCCTCTCCCGGGCTGCCCCCCCGGGAGGCTGCGGTACCTTCAGTGACCTTTGACCTCCGAGCCGGTGACCTTTGACCCGAGGCCGACAGACTTCGGAGCGCACGTTCCGCACGTGCTACCGTCACCGTACCCGGGACCTTTACTCAAGGGCCCCGGTCTCCGGTTCCGCAGCAGGCCACTCGGGGCCTCCCCGCTTCCTGAGCGCTAGACACGTCATGACGTAGCGGCACGAGACGGTTCAGACGCTTTTCGGCAGACGCCGCCCCTCACAGATTAAACACCTGAAAGAGCGGCTTAGCTTTACCAAATATGAGTGGAAAGAGCCGCGAAGGTCACAGTTGCGATATAAACATTCATATAGGGCTGTACGACTTTATTTGTTGCCCGGTAGCGATGGCACTAATTCGCCCTTAGGGAAGATGGAAGTCGCAGTTAAAGTGCGACGTCTGACGTAACTTCCGCTCAACTTTAACACCGGCGGGCGGCTTCGCGCATTGCTTCCGGTGGAGACAAAGGTGGCGAGTTGGTGGACGGAACCATGCCTAAGTGAGTGAATGAGCGGGGAATCTGTGATTGTAGACGGTTTGCTTTACATATTCGGGCGAATAAGCTTTATAAACGTTGTAGAGTTTCCATGTGACAAGGTTAACGTGTACTATGCTTTATCTGCAGGTTTTATTGCGACTACTGTGATACCTACCTCACCCATGACTCGGTAAGTTCATCATACTTTAGCATGGCAGATTTTCTCCATTCATTTCCTTACTTAGTCTCTTCCACATTGCTTTTAGTGTGGGTTTTCTAAATGCGTGCTAATCACAGCTGCTGAAATAAGGACCTTTTATGTAGTCCATCCTATGGAGCTAGCTGGTAATTCTGGAAAGCAATGTGCTTGTGTCTGGAGGGGTCCCCTTGCTGGTCATACACTATGCTATCAGATTGTATAGATTTCTGCATAGTTCCTTAGAGTCCTTTCACACTGGGGTGGTGGGCCCGTGAGCTTTAAAGCACTGCTAGTTTTAGCTGTGCTTTACCGCTGTTTAAGCAGTGTTTTTTGGTCGCTATTGGGCTGCTTTTAACCCCCAAGAAAGGGTTCAAAGCGCCCATGTTGTGGCACTTCTGAAGCGCTTTTCTGGTGCTTCGGAAGCGCTGGCCATTCATTCCAATGGGCAAAGGTAGTTTAGGAGCGCTGTGTACACCGCTCCCCAGCCGCCCCAAAGATGCTGTTTGCAGGACCCCCCCATCTCGCAAGCATACCACCCTAGTGTGAAAGCACTTGGGCTTTCACTTTGTGGTGGCATGGGAAGCGGTTTTCAGGCACGATTTCTAGTGCTAAAACGCCTGTAAACTGCCTCAGTGTGAAAGGGGTCTTAGGTTGAAAAAAAAAAAAAGGTCCATCTAGTTCAATGTAACTTTTAGATTTTCCAAAATTGTGATAGGACCAATCTAAACAGTGCATTCAATTTGTATCAAGGAATGCTCTAATGCTACATAGCTTATCTAAAACAGTGTGTATATAGTCAGGTTGTATGGTGTACTATCGGCTTTGGGACCTCCTTCCCTTTTTTTATTTAATTTTTTTTTTTTTTTTCTCCCCCCCCCCCCCCTTGAAGAGGAACTTCAGCATGGCCTCACGCCCCCACCTGCAACCTCTTAATTACTTGCTGCTGTAAAAATATAGTGCAAGCAGTGCTCTGCCAGGTGTTTGAGGCCTGCCTGTACGCCTGGGGATTCCTTCG
The DNA here is from genome assembly GCA_018402905.1 of Glandirana rugosa. NCBI lineage: Eukaryota > Metazoa > Chordata > Amphibia > Anura > Ranidae > Glandirana > Glandirana rugosa. The sequence goes on along the minus strand of BLSH010534152.1, from coordinate 97,835 downwards.
TTTTGTGATACCGGGCAGTATAAATTCTAGGCATCCATGTGCAGATTTGGTCCTTGTTTTAAGAAAAATCAGACAAAAAAAGTGCTAGGGCCTGATTGTTAAACAATGTAAAGCCGCTGACACTATACCCAGATACAGAGTACAATAGAATTCAAACTACAACTGTGTAGTGCTAAATAAAAAATAGGCATAACAATGAAAGCCTAAAATGAATCCATGCACTCAGAAGTTCAAACAGTGATCAATATACTTAACCACTTCCCTACCGCCGTTTGCAGAATGACGGCCGGGAAGTGGTTCAGTTATCCTAACTGGGCATCATATGATGTCCAGCAGGATAACATGCCGGAGCGTGCCCGTGGGGGAGCGCATCACGGCGATCAGTGGTGTCAGTTTGACCCACTGTATCTCGGTACAGAGCTTCCATCCGAAGCACTTTACCTTGTGATCACAGTGTAAACAGGAACAGCCATTTATCGGCTTTTCCACTACTCTCGTCTGCAGACGCAAGTAGTGCAGAGCCGATCGGCTGCTCTCCTGATGGTGGGGGGTCGTTGGGTGGTCTGTGCTGATTGCTTATCAGCGCAGTCACCCCTAGGATTGCCACCCTAGACCACCAGGTAGCCTTCCCAGGGATGTGCCCACCCTAGACCACCAGGGAGCCCACCCTAGACCACCAGGTAAGGGACAGTGCCCAACATGGATGGTGCTCAGTGCCAACTTCAGATGCCACCCTAGACACCGGCTGGAGCTGGTGTGCTGGTCCCCGTCGTTGGAAATATCGGGCTCAGGTAAGTAAAAGGGGGGGCTGCTGCAGCACAGCAGGTTTTTCACCTTAATACATAGAATGCATTAAGGTGAAAAACCTCAAGGGTTTACAACGCCTTTAAAGGAGAAGTACAGGCAAAGCTTATTTGGCTGTACTTCTCCTGGGGATCACTGGAATGCAGTTCGTTCTGCACTCCTGTGATCCATTTTCAGCAGACAGCGGGCTGAGGTCCACTCTCTGCTGAGGTCCACTCTCTGCTGACGTCAGTTGGTCTAGGTTCGGCGTCATCACGACTATGGGGTCAGGATCCGCCAGATTCCTGGACTGGCTCAGCCTCTCAGTGAGCCGCTGAGAGCCTGAGCCAGCTGCTCCCGCCCCTCCACAGCCCAGTGCTCCAGTGAGCATGGGCAGAGGTGGAGGGGGGGGGGCAGAGTAGAGAGCCAGTGACTGACAGACAAGTTCTCTGCTTGGGGTGCTGTGAGAAACCAAGTGATCGGCGGTGTTTGCTCGGTTCTCAGTGTAAGAGGCGCCAGTGGAACAATGCTGCATCCACCTAGGTAAGTAGGAATCTGAAAAAAAAAAAACCAAACCCATACTTCTGTTTTTAATGCCACATTAAGAGACATACACATATCCACAAAAATGTGTACATAAGATTGATCAATGACGAAAAAGTCACATGAATAGTGCTATATATAAAGACCAATAGAGAACCGAAAGAAGAAAATGGTTTTGTTAAAAACCAATAGATTGCAGCAGATGTGTATTAGGGGTCAATTGATATAGTGTTTTTTTTTTTTTCGGCTGCCTTTCAGGCCAATAGCTGATATCGGCCACAAGGAGTTAAAAGTGCCGGTGCTCCTCGCTACTGAGACGATGTGCAGCCGCTTCAGAAGCACTTGCCATTCATTTCAATTTCAGGGGCGGTAGAGTAGCGGTATATACACCGCTCCCTTCACCGCCCCAAAGATGCTGCTTGCAGGACTTTTTGTAACGTCCCACAAGCGCACCGCTCCAGTGTGAAAGCACTCAGGGCTTTCACATTTGGGTGGATTCGGGGGGATTTTTGAGGTGCTTTACAGACCCTATTTTTAGCTAAATAGCGTCTCTAAAGCGCCTCAGTGTGAAAGGAGCCATATTGCTGTCCCAAGCAATGCAAACCTCCCTTGTGACAGTAATGGGCAGTGGCAGGTACCCTTTATGGAAGGATCTGGGGTCTAGAAGACTCCAAACTCCTCCTCCTGCTCTTGAAAGTATTAAAAATGCCATGATTGGCAATCTTGAATACTTTCTATTTTTTAATAGAAATGCCAGTAATCAGGAAGTGATTTCATGACATCGCTTCCAGGTTACTAGATCCGAGACCAAACAAGGCTTGAATCGGCTTTGTACGGTTCTCCAGCCAGCCAGTGGACGATGAGACAGGAGACCCGGGCAGAGGGATGGCAGTGTGTGGGGGGGGGGTGTCTCCTCCCGCTGCTTGTAATAACAGCTGAGCGGCTCATTAACTGCATCGGTTGTCATTACAAGAAAGCTGACCATCCGCTCTAAATAATGGTACGGGGGTGATGCGTGCAGCTGCATGCACGAATCGCCCCCGGCACAACTCCTTGAATCAAAATCTGTAAGTTTGTGACCGATACCGATTCTTCAGAAAAAGTGAATATCGGCCGCAATGATAAGCGGTCGATCCCTAATGTGGATCACAGCCCTCCAATCCCAGCAAGTCAGCACATCACACCACCCGAGTGCAACAGGAAGGAGCTTACCAGGATACAATAACCCACAATAGTGGTCAAACAGCGCTTGATGTAATGGACATGGCTCTGTCACATCAACAATATTATTGCGCCACAAGGTCGTTACTCCCGCAGTAAACATGGCTCACAGAAGAGGGCAATACTCGGTGTACAGCCCATCATTTATAGTAGTGGCCCCTCACCTTAGCACTTCGACCTCACATAGGTCACAAAGCTTGTCTTATCTATCCACTTGAAACAGCTCAATACAATCATTAGATCAAACCGGAAACAGATGATAACCACCGTGCGATCAGGTGAAACTCACGTATCATTGCTTGTGTTGAAAGTGCAGCCCGCCACCAGTTAAAATGGTGTGTGTAATATATAAATATTTTTTGATAGTTGGATCAGTGCTGAATGTACATCTGTGATAATATTCGGTGTACCCAGTGTATCAACATCATAGAGAGAGAAAAGCACTCTATCCATAGTGAAGATCAGTTGGAAAATAAAGGTTTATTCGGTATATACACTTAAATTTGGAATTGACAATCCTGTGCTTCTATAGCAATCCAGAAACTCCATGTACCAGAATCAAAGATGGCTACAACAAGTTGGGCATGAAAGGTTGGCTTGTGTTTCGGCTCCTCTACACGTTTCATCACAAATGTCATTAGGGGCACTATGGCTTTAAACATTTGTTCTGCCTGCACAAATGTCCTGGGATGTGTGACATGGCAATCCGGAATGTGGAGGGGCTTACGTAGTTTTGGCCTTGGCTGCAAAGAAGGTAATGCTGCCCTGTAGCACAAGAAAAGGATACCTTAACATGCAGAAAAATAACTTTTCTCAACTCTGTTAAAGGAAGGGGGGAGGAACCAGAGAAGCATAAGTTGTTTTAATGGGTTTAGTTCTGCTTTGGACTCACAACAAACATTTGCAGTCTGATCATTCAAGTGATACTAAAGGTTTGTAGTTTTATTTATTTTTGTAAATGACAAACATGTCACACTTACCTGCTCTGTGCAAGAGTTTTGCACAGAGCGGCCCCGATCCTCCTCTTCTGGGGTCCTCCGGTGTGCTCCTGGCTCCTCCTTTTCACAGGGTGCCCCCCTCGGAGAAGCGTTTTCCCTGGGAGCACCCGTGCGGGCGTGCTCCCGAATCCTGCTGCTGCATCCATTGACGCATTACTGAAATTGATTGACAGCAGTGAGCCAATGCAGTGAGGACCCGAGCCAGCGGCTGGAGCTGCTGGGCGTGTCCTCAACGCTGGAACCATCGGGTTCAGGTAAGTAAAAGGGGGGGGCTCTGGGGGCTGCTGCAGTACAGGTGATGTTTCACCTTAATGCATACATGCATGCATTAAGGTGAAAGTCCTTGAGACTTTACAACCCCTTTAAATCTCCTTTAGGTCTGGTTCACGCTATTTCAGCTCTTTGAGCTGCCTTTGTGCAGACATGGCAGTCCATTTATTTTAATGGCCTGATGTGCCTGAGTTTCATGCAGGAAAAAGGTTCCTGCACCATTTTTAAAACCGTGACAAGGAAAACTCATAAAGCTTTTTCGCCGTGTGATTTCCCAGCGGTTCCTGCACCAGCAAACGCACTGAATTTTTAGATGCATGGGGGAGCCATTAAGAATGAATTGCAACCCTGCACATGTTGTTTTGGTTGTAGATGCGAGAACATGTGTGATACCTGCAATAGTGTAAACGTAGGCTTAGGATTTGTTCACATGGGGTGTATGAATCCATACCCCATGTGAGGGCCATGTTTACCCTCATGGGGATGCATAGGTTTTCCATGCGTCCCCATGCAGGCAGTCCCATTGCTGTTTATTGAGATGCAGCAGCTGCATGGATATAGCCACTGCTCCCAATGTGGCATCCATGCAGGTGCATGGCCCCGGACACCCTGGGACTGCCTGCATGGGGATATAAGTAACACCCGTGCATCTATGTGCATGTAAACATGGCCCTCACATGGAGTACGGATTGAAACACCCCATGTCAGCAAGGCCTTAGATTTATCAACAACTAGTGAAAATCCCTGCCTGATTGGATACAAATTGATTGGATAGTTTGGGAAGGTTTGTGTTTTACAGTTTTCATAGAGCTAAAGTTGATGAACAGGTCATAGTGTAATGTGTGGGGTTATATTTGCTGACCAAGGTATAATTTCAGCAATGTTCCATACTAGGACAGGCACAAGTCTTGTGCTAGTTGTGTAGTATTTGTATAGCAATTTGCACAAGACTCTAGTGACTCCTTGGATGTTGAATATGCTTGGCAGGGTCTGTGACTGAGAACCATTTATTTATGTTTTAATGGAGAGTAGAGCCCAGTTATTTAGATGCAAGTCCTCTCCTGCCAGCCTTTGCTGCACAATTATTTCCTAGGTATGTATACCCCTAGCATTCAGTCACAGCAGTGGTGCTGCTGGTAAACAGGTTAAAGTCATTGTAAGGATTCACGTTTTTATTTTTTTTTAAATGACAAACATGTCATGCTTACCACCTCTCTGCAGTGATTTTGCAGAGTGGCCCTAATGCCTCCTCTTCTGGGGTCCCTCGGTGGTGATCTTGGCTCTTCCTCCGCATCATGTGACCCGCCAGGGAAGCGCTTTCCCTGGTTGTCACCTGTGCGGGTGGGCTCCTGAATCCTGCTGTTGCGAGTATTCACACATACAGTGGGACTCGGCCCCGGCTCCCAGGTCACTGAACTTGATTGACAGCAGTGGGAGCCAATGGCTCCCCACCTATCAATCCATCCAATGAGGACTGGAGCCGGCAGCTAGCTGGACAAGGCTCCCTGGCGTGGGATCAGTTCGGGCTCAGGTAAGTAAAGGGGGGGGCTCTGGGGGGGCTGCTGCACTTATACGGTTTTTCACATTAATGCATAGAATGCATTAATGTGAAAAACCAGGAGACTTTACAACCTATTTCATTTGTGTTTTATTTATTCTCCAGCCTTCAGTTCGTAAGACTCATTGCAGTGGAAGAAAACACAAGGAAAATGTAAAGGATTACTATCAGAAATGGATGGAGGAGCAAGCACAGAGTCTTATTGATAAAACCAGTAAGTGAGGTTTTTTTTTTTGTTTTTTTTTTTCTTAACTTTTGTACTACCCTAGGAACATGGTGTGAATTATTTGCATATAGAATTGTTCATGTAGGCATGTCCAGACATTTGCCTCTGGGTAACATAAGTTCAACTTTTTTTTTGTAATGTACACGGAGCTGCCCATGCACAGCTCCGTTTACATTCCAGCCAGAGGCGTAACTAGAACCTTCAGGGCCCCGGTGCAAGAAATTATGAAGGGCCCCCTGACCCCTGGCCAGGGCCCTTCCCTCTTCCCACTGATCCTGTGGCCCTTTATTCCCATCGTGGATCCCTTTATTACGGTACTGCAGTGGGGCCCTTTCACAAGTTCTGCAGCAGGCCCCAGGGGGACCAGGGAAGCACACAGGGGCCCTGGGAACAGCAGAAGACAAGTAAACTGGATAGAGGAAAATGGAGGAGATTGGGTCCTCTAAATGCCACCCCCGCCATCCCTCATATTCAGGTGTACAAGGGAGGCACATGGGGCCCGGTTGCAATTGCAACCCCTGCAACCCCTATCGTTACGCCCCTGATTCCAGCACAGATCACGTACTTCATATCAGGGAGGACTGAACTGCATATATGCAGGAGTGATGTCCTCCTGCGGTGGCTAATAAAGACCGCCACAGCCTGGCACCTGAAAGAAGCCAGGCAGAAGATGCCAGTGAAGGACGTTGGGAGAGGCAAGTTATCACGGACTTTAGTTCTGATTTGAACATGCCTTCTGCTGTGTTGTGAATGCATTACTATTTTGAATATGTTAGAGGCATTTTACAAGCTTTGTACAAGTTTTGCACATGTATAAAGCTTCAATCATTTGTTTCCTGGGTTGGGCAAGGGGGAAGAGCAGTTCTCTTGGAGAGGAGTTTTTCGGGCACTAATACGTATGTGTTGCACGTTTTACAGGTGCATAATTTCAGGTCTATGGTGGCAAAAAACACCTGAATACAAGATTTAATAAATGTCCATGTACTTTAAGTAATCGTGGTGTGACTCTGTGTACACAAAGGTGAATAGGGAAAATTGCAATGGGAATCCACATGTTGAGCTTAGTCGGGCATAAGGAAAACCAGCTGAAAAATGTGTTTTTCCCATCTCTGGCTAGCTTCAAAGTGTGCTGGGGACCTTTTTTTTTATACTTGTTTGTATATTGCCTTGCCTGTGTGCATCTTTTCCCTGTTTTCTAGTTTCGACAGCTCCCACCTTTGCTTTTTGGATTTGCTGCAGCCTCACACTGGTAGTCCTCAGCTACTTTGTAAAAGCAATGTTTGGGTTTCTGGTGTTGCTGTACCTTTTCATGTAGGAAAGGACTGCCTGCAGGTGAACCTGCTCAGTTTGTGGAAGGCTTTGTATGTTCCCTTAGTTGGGGAAACTCAGTTTTAAAGGGGTTGTAAAGGCAGAGGGTTTTTTTTATCTTAATGCTTTAAGATAAAAAAAAACCTGTGTAGCAGCCTCCCCAGCACACCCTAATACTTGCCCTGAGCCCTATCTCTCCAGCAATGTCCACGATCCCCCTCAGCCATCCAGAACACTCCTCCTGATTGGCGGTGACACCGCAGCGGCGCCATTGGCTCCTGTGGCTGTCAGTCAGCCAATTAGGGGAGAGCGGGCGAGACCGGGTCAGGGCTCCATATCTGAATGGATACACGGAGCGCTGACTGGGTGCCCCCAAAGTAAACTGCTGGCAGAGGGGCACTTGATGGGAGGGAGGGGCCAGGAGCAGCGAAGAGGGACCCGAGAAGAGGAGGATCCGGGCTGCTCTGTGCAAATCCAACTGCACAGAGGAGGGGAGTATGATATATATGTTTAAATAAAAAAAGAGCCTTTACAATCGCTTTAAAGCTAGAGACCACATTTATCAGAGATGCCTTAACACAGCAATGTTGATTCCGCAAATGTATGCAACTGAAACCTCTGTTTCACAAGTCGTCTTCCAGGACGGCACACCCTGAGAGATGACTGGTCCCACCTGACAGGAAACACAATCAAGACAGAGTTTAAAAGCCCCCGCCCCTCCCATGCTCCTCAGTTTTTGATTGTGTTTCCCCACCGTGAAACAGTTTTTTTTTTTTTTTTTTTTCTCCTAAGATCCAAGGCTTGGAGCTGAGGGTCTCCCCTCTGGGAACCAGACCGCAGGCTGAGTGGCTGGAGGGTCAGGTGAGGTCTCTATTACTCCTCCCCGGGGGGGAGGGGCCTATTCCCCAGACTGGTAACAGGCTTCTCAGGGGGGGCAGCAGGACTAGAAGAGCCCCCCCCTGAGAACTGAAGGACCCTGGGCACAGTGGGGTGGCCAGACACTTCAGGGACCACTTTCCCCCTCCCTCTTCTTACCTGGCTGGGTTGTCAGGGATTGAAGAGGCTGGGCTGTGTCCGTTGTCCTATGGGCCTCCATTGCAGGAGAACCCGGCTCCTGTGTAATCAGTAGGCATTGGAGCTGCATGAGGACGCAGGGGGAGGAGGAAGAGGCAGCTTTGAGACAGATCGATTTTCCTCTTTCTCTCTCTATCCGCAGGAGTACGT
>BLSH010534152.1:63911-79027 GCA_018402905.1 Glandirana rugosa | reverse complement strand
AAACACGACCTGTTGTGGCGCCTTGAGGACTGGAGTTGAGAAACACTGCTTTAAGCCACCAGTTCTGCAGTAAATAACTAAAATGGTCACTCAGTGACTGACCCTGCAGTGACAGACATCTACTTAGGGCCATTAGCTCTCACATAGTGCCATAGCAAGTGTCATTCAGCGTGAGATGTATGTGATGCAGGCAATTACCGCAGTGTGGTTCTTATTTATATATGATCTAATCAACCCTGAGAAATACCACACATGCATACTTATACACAAATTGTTCACTAAGATAAAATAAAAAAAATATCTTAAATTTGAAGGTTTACTAGCCTCCCAGATTTGATGCAATTGCTACGTTCTGAAATTCAGGAATTTTGGTGTGGCTCGCTCTGCAGAAAATGTAATTACTAAATGACCAATTGCTATTAAGGGCACCCATAGATCCTTTTCTGACCTTCAAACACAGTGGGGTAATTCATTAACTAACTTATTTGCAGCACATTTTTGGCAGTGTTAAAAGTAGTCAGACTTTCTGAAAATTAAAAAAAAAAAAAAAATCAGATGTATTCAGTGTTGTGTGCAAAAAATTAACGTTCTTATTTGGGACACTTAGTCCCCAGTCACACTGGTGCAACTTGTAATGTGTGTTGATTCAAATCGCATGACAAGTCACGCAGTTTCGGTGAAACTCCAACGGAGATGCACTGATTTTGAAAGTAGCTCCTACACGACTATTTGCAAGTTCAGGTGCGACTTGCATAGACATCTGTGCACAAAGTCACACAGATGTCTTCCAAGTCACACTTCAAATGAAGTTAAATTGAGTGCGACTGAAGACTTACTATATTGGGCTATTGCTGCAACAAATTCATAACCAAATACTGCAATGCCGGTGATGGCAGAGTTGTAGCTGATTCACATACATCCTAAAAAAGCGTAATTAAACTTTTACAAGTGTGACCATTTGTCACACTTCTGCAAGACCGACTTCTAAAGAGTATAGGTAACCCACACTATGAATTCCGGGGAATATGCTGTACCATTAAATGTTCTTTGCTTTCTTCTGCTGAAATGTGTTTGACGGTCATAGTAGGTCTTTAGACATGATCTTGGAGGTTTCCCTTCTCACAACTGATACCCAAATGGTTCGTTTCTCAAGCAGTACAGGCTAGCATGTTTGTTATAAATGTGATGTTGTGTAAGTATTTAAATCCTTATGAGTGATGCATTCTTTGTGTCCCATTTAGGTCCTGGTATGAGACCACCAATGGGAGCTCACATGCCAATGATGCCAGGTCCACCAATGATGCGTCCACCATCCCGTCCCATGATGCTTCAAGCTCGTCCAGGCATGGCACGCCCGGACCGATAAAGATCTTTATTCCTGTAAATGCTATTCAAATAGTGTATGTTAATAAGGGGTCACAGAGCCTAATGGCCAAAATATTACTTACCAGATGCTATTTTTGTTTTGTAACTGTCCTCAAAATTTTAAAACAGTTAAGAATATCGTGGAACGTTTTCTGAAACTGAACTGTTAAGGGTCATACCATCCATAAGTGATATTTTGGGTATTAGTGGAATAGGTATCTCTTGCGGAACTACAACACAAGGGTTCCCCTGCCACGGTTTGATTCTGTTCATTTTCACCTTGGAGTCCCATTCCTTCTATAGCCGGGGGTGGGGTGTTCCCCTTTCTCCTGTTTTATGCAGTGTCAAATTAAAAATGCAAGATGGAGTGGTACCTGCTACTTCCATGGCAAACATGCAGCCCTAGGAACTCATTCGCTGAGATTTTACCCTCAAAATCATTGACAGACCTCTTTGCAGAATCTACCAGAAATGTAACTTTTAGTTTAGGTGGATTGACCCTTTACATAACCGCACTGCCAGCATGCATGTTGGCTGCAAATGTTGACCTTTTTATATTTCATAGGTTTACAGGTTTTAGTTCCTTTATTTAAGGCATTTGACTTATTTCCGTGACAGGGAAACATTACAGCTTTTACTATTTTTGACAAATCTTCCCAGTAGTATGAAAACGTCTTTTCCAAAATAAACCTGGATGGAAGTTGCACAACTTTCCACACAAGACAGTTGGACTTTGTGTTTAAACAAACTTGTTTTATATGTGTTTTTTTTTTCTTTTGTATTCTTTCCTAGAAAGCAACTGTTTCGTAAGAATTGCTTTTTTTTTTTTTTTTTAAATTAAAAGATTGAGTTTGAACTTTTCCATTATATTTTACTTGTTCCATTGGTTACATCATCTATATCCATAAACTGCAGAAATACTCACCAGCCACTTCGGTACACCTGTTCAATTGGTAACAAATTGTTATCAGCTAATCCCATGGCAGCAACTTCATGCTTTTATGCATCTAGATGTGGTGAAGATGACTTGCTGAAGTTCAAACCGCACATCAGAATGTGGAGGAAAGGTGATTTAAGTGACCTTGAACGTGGCATGGTTGTTGGTGCCAGACAGGCTAGTCTGTGTATTTCAAAAACTGCTGATCTACTAGGATTTTCTGGCACAACCATCTCAAGTTTACAGAGTGCTTTGAAAGAGAAAATGGCCAGTGAGCACAAGTTGTGTGGACGAAAATGCCTTGTCAGATGAGATTGGGCAGACTGGTTTGAGATAATAGGCAACAGTATCTCAAACAACTACTTAATACAGCCACCACGATATGCAGAAGAATATCTCTGAACACATTGAACCTTGAAGCAGATTGACTACAGCAGCTGAAGACCACTCCGGATGCCATTCCAGTCAGCTAAGAACAGGAAACTGAGGCTAAAATTCGCACAGGCTCACCTAAATTCGACAATAGAGGATTGGAAAAATGTTGCCTGGTCTGAGTCTTGATTTCAGTTGCGACACTGAGATGGTAGGGTTAGAATTAGCGTTACCATTAGACCATGGATCCATCCTGCCTTGTATCAACAGTTCAGGCTGGTGGTGTGATGGAGTGGGGGATTTGTCTTGGTACCAGTTGAGCATTATTTAAATCCTACGGCCTACCTGAGTACTGTTGCTGACCATGTCCATCCTTTTTTATATGACTACAGTGTACCCATCTTCTGATGGCTACTTCTGGATAATGCGCCATGTCACAGCTCAAATCCTCTCAAACTGTTTTTTTTTTTTTTTTAGAACATGACCATAAGTTTACTGTACTCCAATGGCCTCCAGTCACCAGATCTCAATCCAAAAGAGCACCTTAGGGATGTGGTGGAATGTGAGCTTTGCATCGTGGATGTGCAGCGCAGCAACTTTGTGATACTGTCATGTCAATATGGACCAAAATCTGAGGAATGTTGCCAACACCTTGTTGAATCAATGCCATGAAGATTTTAAGGCAGTTCTGAATGCAAAAGCGGGTCCAATCTGGTACTAGCAAGGTGTATCTAATAAAGTGGGTGGTGAGTGTAAATGCTAAATAGGTTAAACATTGTAACCTATTGCAAAAATGTGGTCCTTTTTGATAGGTTTAAGGCCTGGTTCAAACAAGTGCAATTTTAGATGTGACTTGAGTTGCACAGAATCAAGTGACAAAGGAAATCACATTGTTTTTACTGGTGTCTGTTCACCTCGATGTGACTCGACACAGAGCAATTTTTGGAAAAGCTCCCTGTACTACTATGGAGTGATTCCAGTGGGATTTTGGCTCCATAGAATATACAAATCTTATGAAAATTGCATCCAAGTATCACTATATAATTGCGCTGGAAGTCTGTTCAAAATCGTACAGCTGCAGCATGAGCCTAGCCTTAACCCTGGTTCACACTGCCACGACTTGTCATACGACTTTAGCGTTCAAAGTCACATGACAAATTTTGCACCATTAGCGGCAATGGAAAGGGTTCCTGCACTACTTTTAATCTGACTTCAATGTGACTTGCATTGACTCCTGTTAAGTTGTATGCAAGCTGTGATGAAGTTGTGCTAGCATGTTGGATTCAAAGAATCAGGGCTAAAGGATAAGTTCACCTTTTTATGTAAAAAAAATAGATGCAGGTAAAAAAATGTGCATTACAAGTTGCAAGGGCTACTGTTAAGTGCTAACTGGGAACAATTGCTACAGAGGTAGAATGATTTAAAATGAGGAGGTAGACCAATGCTATATCATAAGTCAGTCTTTATTCCTGCTCTGCTCTCATTAGTGGTGGCTGGAAGAAACTGTTTAAAGTGGAATTAAACTCCAACTTTTTAAAATCCCGGACAGGGTTTTTATGACAGAAGAGACTAGTGGTCTCTTGTCATATGCTTCCCCCTTGCCTGTCAGGATTAATGAACACTGAGTAATACATGCGCATCTCCGAGTACATTTGCAGCACTGCACAGCTCTGTGCTGAAGTGACTCCATGCACAAGTGTTGAAGTGACATGGTGGCCCAGCTATTCACGCAGTTGTACAGAGCAAATGCGGAAGGAAGACTGGGAGAAGATGGAAGTGCCAAGGACCAGCTGCAGGACTTTGTTTTACAGGTAAGTCTGATCTACAGGTGATACTTGAAAAATTAGAATATCGTGCAAAAGTTAATTTATTTCAGTAATGCAACTTAAAAGGTGAAACTAATGTATGAGATAGATTCATTACATGCAAAGCAAAATAGTTTAAGCCGTGATTTGTGTAATTGTGGTGATTATGGCTTACAGCTCATGAAAATCCCAAATCCACAATCTCAGAAAATTAGAATATTACATGCAATCAATAAAACAAGGATTGTACATAGAACAATATCAGACCTCCTGAAAAGTATAAGCATGCATATGTACTCAGTTTGGGCCCCTTTTGCAGCAATTACTGCCTCAATGTGGTGTGGCATGGAAGCTATCAGCCTGTGGCACTGCTGAGGTGTTATGGAAGACCAGGATGCTTCAATAGTGGACTTCAGCTCTTCTGCATTATTGGGTCTCATGTCTCCTCTTTCTCTTGGCAATGCCCCATAGATTCTCTATGGGGTTCAGGTCAGGCGAGTTTGCTGGCCAATCAAGCACAGTAATCCCACTGTCATTGAACCAGGTTTTGGTGCTTTTGGCAGTGTGGGCAGGTGCCAAGTCCTGCTGGAAAATGAAGTCAGCATCCCCATAGAGCAGTGGTTCTCAACTCCAGTCCTCGGGACCCACTAACAGGCCAGGTTTGCAGGATAACTGGAATACATCACAGGTGATATCATTTTCTGCTCAGTGATTGCAGTATTCTAGTCTGCATCTCCCCAAGGTAATACTTAAAATCTGGCCTGTTGGTGGGTCCTGAGGACTGGAGTTGAGAACCACTGCCATAGAGCTCATCTGCGGAAGGAAGCATGAAGTGCTCCAAAATATCCTGGTAGGCGGCTGCGTTGACCCTGGACTTGATGAAGCACAGTGGACCAACACCAGCAGATGACATGGCTCCCCAAATCAACAGACTGCGGAAACTTCACACTGGACTTCAAGCATCTTGCAGTGTGTGCCTCTCCATTCTTCCTCCATACTCTTGGTCCTTGGTTTCCAAATGAGATGCAAAATTTGCTCTCATCAGAAAAGAGGACTTTGGACCACTGAGTTACAGACCAGGTCTGTTTTTTTTTTTTAGCCCAGGTAAGACACTTCTGACGACGTTTGTTGTTCAGGAGCGGCTTGACAAGAGGAATACGACATTTAAAGCCCATGTCCAGGATCTGTCTGTGTGTGGTGGCTCTTGATGCACTGACTCCAGCCTCAGTCCACTCCTTGTGAAAGTCCCCAACACCTTTGGCCTTTTCCTGACAATCCTCTCCAGGCTGCGGTCATCCCTGCTGCTTGTGCACCTTTTCCTTCCACACTTTTCCCTTCAACATAACTTTCTATTAATGTGCTTTGATACAGCACTTTGGGAACAACCAACTTCTTTTGCAATTACCTTTTGAGGCTTTCCTTATGGAGGGTGTCAATTATGGTTTTCTGCACAACTGTCAGGTCAGCAGTCTTTCCCATGATTGTGATTCCTACTAAACCAGACTAAAAGACCATTTAAAGGCTCGGGAACCCTTTGCAGGTGTTATGGCTTAATTAGATGATTAGAGTGGGACACTTTGAGCCTAGAATATTGCACCTTTTCACAATATTCTAATTTTCTGAGATTGTGGATTTGGGGTTTTCATGAGCTTTAAGCCATAATCATCACAATTATGACAAATCAAGGCTTGAACTATCTTGCTTTGCATGTAATGAGTCTATCTCATATATTAGTTTCACCTTTCAAGTTGCATTACTGAAATAAATGAACTTTTGCACGATATTCTAATTTTTCGAGTATCACCTGTATATGAAGGGACAACTCCAAAAAAATTTTCCCGTGCATGAACAGAATTAACTTTGTTTAATGTGTACTGTTTTTTTAGGAGAAAAATCTGATACGAAAGACTGCGCTTGATCGCACACAATAAACAAGTCAAACAAAATAAAAAGCCCTTTGTCTGAGAATTTTCGTACAATTAGTGCCATCCTTTGTTTTGACTTGCTGTGAAACATCAAGCGAAAACTGTATGATCATTTGCCTGATTTTCTTAGTGTGGACACAGCCTTGCATAGGTCCAGCTTGGGACAATGTAAGTGTGCATGTCTTGTAACTGAGGCACTGCTATGAAAGGTGACAATCACTGTAGTATTCTCTGCTACTAAAATGATTCCTGAAATCTTTTGGGTCGAGTGGCTTTCACTTCTGCACAGTGACCACGGGGGGTTGTTTGCTCGGCCATGCTGTCATTCACAGATTGGACAAAGTGGAGACTGTGTCATCACCACCTCACTCCGCCTTGTCCAGTCAGAGAATGCCTTGTATGGTTTAGAAACAAATACAAGGAATTCAGTACACAGAATGAGATCACATGTAAATGTGCATATTTGAGTTTGTATTTTTCCTCCCTCAACCCTGCAATAAAGATAATACCTGGAGTTCAGCATTAGGCCCCTTTCATACGGGGCGGATCTGTTGGATGGACTCTGCTAGCTCAGTGGGGGATTGCTCCTTTGATTCTCCACTGAGCTGGCAGAAGACTGGTCTGTCTCCACTCACTGTGCAGAGACAGACCTGTCAGATCCCCGCTGGTCTCTATGGGAAGATCGGATGAAAACGGACCGTCTGTCCGTTTTTCATCCGACTTGCTGGACTAATGGCGAAGTATTGTTGTCAGTCTGTTTTTAGTGGATCTTATTGGATGGCAGGTGGGTGGTAGCGGACACATCTCTGCTGACATCCGCCTGCCCATAGAAGTCAATGGGTGGCCCGCTCGGATTCGCCTGAAAAATGGACAGGTGAATCCGATTGTGTTAAAGGGGCCTTTATAGAATGTAAACACACTATGTTAGGCTGGAGGTGGTGTTTCTGAAACAACCTGATTATTGGAAAAACAAGCATTCTTTGCAACTGACATTTTGTGCAGGGACAGTAAAAATAGGAAAATATTTAACCTTTTATGGGAATCCCCACAGTTTCCCATGACTTGGACTACAGTATGGTTACAAGACACTGACTCCTTAAAGTCCCCAACAGTGGTATTTCACATTGGTTGAGGAATGAATGCTTCATTCAAACCGAAAATGCAAATCTTTTGCTTTGAAACAGTATTTTCAACGTATAAACAATAATATTATTTCAAATAATGCAAACTACTGTGTCATGCTCAATGCTATGAGTTTTAGTAGCTGTAAATGTATACTGAAAAGTGGGGAAGGGGAGCAGAAGGAGGCCAGCCCATCAGCGTGGGGATGGTGTAGTTAGTAGGTGAAAGTATGCCACATCCTATAGAACAATAGAGATATAGTGGACAAAAAACATGGATGTTGCAGGCATGCGATATATTAAAATATATATACTTTTATTTGTTACACAAAAGGCACTAGGCCAATTTACATATAACATACAAATATTACTTATTTAAAAGCACAATGACAGTGAATAAATGCAGACATGACATTAAATTGTGCCAAACTCATTCAACCAAATACCGACCCCAAAAAGGGGAGGGGAAGAGGGAGAAGAACAAGGTGCAAAATGATGTACCACTATTTTCAACCTGGTGGGAACCCTGGTAGGGTACTCTAACCATGTAAATCCCAGTGTAATACTGGAAGACACGTAATGTGTAAAAGATAAAATAGCATCAAAAGGGTTCAAACCACCAGGACAGGAGGTAAACAGTTATAGAAAGGCTCAACTAGTTTCACGCTGTAGGAGTTGCACTTCATCTGGAGCAATCAATAATAATCTAATGAAATAAACACAAGCATGTCAAAACATTGAATTAATACTATTTAGAGAGTATTTATAATACAAATGCAACAAATTTTTAAAAGTGAATATGGATCACTTACATGGTTTATGTGATTAGGTAACTTATGGGTAGCAGCACGCGTCCCTGTAAGACCCTAGGAAACCCAGATTGTAACCAAGAGGAGGGGCTCTGAGGTGCAGCGCCCCCCGTACACACAACAGCGCACCGTAGACCGTGCAAGGTGGGTATGGGGGCCTGTATACAATAAGAACCAATATGTATATAGGGCACAAAGTCATTTATATAATTATATGGGTATACAACTAAATAAAATAAAGATGTGCATTTAAACATACACGCAACCTCCTTTGAATAAAGGGCCGCGTGTGATTGCACGCTAACCTAATATAATATTAGCAAAGTTACCTGAGCAGGAGGTTCAAATTGGAAGTCTGGGTAAAGATTGGTGACTGGTATGCAGTGTGAGTCTATAGTATATTCGTGCTAGGCAGTTCGTCCCCACACAGTAATAGAAATTAGGGGATGATGATCATGACTCAATAAGGCTGGGGTGCACACAGAGGTATATACTCCCGTGGACTGCATCTGCAAAGACCAGACACATTCCATTCAATATGTTAATAATAATAGCGGGTGGCCTAGGCAAGTAGCCCTGGAAGAGCACAGTGGCTTACCTTGGAATATATTGCAAAGGGAGCTAGTGCCCGAAGGGGTTTCAGCTAGCGTGGGGTGCGTGCGGCTACCTGGAGCACCTAGGGGAGACTGCCACTATTTACAGTCCCTGACAAAAGTCTTGTCGCTTATCTATTTTGTAGAAACACCTGCTATTAACCTGACTTTTAATGAATCAATTGGTGTTAGAAATTGCTCATATGAAAAGCTAAAACCCTCCCAAATGATGTTTAATGCACTGAAATAAATTTGTTTCACTGAAAAAAGATTTATCATTTAATCAAGACAGAAATTGAACATATTTACTGCAAATACAAAAATATGTCAGCAAATTAAGTAGTGGTGCTGTGAGATCCAAATTTAATATCTTGTATGACTTCCATGAGCTCGAAGGACTGCATCCATGCGGTTTGGCAAGGATTCATACAATTTATTGATGAAGTCATAAGGAATAGCAAAGAACGCAGTCTTGCATGCCTCCCAGAGTTCATCAATATTCTTTGGTTTCATCTTCCATGCTTCCTCTTTCATCCTACCCCACATATGCTCAATGATGTTCATGTCTGGTGACTGGGCTGGCCAATCCTGGAGCATCTTGATCTTCTTCGCCTTGAGGAACTTTGATGTGGAGATGGAAGTATGCGATGGAGCACCATCCTGCTGCAGAATTTGGCCTCTTTTATGGTTGGGAATATAAGAGGTAGCTAAGATTTCTTGGTATTTTAGACTATTGATGTTTCCTTCCACCCTGCAGATCTCTCGCACACCCCCATGCTGGATGTAACCCCAGACCATGAGGCACCGCCACGAAACTTCACTGTTTTCTGGGAGAATCTCGGATCCTTGCGGGCTCCAGTAGGTCTACTGCAATATTTGCGGCAACTGTGGTGTAATTCAACAGAAGATTCATCTGAAAAATCCACCTTCTGCCACTTTTCCAGCGTCCATCCTTTTAGCAGGCTGTGGGCCTTGGCAAATGCCACACAGTTTTTCAATTGTCTTTTGTATAGTGCTGGCTTCTGGGCACTGATTCGACCATGGAGGCCATTTCGAGACAGAATCCGACAAACTGTTCTGGTTGACTCAGGTGACCAGGTCTCATTGAGCTCTGCTGCAGTGGAAAATTGGCTGGCCTTGGATTTTCGAGCCAACAAACGGTCCTCTCGGGCAGTTGTCTTTCGGGGTCTGCCTGACCTTGGCTTGTCAAAAACGTCTCCAGTCTCTTCAAATCTTTTTTTTGTCCTCTGTACTTGACGCTGAGACACATTGAAGGTGTCGGCCACATCAGCAGTGGATCTGCTCTACAGCCTCTTGATAATCAAAACTTTAGTCTCAGGGTGAATCTTAGGCATGTTTGCAGAGGTCTAGTTGCAGTTGATGTGAAGGTCTGGTGTACTGGGGTTCTTTTTATACACACCTGAGACCTAATTGATCCATTATTAGTCACAGGTGAAGCTCATATGACAAGGCAACAACACTTATGTCTTTGCAAAAATTGACTCAATGGGCTTTACCAAGCTGTGAATATTTGGCTGAGCTGGCGTGTTGACGTCACCGACCCGGCCAAATGCTCCCGCGCATGCGCCCGGATGCCCACGTGCGACCCCCAACCACAGTAGGTACTGCAGGCAGGGACCGCCCAGATGAGAGAGCCCGCCCGGCGCCCTGGGGGAGCATGGGAGGCCACAGAGGAGCGCCCCCTGGTGTAACCTACCTACGCCACCTCCCGCCACAAGGGAGATGCGAGGGAAGGCGGCGCCTACGGTGCTTTCAGCCGCATACCTGGCCAAAGCTGTAAATATAAATGAGATGGTAAGTTAATCAGACTCATTAGAGAGTACAAAATAAGTACAACCATGGATGGGGGGAATTCTTTCTACTTACATGTCAGCTCAGAAAATTGGTCTAGCTTCAAAGGAAGAGAGGGGACAGCCATAACAGGGTCTGACCCGGGGCTGAGGCAGGGATGATCCCGTCCCGACCAGGGGAAACAGCCAGGGTGGAAACCATGGTAAGGTGAGTGATCCATAACGAGGAGGGAGGCAGCAGTTTATAGGAAGGGAATCCCTGCTGTTCTGGACGACTCCCAGAAACAGAGTTAGGCCTCATACACATGGGCGTATGTTTTAAAAATAAGCAAAACATCGGGTCCGACGTCAGGGAAAAATACGCGTTTTTTTTTTCAGCGTTTTGCATCGGTGTTAATGAGCATTAGTGAGCATCGGCGTCAATAGGCGTTTTTTTTTTTTTTTTTTTTTAAATCCTCTGCTTTTTTCAAGCTAAAAACTTCGGCGTCAAAAACGCTGGTACAGCGTTAGTGGGCGTTAGTGAGCGTTTTGCGGCGTCGGCATCAAAAAACGCCAAAATGTTACAGCCTCAGAACACGCTGGCAGTGGGTTCTAGTTTCAGCTCACTGATGCCCTCTACCTCTAAAAAACGTTGGTGTTTTTATGGGGTCATTGACTAACATGGAGAGCTGCAAAAAACGTCAAGAAACGTCGGCGTCAAAAAACCTCCGTGTGTATGAGGCCTTACTGTTTCTCTAGGCGTCTGTCCAGGACAGCACCAGAGAGGATCAATGAGAACTTACCAGATTAGGGGGAAGGACTACTGCCTGGAGGACCTGTCTCCCAAACGCTTGATTTTGCACTGAGATAAGGTCCAGTCTATAATGCTTCATGAATGTCGAGTAGCTTGACCATGTTGCTGTTTGGCAAATTTGTTCTGGTGTCACCCCAGCTCGCTCCGCCCAAGAAGCAGACTGCCCGTGTGGAATGAGCCGAAAAAGGGCATAAGGCTGTAAGCTTCCACAATAGCTTGTTTTATCCACGGGGCGATTATGCCCTTCGAAGGTTGGAACCCCAATTTTTTTTACAGAATGTAAAATGAATAGGGCATTGGATTTCTAATGCCTTCAGACAATTCCAAATAACATAAGACACAGGCCCTCATGTCCAGTTGGTGAAATTCTGCTTCTTTTGGATTGGTTGGAGAAGCACAGAAAGAAGGCAAAACAATCTCCCGAGTCCTGTGGAATTTAGAAACCACCTTAGGCAAGAACCCCAGGTCTGTTCGCATTCTCAGTCTGTCCTCAAAAATTAGCAGGAAAGGCTCTTTAATAGAAAGTGCCTGCAGCTTGCTAATGTGCCTAGCTAGCTGTGGAGATTGCCACTAAAAAAACAGCTTTGAGAGTGGCTCACTTTAATGACAGTTCTTCCTCTTGTGAACATTTTATCCAACCTTGCAATACTATAGACAAATCCCACTTTGGCAGAATCTTGAATGGAATGGGGCTAATCCTGGCTAACACCCTTAATGAACCTGGTGACTAGCGGGTCTAACGCCAGGGGTTGCTCCAAAAAAAACAGACAAGGCTGATACCTGAACTTTCAATGTACTAATGGCCAGTCCTTGGTCCGTGCCGTCCTGTAAAAACCTCAAGGTGACTGGAATACCTGCAGACACCTTCTTGGTATCTAACCATGAACAGAAAAACTTGTCCACTCCCTTTAGGTGGGCTGCGCATATTGACCCCAGGTTCCTCTCGGCCCAAGTACTCGCAGGCCTGATTAAGGACAGACACCGTATCCCCCTTGTTTGTTTATATAAGAGACAGCCACCACACTGTCCGAGAGGACTTGTGGGTGGTGACTTGTCAGCTCTTTGTCAAATACCCTTAGTGCCTCCCAAATCACCTGTTATTCCCTCCAGTTGGCTGATCTTGAGACTGCATTTTTTCCCAGCACCCTTGGGCTACTTTTGACCCCCAGTGGGCCCCCCCATCCCCAGGCACTGGCGTCCATGGTGATACGGATGGACACCGGAAGTGATCAATGTAGACCCCGCACAAGGTTTTTGTCGTCCCTCCTCCACCACAGAGACACCTTGGTCTTCGGGGACAGGCTGAAGGTCACATCCAGCGATTCCTGTGTCCCCTCCCAGCTGCTCAGGACGTTGGTCTGGAGACACCTGAAATGAGCCCTTGCCCATGGTACTGCTGGGATTGTTGATGCCAGAAGACCTAGGCCCGACATGGCTGAACACTGTGTCAGATTGTTCTAAAAAAAAGGCTGCTGTCGCCTTTACCTTTTCTACTTTCTCCTCTGTGAGATAAATCTTCTGTGTCACCGAGTTCACTAAGAACCCTAGGCACTGCAAAGCCTGCGCCGGGGGTAGGTTCTATTTTTCCCTGTTTATCAACCACCCCAGCTCTTCCAGAAAGGAAATGGACACCTGCAGATCCTCTTATAATTTGAGTGTGGAGGGGGCAAGTATGGGATCCCTTTTAGTCTCAGCGGGGCTAGTGCCTCCGCCAGGGCCTTCATAGAAATACTGGGGGATGAGGACAGGCCGAATGGCAGGGCCCTGAATTGGAGATGTTGGACCTTCTTTCCCCATTTGATTGCCACCCTCAAAAACTTTTGAGATTCTTTGGGGATTGGGATGCCAGCCTGCCTAGGTTCTCGGGGAATCTGAGCTCCATCCAGCCGCCTCCTCTGGTGGAAGAAACACAAAGACTGGGGAAGAGGGACGGTAGCCACCCTTTATGGATTTTACCCCTTGTGTTTCCTGCCTCTGGAGGTGGAGCCTTTCTCTCTAGTGCTGTCCTGGACAGATGACTAAAGAAAATAAGTGTTTGGATATAATGGGACCAGTTGTCAGCAAAAAGCATCTTCAGGCATCTTGTTTTTGATTTTTGATTACACTTTCAGTTTGATATTTAGAAGTCATGACTGTTTTTCTTTCTAAGGTTAGCAGATTCTATAAGTGGTTTCTATTCATGTTTTTACAAGTTTTTCAGGCTGAAGCTTTATTACGTTAGCTAATGGAAAGCTAGTCACTAGGAGAGGCAAGAAATCATGTGAAAAATGTGCGGTTTTCAGGTGCTCCCTTTGAAGTCTATAAGGGCCAAAAAGTGTGACTGCCCTAAAGAACCTAAATTTTTCATGCTTAGAGTGTCGTGCTTGGTGTGACAAATAGGAAGGCCAGAATGATGGTCAGAATTTATGGGAGGAGCCCGGAGGGTATTTAAGCACCTCCCTCCCCGTGCTCTTTGCCGACATCGTACGGCACAGGCATAGTAGATTCGTAGGTTCCCTCTGCCTATTTTGTGATTCATTCTCAGAGCCAAGCCTAGGGCCAGTCGGCCGTTATCCAATATCACTCAATACAGGCTTTGTTGCTCACAGCATTCACTGTCTATGGGGGTTGCCACCACATCCATTGGGTGATTAGCATGTATTGTTTGCACAGCTTCTGTGGCTGATTGAGGTGATAGTTAGACCCACCTGGGCCTTGGCTGCACTCAATTAGCCTTGGGGGTTGGGTGGTTGGTGTGTGTGCTCAGTTGAGGCCATAGTGCACTCTACAACCAAACTAGTATCAGATTCATTTCATGCACATTACAACCAATTCGTATCGATCATGCCATTCACCCCACAATTGATTTGTAGCGAATCCATTGCATACTTGCTACAGTCCGATTCGAGCCTAGTCACAACGGTTCATATCAGATGCATCGCACACACCAATTTGCATCGGACCATGTCACTTACTCTCTTCTTATTATTACCCTATCTACAGATTCGTATCGGTTCATGCCTTCCCTTCAGCCGATTTTGATCGGTTTATGTCATTACTCTGTTCATGTCATTTCCTGACTACCGATTTGCATCGGTGCATGTATTACCCCACAAATAGTGTTGAGCGAACCCGGACTGTATCGTTCGGGTCCGTACCGAACTTTCGGGTGTCCATGGCACGGACCCGGACATTTCAAAAATCGTTCGGGTTCGGTCCGGGGTTCTGCTATTTTACTCCACGTGTTGAGAAGCTTCAAGCCATGCCTGGGCTTGCTATGTCAGGCCCAAGCGAGTTGTGATAAACACCCCATTATGTACGTGGCTACGTTTAGCCATCAGTCCTTTACTGTACTTGTCTCATTACTGTATTTGGCTAGTTTTAGCCGACTTCCCTTCCGTACTTGGCTATGCTTAGACATCTATCCCATTATTATTCTTCTCTCATTCACTGTACCAGGCTACGTTTAACCACACACGCTACGTAGACTATACTTGGCAACACTGATCCGAGCTTAGCCTGACATCGTTCATACGTTACCTAAGCGATGTTTAGTTAACACCCCACTTACCGTACTAGCTATGCTTAACCAACATTACACGTACT
>BLSH010534152.1:42890-55488 GCA_018402905.1 Glandirana rugosa | reverse complement strand
AAGATGATTTTAGAACAGTTATATGGCTTCTACCGTTAATTAATACTTTTCAGACACAGTTTGCAGATGATCCACATTCACCTCCATTTTTGCTTTTTTTATGTTTTTATTTTTTTAAAAATATTTAAAGTTATTTCCCTGTCCCCATTTTTTTGTAGGGCACTTGCCCTACCATTACCCCCATTTTACTTCCTTTTGCAGCCCTCTAGGGCTTTCCAGGACTTTGTTACAGCCATTTTTGTGCCTAAAAGTTCGGGTCCCCATTGATTTCAATGGGGTTCGTTGTCCGTGCGATCGTTCGGGTTCCGTCCGGACCCGGACTTTGTCCCGAAGTTCGGACGGACCAGCAGAACCCGAACTTCCAGAGGTTCGCTCAACTCTACCCACAAACAATCCATATCGGATACTTACTACAGTCCAATTTGTACCTAGTTACAGATTTTTACCGGTCATGTTGTTTACCCGGTCCATGTTATCTTCCCGATCGGTTACCCTTCCTACGGACTCGCATCAGTTCATACCATTTTTTTCACTACTAAATTGCATCGATTCACGTCATTCCTTATTACCGATTCGCATTGGTTCATGTCACTTCCTACTACTAACGCATGTCGATTCATGTTGTTCCACTACCGATTTGCAGAGCTTCATGTTATCTTCTACAACTGATTCGCATCGGTTCATGTCATTTTCTATTACCGACTCATGTTGGTTCATGTCATTCCATTACCGAGTCGCATTGGTTCATGTCGGTTCCTACTACCAATTCGCATCGGTTCATGTCAGTTCCTACTACCAATTTACATGGTTCATGTCACTTCCTACTACCGACTCATGTTGGTTCATGTCAGTTCCTACTACCGATTTGCATTAATTATGTTAGTATTCTGCCGTTTCGAATCGGTTTGTCATGCCGCTAATTATCGTCAATTTATCTACCGATTTGCATCGGCTCATGTTATTTCCTACCACTGATTCGCATCAAAGCACATCAGTTCACATGTAATTTAAGTCGACCCACATCTTGCTAACGCCCACTACCGGTTCGTGTCTCTTCCTTACTACCGATTCATATTGATCCATGGCATTGGTTCAATTTCCACGCCAAGCACAGTTACGATTGGTTCAGCCACAATACACCCCTCTTTCTATTTTTTACTATCTTCATCCTTCACCTATCTATAGGTCAATTTTGCATTCGCTGTAAATTCATCAATACAGGCTCTTGCAATCACTGCAAGCACGCCTTCGATTGCACTACACCTTACTATCACTGCAAGCACAAAACGAACAACACCTTAAAAAAAAAAAAAAAAAAAATAACTCTTTGTTACTCCATACATTACAGCAAGCAGGCATTGCGACCGCTGCAAGCATGTGTTTTCATTTAAACTCCCAGCAAACACTTTGATTAAGTAACTACACAAACCCCTTTGCGATCTCTGCCAGCATATACAAACACCAACTTCTTACAAACGCTGCAAGTATGCTTAACTAAACTTCTTGCAATCGCTACAAGCATGCATTTTTGACACTCCCCGCAACGCTGCAAGCATGCATTTCAAACTTTAACTTCTTGCAATAGTTGCAAACATGTATTATTTGTAACTCCTCACAATCACTGCGAGCACGCATCATCGCAAACTCCTCGCAATCACTGCGAGCACTCACTGTCTAAAATCTCTTGCAATCGCTGCATGCGTGTATTTACATAAATTCCTTGCAATCGCTGCGAGCACACATCAACATAAATACCCCGCAATCGCTGCGGGTACGCATAAACTAAACTTCTTGCAAATCACTGCAAACACACATTTACATAAACTCCTCACAATCGCTGCAAGCACGTATCTACAAAATCTCTTGCAAACACTGCGAGCACGCATTTTAAACTTCTTGCAATCACTGCAATACGCATTTACATAAACTCCTTGCAATCGCTGCAAACACGCATTAACACAAATCCCTCGCAATCGCTACGGGCACGCATACTAAACTTGTAATCACTGCAAAAACGTAGTTGCACGACTCCTCGCAATTGATGCGAGCACGCATCTACACAATCCCTTGCAATCGCTGCAAGCACACACACACTTGCAATCGCTGCAAGCATGCATTTACATAAACTCCTCGCAAATGCTGTGAGCACGCATCAACACCAATCCCTCGCAATTGCTGTGAGCAAGGACAAACACAACCCCATTACAAGCACATTCTCAGTGGCACACAATCAGCCACACACCATTTTAGTGGCACTTAATCGGCCACTTGTCTCCAGTGGCAGTAACATATGGGCCACTCATCGTTTTCTCTGTCATTTCTCCTTAGGTCAGTCGAGTTCAGGTCCCATCCTGCATCAGATTGGACGTTTTCCACAAAAGAAAAAAAAACCCAACGTAGGGATCGCTTCTTCATCAGGGCCACTCGTATAACAAGGGTGGGACAGCCGTGTAGAAAAATAAGAGATATACATTTTTCACTCATGTCACCCCCTACAACAGGTTCGGTCCATACCAGGACCTTAATGATAGAGCATTAGTCAGGTGAGGTTCACGGGTCTTTTCTGTCACATTCTGCAGCACTCTTTCACTAAATCTTTGATTTTACATACACCATTCGGCATACTAAGGTTGGGCGTTAGTTACTGTCACATATGTCTATACATTACACTCTCTTTTCGGAGACCGACTCTCCACCCCACAGACAAGGTCGCTGAACATCAACTTGCTAACAGTGCAAGAGTTAAGCAAACCGAGCATGCGTCATAAATCTACAGACCAAAACATTCCTACATAGGCCATACCAGACTCCAGCTGCTTGCCGCAGTACGCCCTGGGGCTCTAGTCCACTCGTTTGTGCTCAGCACAGACAGGCACCTGAGCTATCGGTTACCTGGCCAGTCACCTCCTGGCTCACCTCGGGTGCCACGCACTCTCTTGAGTTTTCTAAATTTCCACTATACAGTGTTCTATCACCGTAGAAGACAGTCGGCTCTATCTATGCCTGTCATTTCGTTCCTGTACTTCTCTTTTCTCATTCTTGAATTTCTGTATCCCACTCCGTTCTTCTTTTTTTTTTTTTTCCCTCTCCCACCCCCCCTTTTAACACACACCCCCTTGTTTTGTCTCAAGACCGACTTGAGTGTCACCGACACGGAACTATTTTGTCGCCACTTCGCTGGCCTACGCTCACCGCTCTGTGCCGTCTGCCAGCCAGTTTGCCACATTGCAAACTGGTGCGCAAATGCAGCCACAAGACACCCCTTCAACCCCCCTTCTGCCACCTCAGGATTCCACACCGGCCTTATCACTCTACCTCTCTCCACTTACGAGTGCAAAAAACCTCCAGTCGGCAACTCTCGAGGTACAGGCCATCGATACCCTGCTACAGGCCAAACTAGACAAAGGATCTGTGATCAGCCCTTTCCCCCAGTAGCCTTCCAAACCTGGAGGCTCAGCATTATTGGGCTTGTCAAGGGCAAGTTCTCCAATAAATTTCAGTTAGTGCACAATTTTTTTCTGCACCTCATTCTTCGCACATTCCAAGCTTGGATTCCCTGATTCCATCCAAGGAATATTCCTTGAAATATACATCAGACAACGTAGCTATCCAAGTAGTCTTTTTCGCGAAGCCTGTCACACCGAGCCCAGGGTCAGTTGGTTATCCATTACCTGGATGATTTTCTACTCATCAGGTGACCAGACATACTACTGGTAAACCTCGATAGGTTGAGAGTGGTGTTCAACAACTTCAACGTTTCCATAGCCGAACACAAAGTGGAATGCCCGGCACAAGCCATCACCTTCTTACGTGTCACTTTGGACACACGTGCCATGCAAGCCAGTCTGCCTCCTGGCGAACAAGCCCATATCAGGTTGGTCGTTCATGACTTTACTCTCTCACAGGGGGTACTAGGAAACAAATGCAGACTTTACTAGGGACGCTCAATTTTGCAATAAGAATTATTCCTCAAAGGCCGCTCTTTTATTTCACGGCTCCTAGTTTTCCTTACTCGGGTACAAGGTGCTGACCAAATCATTGGGTAAGGCCCGGTAGCCATAACTCACTTAGCAATGTGGGATGAGTTCCTCACAATTTGGAACGGCATATTAACGTTATCCTCATGGCATCAGCTGCATCACCACGGGTAGTCACAGATGCTGCAGCTTCTACAGGCTTTGCTGCAATTTTTTGGCCATCCCTAGTTTGCAGGTCCTTGCCGCCAGAAATCCTGTTAATTCCAGATTTCTCTGTCACTGGTCGAGCTGTACCCCATCGTGGCGGCTGCTCAGGTCTGGGGCCACACTTGGACAGGACAAACCATGGTCTGCGCTACTAACAACCAGGCTACGGCCAAAAACGTAAACAACGGTAGATCCAAGTCGCTCCCCATTCAAACCACCATTCAATATATATATACCCTGTAAACATATCCAAGGCAAAAGCAAATCGCAGCGGATACGTTATCACCTTTTCTTTTTTTCCTCATTTTTCAGCAGTATCCTGGAGCCGGCCCAACGCCCCACGCCTATCCCTCCTTGGTCACAGCTAACCATGGATTGAAATGGCCAATGGCAAACGCTTGCCCATTATGAGCACCATCTTTAGAGACATGGGTAAAGTCCTCGCACGATTCCTGTTCGGGGTCAGCCCAGTTTAGTCATTCAAACGGCCATCTATCTAGCCTACTATGTTTTTTTGCGGCCTAACAAATTCACCATCAGTGGCACTAGCAGCCAGGTATCATACAAACGCCACTTAACTTGCTTCCAAAACCATTACGTCCGTCACCTAGAAGTCTCCAAACCCAGATCAGATCAGACCCTTGGGTCGACATCAGCCTTTTCCGGACTATAAAATTCTGGTGCTCAGTTGCGGTGCTTGACCAACTACTGACTCACCTACCCAGTCACTCCGACTCTAGCCCGTTATTGCCTTTCCCTATCAGCCCATCAAGTGGCAACCAATTCATTAGGCACGTCAGAATCTTACTGCCCAACCTTGGCCTTGACCCCGGCCGGTACTCTGGACATTCATTTCGGATCACAGCAGCTTCAGCAGCATCTCAGCATGCAGTATCGAACCACGTGATCAATAAATTGGGCAGATAGAAGTCTGGCTGCTTGGCTAGATACATTCCGAATCCTCAGTTGGAGATGGAACAAGCCTTCACCAAGCTTGATCATTGTACCAATGAAGGACTACTTCCCTTAACTTCATATTTTTGCCCCCTTCGCTTGGCATAACGACCAGATGACCAAGGCACACCTCAGGTCTATTTATATTGTCTTGTTGCGTGTTTATGTGATCCACATCTATCTTCAGTCAGAGGGCCATGACCATAAATAGGAAGGCCAGAATGATGGCCTAAATTTATGGGAGGAGCCCGGAGGGTATTTAAGCACCTCCCTCCCCATGCTCTTTGTCGGTTCCAGTGCACGATACCCTCCCTCCCATCCCCTTTTTCAGGGCATTTCTCAGCACATTCTTCTCCATTATTACCCATTACTTATATAGGGTATGCCCCCTTCGCTTGGCATACCGACCAGATGACCGAGGCACACCTCAAGTCTATTTATGTTATAAGTCTTGTTGCGTGTTTATGTGATCCACATCTATCTTCAGTCAGAGGGCCATGACCATAAATAGGAAGGCCAGAATGATGGCCTAAATTTATGGGAGGAGCCCGGAGGGTATTTAAGCACCTCCCTCCCCATGCTCTTTGTCGGTTCCAGTGCACGATACCCTCCCTCCCATCCCCTTTTTCAGGGCATTTCTCAGCACATTCTTCTCCATTATTACCCATTACTTATATAGGGTATGCCCCCTTCGCTTGGCATACCGACCAGATGACCGAGGCACACCTCAAGTCTATTTATGTTATAAGTCTTGTTGCGTGTTTATGTGATCCACATCTATCTTCAGTGAGAGGGCCACGACCATAATTGCAATTGTCATAACCTTCATTGTCAAAATGCTTCAAAATGCTCAGGTGTGAACTAAGCCTAGGGTCGCAATATGTCTGTTTCCTGGTAGCTCCATTTGGGTGGGCACAGGAGCCCTTTACACCTTTTCCAAAAACCCAGCCATGGGGAAATCGCATAGCGGTGTGCAGTTCCCAGTAAAGGAAACCATGCTGCAGTTTTCAGTGCGTGGGGATGCCATTAGGATTAAAGGGGTTGTAAAGGCAGAAGTTTTTTTATTTATTTTACTGCACTCTATGCATTAAAGCGGAGTTCTACCCAAAAAGTGGAACTTCTGCTTTAAGGGAAGGTGACACAATTGGCATGTCATTTTTTTTTGGGGGGGAACCCTGTTTTCACAGGATCCCAGGTCCACTTCCTCTCCTGGTGCCGCGGAGCCGGAAGAAGTTTACCCCCCCACTCCCGGCAAACTTCTGGGACATGTCACAGGTCCCAGAAGATACGCCGGTCATTCGCAGCATGACTCGCACATGCATGGTGCACTCCCAGCTTTGAAGCCAAAGCCGGGCGTCCACACTTGTGATGGCGCCGCATGGAGGACTGGAAGAAGAATGACGCTACGGGCGGCTGCATCGCTGGAGCCTGGGACAGATGAGTGTCCGATTATTAAAAGTCAACAGCTACACTTTTTGTAGCTGCTGACTTTTAATAGGGTGGAACTCTGCTTTAAGATAAAAAAAACCTTCTGTGTGCATCAGCCCCCTTAATACTTACCTGAGCCCGTCTTTTTCCAGAAATGTTGCAGGAGTGTCTAAGCTGTCCGGGACTCCCCCCCCTCATCGGCTGAGACAGCAGCACAGCGTGATTGGCTCCCGCTGCTGTCTATCAAAATCATTCAGCCAA
Source organism: Glandirana rugosa (assembly GCA_018402905.1). Classification (NCBI taxonomy): domain Eukaryota; kingdom Metazoa; phylum Chordata; class Amphibia; order Anura; family Ranidae; genus Glandirana; species Glandirana rugosa. The sequence goes on along the minus strand of BLSH010534152.1, from coordinate 48,661 downwards.
TCAGGAGAGAGGAGACAGGGCCGGGTCGCAGCTTTGTGTCTGAATGGGCACAGGGAGCTGTGACTCTACTCGGTTGCTCCCATAGTAAGCTGCTTGCTGTAGGGGCACTCTACAGGAGGGAGTTTTGACAATGAACGTTATGACAATTGCAATTATGGTCGTGGCCCACTGACTGAAGATAGATGTGGATCACATAAACAACCTAGAAGAGGCGGATCCAGGCTGCTCTGTGCAAAGCCAACTGCACAGAGGAGGTAAATCTAACATGTTTATTATTTAACCAGTTGCCGACCTCCCGCCGTTATCGCAAAATGCCGTCACTTCACGGCAGCCGTGAGAACGAGTATTGTGAGCACGCGCCACCGCAGGCGCACTTGCATGTTCACTGTGTTCCGGGGGGGCCAGGGAGCGGATATGGCGAATGTCCCCCGGTTTCCCGAGATCACCCCCCCCCCCGAAGCAACAGAATGGAGGTCCGTGTTTGTAAACACAGATCTCCGTTCTGACAGCAGGAAGGGATGTGATCACAGGCTCCCTGTATATGGGATTCGTGATCACTCCCCTCCCCCAGCCAGCCCAGCCCCCATACAGTTAGTACACACTGAGGGAACACAGTTAACCCTTAGAGCGCCCCTTGCAGGTTAACCCCTTCACTGCCAATGGCATTTACACAGTAATCAGGGCATTTTCATAGCACTGATCGCTGTATAAATGTCAATGGTCCCAAAAAAGTGTCAAAATGGTCTGACATGTCTGCTGCAATATTGCAGTCCCGATAAAAATCGCAGATCGTCGCCAATACAAGTAAAGTATAATAAAAAAAAATCCCATAAATTCTCATCATTCATAAACATGGCAACTTTTGCGCAAACCAATCAATAAACGCTGATTGCGTTTTTTCTTCTTTTTTTACCAAAAATATGAGGAAGAATATAAATCAACCAAAACCGATAAAAAAAATGTTTTTTTTATTTTTATTTTTGGATATGTATTTTAGCAAAAAGAAATATTGTTTTTTGTTTTTTTTTTTTTTTGCAAAATTGTCGATATTATTTTGTTTATAGGGCTGATCAGAAATGACGCAGAGGGGATCAAATACCACCAAAAGAAAGCTCTATTTGTGGGGAAAAAAGGATGCAAATTTTGTTTGGGTACAACGTCGCACAACCGTGCAATTGTCAGTTAAAGTGACACAGTGCCGAATCGCAAAAAAGTGCTCTGGTCCTAAACTGGGAAATCCTACCGGGGCCGAAGTGGTTAAAAAAAAAAAAAACAAGACTTTACAATCACTTTAATGGCACCCCCACACATCTGCTAAACAGCAGTGCATTTGAGTATGGCTATATTTTTGGGAGTGTCGAATTTCCATTGATGTTTGTAGTGGAGCCTACTGTAGATGTGTGGTTATCAAAAGAAAGGCATATCAACAACTGTAGTAATATATTTTGCACAATAAGAAGGAAAAAAGGTACCAGTAAACAAGATAATATACAGTATCTCACAAAAGTGAGTACACCCCTCACATTTTTGTAAATATTTAATTATATCTTTTCATGTGACAACACTGAAGAAATGACACTTTGCTACAATGTAAAGTAGTGAGTGTACAGCTTGTATAACAGTGTAAATTTGCTGTCCCCTCAAAATAACTCAACACCCAGCCATTGATGTCTAAACCGCTGGCAAAAAAAGTGAGTACACCCCTAACTGAAAATGTCCAAATTGGGCCCAATTAGCCATTTTCCCTCCCCGGTGTCATGTGACTCATTAGTGTTACAAGGTCTCAGATGTGAATGGGGAGCAGGTGTGTTACATTTGATGTTATCGCTCTCACTCTCTCATACTGGTCACTGGAAGTTCAACATGGCCCTCATGGCAAAGAACTCTTTCATGATCTGAAAAAATGAACGGTTGCTCTACATAAAGATGGCCTTGGCTATAAGAAGATTGCCAAGACCCCAAAACTGAGCTGCAGCACGGTTGCCAAAACCAAACATCAGTTTAACAGGGCAGGTTCCACTCAGATCAGGCCTTGCCATGGTCGACCAAAGAAGTTGAGTGCATGTGCTCAGCGTCATATCCAGAGGTTGTCTTTGGTAAATAGACGTATGAGTGCTGTCAGCATTGCTGCAAAGATTGAAGGGGTGGGGGTCAGTCGGTCAGTGCTCAGACCATACGCCGCACACTGCATCAAATTGGTCCGCATGGCTGTCGTCCCATAAGGAAGCCTCTTTTAAAGTTGATGCACAAGAAAGCCTGCAAACAGTTTACTGAAGACAAGCAGAGTAAGGACACGGATTACTGAAACCATGTCCTGTGGACTGATGAAACCAAGATAAACTTATTTGGTTTTGGCGTTAAGTGTGTGTGGCGGCAACCAGGTGAGGAGTACCAAGACAAGTGTGTCTTGCCTACAGTCAAACATGGTGGTGGGAGTGTCACGGTCTTTGGTTGCATGAGTGCTGCAGGCACTGGGGAGCTACAGTTCATTGAGTGAACCATGAATACCAACATGTAATGTGACATACTGAAGCAAAGCATGATCCCCTACCTTCGGAAACTGGGGCCGCAGGGCAGTATTCCAACATGATAACATCCCCAAACACACCTCCAAGACGACCACTGCCTTGCTAAAGAAACTGAGGGTAAAGGTGATGGACTGGCCAAGCATGTCTCCAGAGCTAAACCCTATTGAGCATCTGTGGGACTTCCTCAAATGGAAGGTGGAGGAGCGCAAGGTCTCTAACATCCACCAGCTCCATGATGTCGTCATGGAGGAGTGGAAGAGGACTCCAGTGGCAACTTGTGAAGCTGTGGTGAACTCCATGCCCAAGAGGGTTAGTGCAGTGCTGGAAAATAATGGTGGCCACACAAAATATTGACATTTTGGGCCCAATTTGGACATTTTCACTTAGGGGTGTACTCACTTTTGTTACTAGCGGTTTAGACATCAATGGCTGTGTGTTTCAGTTATTTTGAGGTTACAGCAAATTTACACTGTTATACAAGCTGTACACTCACTACTTTACATTGTAGCAAAGTGCCATTTCTTCAGTGCCATATGAAAAGATATAATAAAATATTTACAAAAATGTGAGGGGTGATGATCTGCTTTTCCTTTCCATGTATGTCAGTTTATGCCCCCTCAATGTATGCGATGGCTGGATGAGGGGTTTTCCATCCTTTTATATGGATCCCTCCTCACCACTGGGGGGCCCGTGGTTGGGCCTGATCAGCAACCTCCGGGCCCTGCACTGAGGGAATTCCTTTCAGTGACCTTTACTCCGGGGCCGCGCTGTTGATTTGTCCTGTAGGAGTTGTCATTAGTTATACTTCTCCCCTAGTGCGTTCCAACTGTGGTTCACTGTCTTTATGAGAGTCACTATCTCCCTGGCTCTTCCTCTTGCCCTATTGGTCATTGCCTTGTTGGCTTTGGATGTGGGGCGTCGCTCCCGATCTCACGTCAGTTGCTGGCCACACCCATCCTTGGCGCTCACATGGCCCTATAGGTTATGTAGTGCCTGAAGGGACACAGGACCTGGGTGCATGCGCCCTGGTGGTGTCACATCCACACTCGGCCGATGACGTCAAACCCCGGCAGAGTGGATGACATATAAAGTCAGCTTCTCCAGCATGACACCCCGCTGGAGATTTGGGGCATCCTATATTTAGTCTTGGTCAGTGAAAGGTACGTTAGCAGGGAACACTTGATGCTGACACAATTAGCTCTATAGGGATGACCTTGTGTTGGACCCCTAATATGCAGAGATACAATTGTGCTCATAAGTTTACATACCCTGGCAGAATTTATGACTTCTTGGCTATTTCTCAGAGAATATGAATGATAACACAAAAAAATTTTCTTTCACTCATGGTTAGTGTTTGGCTGAAGCCATGTATTATCAATCAACTGTGTTTATTCTTTTTAAATCATAATGACAACAGAAACTACCCAAATGACGCTGATCAAAAGTTTACATACCCCATTTCTTAATACCAACAAAGGTAAGGTAGTTCTCCTGGCGCTGTTGTGGGGGGTAAAACCACTTACATCGTCTATGGTGCTCCTGGGTGATTGGATAAGTAAGTGAAGATGATGAAGATAAAGGTAGCAGCCGTCCCCAGAGTGTGTCCAAAGCTCTGTAGCATAAAAACAAGGAAAAGGAGGGAGGCGCACCTAAGTGTAGTATTAAAAGGTTTATTCAATGCATAAGACAAACGCACACTTACAAAAAGATGTAGATAAAAAGCATGTCCATCTGTGTGGCAGTCAAACGGGCTCTATCTGCGTTGTTACACCTCTTGCGGATCATCACCATCATCCACAACGCGGATAGAGCCCGTTTGACTGCCACACGGATGGACATGCTTTTTATCTACATCCTTTTGTAAGTGTGCATTTGTCTTATGCATTGAATAAACCTTTTAATACTACACTTAGGTGCGCCTCCCTCCCTTTCCTCATTTCTTAATACCGTGTATTGCCCCCTTTAATATTAATGACAGCTTGAAGTCTTTTGTGGTATTCGTGGATGAGGCTCTTTATCTTCTCAGATGGTAAAGCTGCCCATTCCTCTTGGCAAAAAGCCTCCAATTCCTGGAAATTCTTGGGCTGTCTTGCATGAACTACACGTTTGAGATCTCTCCAGAGTGGCTTAATGATATTGAGGTCAGGAGACTGAGATGGCCACTCCTGAACCTTCACTTTATTCTGCTGTAGCCAATGACAGGTCGACTTGGCCTTGTGTTGTGGATCATTGTCATGTTGGAATGTCCAAGTACGTCCCATGCGCAGCTTCCTGGTTGATGAATGTAAATGTTCCTCCAGTATTTTTTGATAACATACTGCATTCATCTTGCCATCAATTTTGACCAAATGTCCTGTGCCTTTGTAGCTCACACATCCCCAAAACATCAGCGATCCACCTTCGTGTTTCACAGGCTTTGTTGACTCGTCTCCAAATGTAGCGTTTTTGGTTGTGGCCAAAAAGCTCAATTTTGGTCTCATCACTCCAAATGACTTTGTGCCAGAAGGTTTGAGGCTTGTCTTTGTGCTGTTTGGCGTATTGTAAGCAGGATACTTTGTGGCAGTTGCATAGTAATGGCTTTCTTCTGGAGACTCGACCATGCAGCCCATCTTTCTTCAAGTGCCTCCTTATTGTGCGTCTTGAAACATATTTTCAGAGTCCTGTATTTCACCTGAAGTTATTTGTGGGTTTTTCTTTGCATCCCCAACAATTTTCCTGGCAGTTGTGGCTGAAATTTTAGTTGTACTACATGACCGTGGTCATTTTGCACTTCTTGATTAGAGTTTAAACACTGCTGATTGGCATTCTCAATTCATCAGATATCTTTTTATATCCCTTTCCTGTTTTATACAGTTCAACTACCTTTTCCCGCAGATCCTTTGACAATTATTTTGCTTTCCCCATGACACAGAATACAGAAACGTCAGTGCAGCACTGGATGAAAGATGCAAGGGTCTGTCAGGAGTCCAGAAACTGATTTACCTTTTATACACACACACTAATTACAAGCAAACAGATCACAGGTGAGGATGGTTACCGTTAATAACCATTCAAACCCCTTTGTGTCAACTTGTGTGCATGTTATCAGGCCAAAATCACCAGGGTATGTAAACTTTTGATCAGGGTCATTTGGGTAGTGTCTGTTGTCATTATGATTTAAAAAGAGTAAACACAGTTGATTGATAATAAATGGCTTCAGCCAAACACTAACCATGAGTGAAAGAAAAGTTTTTGTGTTATCAT
>BLSH010534152.1:18799-38123 GCA_018402905.1 Glandirana rugosa | reverse complement strand
AGTACCATGTCCAATAGTTAGCTTCAAACAATTCGGACATACACATAACAATCAATATTCAAACAAGTCTCATTGCTCTGAAATTTTTACAATCCAGAGACCAATGCTGTTACTTGCAAATTGAGGCTTCCTGAAGATACAACAGTCATTTGTATATCAGTCTCTCGCCTAATTTATAAACCAGTCTCATTGCTCTGAAATGTCTTCAATCCAGAGACCAATGCTGTTTACTATTGCAAATTAAGGCTTCCTGAAGATACAACAGTTTCACTTGTATATCAGTCTCTCGCCCAATTTATCAAACAACAACAAAATCGCAAGCCGGTGTCCAGTTAACACCAAAACAAAAATCTGCTTGCACCTGATCACCTAAAAGCACCTCAAATAAGCCAGCTAAGTATCTGATACATTTCCTTCGCTTTCTGAATGTACTCTGGCTCAACACAACATTAAACCCAGCACAAACAGTCTAGCACAATTCTGCATCATTTTTGTATCTCCTGTTTGCACAAATATCGACCCCACTTACTCCTGGTACCAAATCTCTTATCACGTTTTTGGGGTTGTGTTCGATATGTACAAAGAGAGATCACACAAATACTTACAAGTAATGACAGATACAGATAAAGATAAAGAAAATATCAAGAATACTTAACTAAAGGTGTTTGCTTCCGTAGCCATGGAGTCTCTTTCATGGCACAGGGGATCAGGACGTGCCTCATGGCTGTTCTTGGTGAGACTGACTCATATAGGTTTTTGCTGTGGTAATATAGAACTTGTATAAGGGAAAAGCCCACCCCCCAGCCAACACCCTGTAAGCAACAATATGACCTTTGCATTCCTGAGGAGAAGGGGCTAGCTTGACCATATAAGGCCGTTCAAATGCCAATAAGTTGAGTCATGCAATAACCAGGATATTAGAGGCTATAATAGATATTTGTGAGCCAACCTTAATGAGGAATATGAAATATGCAATTTCCCCAACATAATCCCAATGGGAACCCTGTTTTCCTTTGTCACAAAACTTATGGGATGAGGTGCGATACACAGCAGTGTCTAGTTGGGCCAAACTTTATTTAAATTGATAACAGCTGATAAAAGACAATATAGCAACATTTTAAAAAAGTTTAATGACAGAAAAATTTTTGCTAGACATAGAATTATACACATTTTGAAAAAGTGGTTACCGCTTTTATCAAAAATACTATTAGTAAAGTCAAAACAAGGAATACAGGCTTATGCAAGAGATTAACTCTGTGATGGACAGTACATGACTGATTTGCAGTAGATTAGGAGCAGAGGAAAAGCAATTGGAAGTTTGTAAAGGGAGAACCACATCAGAGTACAGTGAGCTGGGGATCAGTGCAATAACAAAAACGATACTGGTGCTGGTGTGGAGATGGGAAAGGCACACTTTAGGGCAGTGAGAAGGAGTAAACACATGCTGACCCTCATGCTGAAGTAATAAGAATCATCATACAAGAACATGTGTATGCAGAGAAGGACTTCTGACTTTCCTTATCAGCATATGTGTTTTGGGCCAATGTTAGTAATCCATAAGAACTGCCATTTTCAGAGAAGATTAGGTCATGAATAAGAGCTGAGATATTACCCTCCTCAGGGTGGGCACCCATTGCAGTAAATCACAATATTCTAACTCATTCAAGGCAACGGTAACTAAAGTTGACCCATCAGGTCCACATTTGAATGTCTTCAGATGGAGCTTCTTGTGATACACCTCAAATCTTTCTTTATTTTAAAGTTTTGCTACTGATGGTGGCAACTGCAAGTTGTATTTTAAGGTCTTGTCATTACTATTACATTACCATTATCATTACAGGGTTGTATGTCTAATAAGCACTTAGTCTAGCCTTTTACCAGCATTTCAAGATGGCTCAGTACTTACTCTTACTTATTATTTTTTGGAATCGATCTGTATTGCTAATTTTATTAATGTGTGGTATATGGTATATTTTCAATGTACCATTTCTGTTTCTTGCCTCTTTTCAATAAAAACTAAGTGAAAAAATGCCTATTTTAGGGCAAAGATTAAACTAATCAGTCTATTAATTTCTCAGAAAAACACCATGTAAGGGACTGTGCTGTATAATATTTTGCAAGTAGAGGGCTCTGTTGTAATGCAAACTAGATGAAATCTGTAAAGTTTACCTACCATAAGGCGCAAGTAGCTAAACTCCTGTATCAAAAGCATGCAACCTTAGCTGCATTGAAGCCAAAGGCTCTCCCTGACAACAAGAAAACTAGCATTTCTTGGCTAGCAATGGCAGTGTCCATATTTTTTATGACAGGCTTTCTTTAATACTGAAAATACATGTTGTAAGGTGCAATCTAAAAGCTGGATCAGAATTTGAGTTTATATTGGCAGACCACGAGCTGCACTGTACTCTGCATCCACTATTAATTTGGTGCTTTTAGTAGCTTCTATGATTGGATGGTAGGCAACACTGTGCATTTAGGTGCTTTATCTCTACAGGTATGTTTTACTTGCGTTTATCTAGCAAGGTTACTTGCAGTAGAACCAAGGAAGCTTAGACTTATGTAGTGTATCAATGCTTTACTAAACAGAAAATCTGCACATACAACTGTAGGATACACAATACAACACAACTCATAGATTACAAAATATGTCTACAACATGCACAATGCCAATCATCATTTTTAGCAAAAAATAAGCATGTACAATATGTACAAATTAGGTAAACTAAAACTGTTACTCAACTTAGGGTTTAAGATGTATTGTCCTTCTCAATTCCTTGCTCAGTCCAACTCCAAATGGCTCCAAAGATCTCCAGCTTCTAGCAGCCATGTGTTGCTCCTTCGTCTTCTCAAACACAACTCTTTGTCCAAACACATGTTCCTTTCAAAAGACCCCAAGCTCATCCCACCAACTTCCTGTATACACCAATTTCCTGCAAAGAACTTCCTCTCTAGCAGTCCAACTGGTTTATTTACATATCAATGGAGGGGAAGGAAGCCTGGCTTCCCCTGAAAGAAAATGGTCGAAAAATATCTAACTCCATATTATGGCACATAAAGTCACTAAAACTTAGCCATGGCAACACAAGGTATTGGTGGTGTTGGGGCACGTGCAAGCACTAGATATTGTTGCAGAGAGCAAAACCTCATAAAACATGTTTGTCTTTTTCAGTATATTTATATGTATCTCTGCCAATAAAAATGTTCAAAAGAAAAATTGTGGCAGAGGGTGTGGGTAACACATTGGAGGTATGTTCTTGTCTGCTGCAGACGTGGGCAGTGTCACCAGTAATGCATTTGGAGGGAAGGATTCAGCAGCTTGATGTCACCAGGTCACTAAAACATTGAGGCTGGATTTACACCATTCTGTTGCGAATTCCAGCCTGTTTGCTGCTGAGAATGAACGGAGCCGCCTTTCAGCGGTTCTTGTCCATTCTCACATTGCAGCAGCTGCCCGGGGAGGGAGGGGAAGAGGCTGTGAGCAGGGGGAAAGATCCCCGTTCAGTGCGGAACACATCTCCATGTTAGATGAGTTCCCATTGAACTTATTAGGCTGGGAATTTGCACCGTATTGCACAGAAAATGCACACATTTTCTGTGCAATGTGGAGTGCGAATGCACAGCACCTATGTGAACCTAACACATTGAAAACAATTTGTTTTCAAGAGGCATGTGAATTGGATGCGGTGTAAGCCGCATCCAATTCGCATAGGTGTGAACCCAGCCTGAGAGTTACCTATGGCTATATTATAGTTTCATGGTAGTCTTCTAGGCCATGCTTATTGTAGGTAAAAGGAGATCCCCTTTAAGCACTTGCCTTCCAAGCCAATTCTGACACTTCTCTCCTACATGTAAAAATCATCATATCTTTATCATACATCACATGACACCTAGTTAGGCTTATATTCATTACCTACTGGGTTATATTTCATCTTCAGGTGAATGATCACTGGTAGACAAAGTCTTAGACAGGAAGTGATCCCCTATATAACCCCCACCCATACAGGAAGTGCTTCAGTTTTTTACCAGTGTCTGCAAGGTAGATGGGCATGTTTGTTGAACCTTTGTCCAAAAACGGTTCTTAAATGAATCAAGGGATTGACCGATCAGATTCATTTGAAACAGGCTTATATGCTTAGATAAATGGTTCCCGAGCCTCACAAAGAAGACGCAAAGATCCTGCAAGGTTTTGCCTGTAATGTGACCCTGCATAGTGGAATCCTGGACACCACAGAGCTAAGGCATTCCTGCAGGGTGCTGTACAGGTCCAAGGGAGTGGTCCCTTAAACATGAAATGGGTAGGGGGCGTGTCCGACTTCCAGTATGTGAGCAGCCTTTCCTCCGAGCTCCGCACCATGCTGTCATCCTTCAGTATCCTGAATGGCCTTAGGCTTGTCTTTTTGCTACAACACCCACCTAGATCGATCGGGGAACATCCCAGGCACAGAACGATGGTAAAATACGGGCCCAGTCTGGATCCTACGCCTACAGAGAAGCTGGCTAGATTTTGCACACAAGGCGATCCAAGATGGCACCCAGAAAGTGGCAGAGCAGCCGCCTGCCCCAACACCTGATGGAGACCCGTGGACCGAGGGGGAAAGGGACTGGATGGAGGCCACCGACCCTCTGGGGATTCCCCTGCCCTCTCCCTCACCAGATCTGAGGGAGGGAGGCTCCGGTTCACAGGTAGGAGAGCCGTCTTTATCACAGATACTGGAGACTATTAAAAGTTGTCATGCTGCACTTACCTCGCAAATTGAAACCATCAGGGTAGACTTTGCAATACTAAAAGAAGATGTACATAAGATCAGACACAGAGTGGTGAATGCTGAACAGAGCATAAGTGCTGTGGAAGATGATCTTAATCCCCTATTGGTGCAGGTTAGACATGTTGCGGCGGACCACAAGTCCCAGGAGACCAAACTGGGGGATATCGAAGACCAGCTTCGCCGGAACAATCTCCGCTTCCTGGGGTTCCCTAAGGGGTCAGAGGGCAAAGGAATTCTTGATTAACTGGCTCAAACAAACCTTTGGGGATGAATGTTTCTCTCATTTATTTGCCATTGAGAGGGCCCATAGAGTGCCAATGAGGGCAGATACCCCAGGCCTATGTTGGCTCATTTCCTATATTTCCTATATTTGAGAGATAAAGAGACAATTTTACACAAAGTCCACAATATGCCTGAATTACTTTCTAACAATAAAAGAATTACAATTTTTCCGGATTTTTCTGCAGCTACGCGGAAACAACGTGAGGCCTTCCAGAGTGTGAAGCAACGCCTGAGGGAAAAAAGCCTGCCTTATAGTATGCTTTATCCGGCAAAGCTTAGAGTGGTGCATAAAAGTCAAGCACAATTCTTCACTTCTCCAAGGGAAGCGAACAACTGGCTGGAGTCACTGGGTGGTAACTGATTAGCTGGCTTACATTGCTGCAGGCTCTAATATGTATATGACATGGAGGATCGCCAAGCTCCAAATTTTCAGTTCTGGATTACACGATTTTTTCTTACTTTGTCTTGGGATCCTTAACAGCACAAGTCATATCTTTGGGACTGTGGGCAGGGTGGGGGGCTTGGGAAGATGATCATACATTCTGAGACCGGTGTTTTTTTGTTATTTTTTTTGCTTTAAGCTTTGTCTCATATGAGTTTCTTCATGCACTGTCTTTTTGTTTTTACTGCTATCAGCCCTAGGATCTGCTTGGCTGCCATACAACAACTGTACCTGGAGGGTAGGGCTGTGTCCTCATCCGATACACATGCTGAAAGTACTGAGTCCTCTGCCTCAATAAGGATGAACTATCCTGTGCTTCTACATATCACTAGCTGCAACCATGTCTTCACTTAAACTACTATCCTGGAACGTACGGGGTCTTAATTCTATGATTAAAAGGGCCTTGGTACTCAATTATATTCAGAAGCATAAACCTCATGTTATATTTTTACAGGAATCACATCTGATTGGCTCTGGGACTTTGGCCCTTCAGAGGGCATTTACCAGATACTCCTTCCACTCCATGTATTTTTTTTTTTTCCATAAAGATTTTATTGATTGATTGAGATAGTGTACAGACACGTTTCACCACAGATAAAAACTGAATCATAACATAAATGGAGTAGAGGTATATCATAACATGAATAAATGGGTATTACAGAAGCATCTCTATAGATATTGGTACGTACCCCGTAGTAGTTCATAAGGATAAGCTATGTATACTTTACTATTTCGTTGAGCGAGTGTTAGGCTTTTTATCAGAAGGAGACGGGGGGCGGGGGAACCGGGAGGGGGGAGGAGGAGGAGGTGAGGGGGGGGAGGTGGTATGAGTGCCTAGTGCTGGGTTGGGGATGGGGGGACAGAATGTACTTCCCGTGATCCGCATGTGAGGTCTGCCATCCCTGGGTACAGCATATCCTAGTGATTGTTACCAGCTATCTAGGGGTATTTGGGGAACTTTAAGGGTATACTGCTCGATAGTCATTGGTCGTCCGAAAGTGGGTCCAACATGACCACGTCTTTCTGAATTTATCCGAGTTATCATGGGAAGAGGCGATCAGCTCCTCCAAGTCCCTAATTCTGTTTAGCCTAGAGAACCAGTCTCGCAGCGATGGTGAGCGTGTTTGTCTCCACAGAGCTGCGATGCACATTCTGGCTGTGTTTATCATATGCATCGTGAGAGACTTCCTGAACAAATGTTTTATTACTCTCGAGTGTTGCAGCAAATATTGGCGGGGGGAGAAATCGATGGAATGTGTAGTAACCTGTTGGATTATTTTATGGACTTGCATCCAGAATGGTTTGATTTGGGGGCAGTCCCACCAGATGTGTAGCATTGTACCCGGTAAAGAGTTGCATCTCCAACATCTATTTGACACCTGAGGGTATATCCTGTGGAGGTAGGAAGGAGTCCTATACCAGTGGGTTAGGATTTTGTAATTATGTTCTTGCATTGTGACATTCAGGGTACCCTTATGTACTGTGGAGCAAATGTCCTCCCAATCCGATTCGGTGAGGGGGTTTGCTGAATCTCTGTCCCAGAGTTTAGTAAATTGGGGGATCAGGTCAGGGCCAGTGGTTGACAAAAGAGAGTAGATTCTCGAGATTAGGTGTTTCTGGGGAGGAGGTGAGGTGCAGATTTGTTCAAACGGGGTGAGCTCGCGATTAAATTTGTCTTTCGTTCTTGGGTCGTTAAGGTAGTGTCTGGCCTGAAGGTATGACCACATAGGTAGTACCAAGCTGGGTTCGTTATCTGCTAGGTCAGTTTTGGAGCGAAATTTCCTTTGGAAGAAAAATTGGTAGGCCTTTGGGTGTGAGTTACGGTTGCTATCTCCGAGGAATCCCGTTTCGAGGCCCGGTGGGAATTCGGGGTTGTTTCTGATCGGGGTCATGGGGCCTGGAATTGAGGTCAGGAGCCTGTCTTTGGATTTATGGAGACATTGTAGGGAGGACCGGATAGGGGGGTGGTCTTTGAGGGTAGCCGGTAGTATGGTGTGGGGGGACCAAGCTAGATCGTTCAGGGCTCCCTGGGCCCATGATTGTTCCAATAATACCCAGTCTTTGCACTCACCGTGTACATGCCAGTCCAACACCCTTGTCAAGAGGGCGGCTCTATGGTATAGCTCGAAGTCGGGGAGCCCCACGCCCCCTTTGTGTTTTGGGCAAGAGAGTTTCCCCATACTGATCCGCGGAGAGATGCCCTTCCAGATAAAAGAGCGAAGGAGAGTGCGTATAGATGAGAAGAAAGTTCTGGGTAAGGATATAGGGATAGCTTGTGCAAGATAAAGAAAGCGCGGGAGGATTGTCATTTTCACTGCGGCCGCCCTCCCAAACCAGGATAGGGTGGTCTTTTCCCATTTTGCTAGGTCTGATCGGAAGTTTCGGAGTAGTGGGTGAAAGTTTAAGAAATAAAGCTTTTGGAGCTTGGCAGGCAGTTGAATACCAAGGTAGGTGATCGCCTCCCTTTGCCAGGTGAAAGGAAAGGACTCTATACAGTGCTGAGCCAGCTCTTGTGAAAGGGTGATATTTAATGCAGTGGATTTGTGAAGATTAATCTTGAAATTGGAAATATTACCAAATTGACTGAATTGTTCAAGGAGGTTGGGTAGGGAGGTCCTGGGATTGGAAAGAAAGAGCAGTATATCATCCGCGAAGGCTGCAGTTTTATACTCTTTGTTTGCAATCGTGATTCCTGATATGTTCGGATTTGATCTTATGCAGCGTAGCAGAGGCGCTAAGGTTAATATGAAGATGATTGGGGAGAGTGGGCAGCCCTGCCGTGTCCCGTTGTGTATGGAGAAGGCGTCTGACAGGTGACCGTTAACCCTGACCCTGGCGCATGGGTTCGAATAGAGGCTTAAGATACTGGTTGTCATGAAAGGGCCCAGTCCGATGGACGACAGGGTCGAGCTCATGTAGTCCCAGGCCACCCTGTCAAATGCCTTCTTCGCGTCGGTGGATAGGCAAAAACCCTCTGAAGTGGATTTGGAAAGCCAGTGAATGATGTTTATGGCTTTTGTAGTATTATCGCGGGCTTCTCTACCCGGGACAAATCCCACTTGATCTTGGGAGACCAAGTCGGGGAGGAACTGCTGTATACGGGTGGCTTTAAATTTCTAAGTTCACGTTTATAAGAGATATTGTTCGATAATTTTGGACTTTAGTAGCGTCTTTTCCTTTTTTGTGTATTATTGTGATATGTGCTTCCAGTAGTTGGGTAGGGGGTGTTTGATCTTGCGGGAGTGCATTGAATGTGGTCAAGAAATGTGGAATGAGTATATCTCCAAAGCTTTTGTAATACTGTGTCGTAAGGCCATCTGGTCCAGGGCTTTTGCCTGGCTTCATGCTTTTCAGGGCTCTACTGAATTCCTCCCGAGTGATAGGTCTCTCTAGGGTGAGGGCTTCATCGGGGCGTATTTTTGGCATTCCGTGGGCTGCTAAGTAATTCTCGATCGTCTGGGCCCGTGTCTGTGATATGTGATTGTCGGGGGGGGGAGGGGATATATTGTATAGCTTCGCATAGTAGTTCACAAATTGTTGGGCTATCTCCTCGGTTTTATGATAGCTTTGGCCCTTATTGTCCCTGATTTGGGGGATGGTCGCTTGGGCTTTCCTATCCTGAAGCAGTCTGGCCATCAATTTCCCACTTTTGTTTGTGTGTTCGTAGTATAGTTTTGTCGTTAGTAGGTATCTGCGTGTGATCTGTTTGCCTAGTGAGTCAAGGAGTTTGTGTCTGGCCTAGAGCAGCTTGGAGTAGACTTGGGCCTCCTTAGTTTGTTTATGTGTTAGCTCCATTTTGTGTATCTCCGAGGTAAGGGCCTTTATGGTATCTTGTTTTTGTTTTTTGATTTGGGAGGCTATGGCTAGACATTCGCCTCTTAGTACACATTTATGGGCCAGCCACTGGATTGTGGGGGAAGTCTCGGTTGGGGTGTTGTTCTGGAAGTACTCTTGAAGGGTGTGTTTCAATCTGGCGTGATGTGTCGGGTCACTGATGAGGGACGGGTTGAACCTCCATGTTTTAGATTTGAAGTCCGCAAAGTGATCAGGGAGTTTTAATGTCAGGGTGACGGGATGGTGATCGGATATGTACATGGGCTCTATACTCGCTTGGTGTAGAAACGTCAGGTCTGCCTGGGAGAGAAAAAGAGAGAAGAGAGAAAGTCTATGCAAGAGTATTTATTGTGGGGGGGCGAGAAGAAGGTGTAGTCTTTGGTGTCTGGGTTTAGTGTTCTCCAGGAGTCATGTAGGAGTAGGAAGTTGAGTTTGGACTTTATTTGCTTTAGAGCGTGATAGGGTATCGAAGAGGACTTAGTGGATGAGTCTATATTTGGATTTAGGGTTACATTCAAGTCCCCACCGAATATTACCAGGCCTTCGTGGAAGGGGATTAGCAAATCGATCGTCGCTCTGATGAACGAGACCTGGGAAGAATTGGGGCAGTATATGTTTGCGAATGTCATCGGCTTGTCGTAGACCATGCCCTTCACAAAAATATACCTGCCTTCTGAGTCAGCTAAGTGATCTATCAGGGTGAATGGTAGGTTTTTAGAGATCAGAATTGCCACTCCTTTCGTTTTGGCGGAGGAGGAGGATGCGTGGTAAATTTCTGGGAATGCAGTTAGTCAGTTTAGGTATGTTGGGGCCTTTGAAGTGCGTTTCCTGAAAGAAGGCCACTTGGGCATGCTGTTTAGCTAATTCACGGAGTACCATTGACCTCCTTTCAGGAATATTTAACCCCTTAACATTCAATGAGAGTACTTTTAGCGTGCGTGAGGAGCGCATGTTTCAACGCTTTGGGTTAAAGGGGGAGCTGAATGTCTGTAAGGTCAGAGTGGTGAGGTAATAATAGGTGTCGTGGAAGTGCGAGTCCACCGATAGAGGTAGGAAGCATGCTTTCTGGGTGGAGGAGCGGGTGGGAGAGGAAGACAGGGTAGGGTCAGCGGGGAGGTAGAGTAAGGGAAACCGGCTAAGAGGATAGATCAGCTATCTTGTCTTGGGGGGTTGGGGGAGCCGGGATTGGGGTGCACAGATCACTGTGTGCTGTTGTGGGAGGTGGTCGGGCTAGTTCGGCGTCGCGACGGTTCCAGGTGAAATCTGGAGGTGTATTGGGAGTTTTGGGAGGTTTATGTCCGCTATGTTCGTTCGATCCCCCTATGGTAGGTGTGGAACTGATAGGCCAAATGGGCCAGAGAGGGTTCGAGGGTGGATGTGTGGGCAGCTGATGATTCAGTATGCTTCGGCAGGAGAGGTGTCATATATGTGGGGGGGTTCGTTTCGTAAGAGGGTGGGGGAGGGGTAGTTAATCTAGTATGGATCAGTGTAGTATTCAATTGATGGGGGGTGAAGAGGAAGGTTATGTGGGCCGATATGGCTCCATATTATAGTCCAAGTGTCCTAGGGGCTGTGTCTGGAGGTGTACGGTGTGTCTTGTGTCGTGTAAGGTGTCTTGGTGGTGGTGGAGAAGATACTGCTTGTTAATTTCTGTCCCGTGGACACTGCGCAAAGGCGCTATAACATATACCTGGCAGTAGGTAACCTCTAACATATCTGTGCTAGGATAAACAATCATCAACAGAAAGTGAACTAAACAAAACATTAGCAACACCCTGGGGGGGGAACAAGGAATGTTAGCGTACAGGATAGGACCCCAGCACTGAGACTGACCCCGAGCGACCAGAAGGCTTGATATGAGTAAGATGTTTTGTGAAGAGTTTAAATATTCTTTTCCCTGAGTAGATCCTACCAGTGTGGGATCAGGCTATTTTTCTATAGTTGTGTGCGTACTGGTGCCCGGTGGTCACGCAGAATCAGTCTCATGCTCAATCTGAAAAATGCAAACAACCGGCAAAATACTCAAATTCAGGCTAGAACATTAACATATTGCTCATCACCCCAGCTGTATGTGTGGTAGGGTAAAGAAGAGTTTGTATCAAGTAGTATGTCTGGGCAGGTGTGAGCTGGTAGCTTGTCTCCCGAGGCTTTTGTAGTCCCTTCTTAAGGTCCCTTGAGATAGCCTATAGGCTGAGACTGAGGCACTTCTGTCTAAGAGGGTTAATTCAGTGAGTTGGGTGATTGGCGCATCTCAGTCAAGTTTTGTCGACCCAGGGTGGGGGTAATGGGATTGAGCCTTGTCATTAGTCTTTTAGGTAGGATGCGAGGCTCTAACAGGTTGCAACAAGGGGGGGTACTGGGGGCGAGACGAGGGGACTTGTCACTGGGTCTTCTAGTTTGTTCGTGATTGATGGGCTGATTATAACCGCTAGACAGGGTTCAACAATATCAGGTTCATCCTGTGGACTGCGGGCAGGCCCAGCAGTAGTTCCAGAATTTTAGAACCAGGTATGAGTATGATAGTTTGCTATGAGGAAACTCTATTATGAGAACCGTGCCTAAGCTACAAGTACTGGCTTGCATATTACCTGACCTTAAAATTCTTCCGGGAGTCGATTCAGTTCAATTGGGGGTAGTTAGTGCTGAGTTAATAGCTTGCAGGGAGGAGATGCGGGCCGGATGAGCGCCTTCGGGTGAGAGCATCCTTGTTCATCATTGTGTTGAGTTAGGAGGTCCCGTCCTGTAGTGCAGAAGATCACGTGAATGGGTGCTGCTTGCCTGGGTGATACGAGGCTTCAGTCCTTCCTAGCCTTCCTGTGTGCGGGGGAGGCAGGGATACTACCTCCCCCTGGGGAGCGATGATTCGCCAGCGGTGGAGAGGTGTAAGAGGAAGATCTGGGCCTTCTGGAGGGGGTGTGAGCATCTCGTTGGTGTACATCCATCGGTTCTTCCTGTCTACGAGGTTGGGGGTGGTGGAAGTCGCTGTCGTCCCAATTGGGGATAACCACTGTGGGTATATGTAGAGTCTCGCAGAAGGATCAGACGTCTTCTGGGTGTCTGAGATAGGCGGTTCTGCCAGCTGCTCCTGCTTGGAGAGAGAAGGGAAACTTCCATCGATATTGTATGTTTCCTTCCCGTAGCGCATCTAAGAGTGGCCGGAGGGCCCTTCGTTTCTGTAAGGTTATAGGAGACAAATCTTGGAATAGTTTTACCTCTGTTCCTCTATATAGGATGCGCCTTCTGAGTCTAGCGTGTCGTAGTATTTCTTCCTTGAGTCGGAATTTAACAAGGCAGCCGACCACATCTCTGGGGGGCCACTCCATGTATTTTAACTACGCCAGAGGAGTTTCAGTTTTGGTATCTAAATCACTTTTGTGTAACCCTAAAACTGTAGTCACAGATCCTTTTGGTAGATTTGTGATTGTGGTTCTTCTGATAGATAATACTCCTTCCACATTTGTTGCAGTATATATACCTCCTCCATTTACGGTTAATATGTGGGAAGCACTGATCGGCAAGGTACTTCATGTGGTGGAAGGACCACTTATTATTGCAGGGGACATGAATGCTGTGTCATCCAATGAACTAGACCACCAAAGGGCAAACTCTAGGGGAAGCGCTCCACTGGAGGCACCCTGACACCAGAGCATACTCTTGCTATTTTGCATCCTTTGACACCTTATCCAAACTGGACATGTGTTTTATGTCCCAGGATCTATTGCCAAGGGTTATTGATATACAATATTTGCCGACTTGGACCACTCCCCTTTGCTGCTTACACTGGCTACGGGGAAATCTAGGAGCTATGTATTGCGGAGATTAAGTCCCCTGTGGTTGAAGGAGTGCTTCGAGGGGGCCACATCTAATTCTATGGCTAATTACTGGCTGGAAAAAAGGGAAGAGGTACTGCTGGGGGTCACCTGGAATGCATTTAAAGCTACCATGAGGGGGGTCTATATCGGACATGGTCAAACAATTAAGATCTGATAGGGAATGGAAGGTCAGTGACTCTGAGCAAAAAGCCACGGAAGCAGAGGTGGAATATCTAAAAAACCCTTTCTCGCAGACTCATAGAAATTGGAGGATAGTGTCTTGGTGGAAAAAAACAAAAAATGATACTTTATCAAATACAACGTATCTTTGAGTTTGGGGATAAAAACAGCAAATTGTTAGCATGCCTTGCCCACTCACACTATGCTCCAATATCTATTCCTCGTAGATATAATAAACAACAAATGCTATGTACGGCTCAGGATGCTATTGTTAATTCTTTTGTCAAATTGTACGCAGAATTATATACCTCTAGGGTAGTTTATGGAGAAGAGGAGTTTTGTAACTTTTTGGCCCCTATACCTCTTCTGGAGCTTTCCAGAGAGGCGGCGGAGGAGTTAGATCGGCCACTCACAACAGATGAAATCATGGCTGCAGTGCATTCTCTTACCCCAAATAAAACACCTGGGCTGGATGGCTATCCGATGGAATGGTACACTACTTATAGTGAGACTCTTGCCGCTAAACTGCTTAAATGTATAGGGAGGCCTTTGATAAGGGGATACTCCCTGAGTCCTTAAGAGAGGCGCTTATTGTACTGATTCCTAAGCTGCGCAAGGACCATGACCTATGCGAATCGTACAGACCCATATCCCTGATTAATGTTGACGCACAAATCTTAGCTAAACTATTGGCCAAAGACTAAATAAATTAATCACCTCAGTCATTAACCCTGATCAGACTGGGTTTATCCCCATGAGATCATCAGCAATAAATCTACGTTATCTCTTTACCATTCTTCAATCAGCGGGACCCACCTTGGATATTCTGGTGGTGGTGTCATTTGACACCCTTAAGGCATTTGATTATATAGAATGGCCTTACTTAGTGGCAGTCCTTGGGCGGCTGGGATTTGGTCCCAAATTTATAGCATGGGTGAAGCTCCTATATGCCAAGCCAATGGCTCGCTTTAGAGTGAATAATACTATCACAGAGCCATTTGAAATAACTAGGGGAACTTGGCAGGGGTGCCATCTGTCGCCCCTGCTTGTCGTCCTTGTGATTGAACCATTGACACGCCTATTGAGAGCAGATTAGGAAGTCAGGGGATGTATGGTAAAAGCCCTGGAGGAAAAAACATCACTGTATGAGGATGACATGTTCCTGTATCTTGCAGATGCATCGTTATCCGCAGCTCTGGATAAGATATCGAATTTTGTTAACTTCTCTGGATTTAAAGTTAATTGAAACAAATCTGTGATATTCCCAATAGACCCTAATAATGTACTAAGACTGCGTTCAGATATTCCTCTACAAGCTTCCGATATCTGGGGGTTGAGATCCAGCTGCCATTAAGTACATATCTGAATAACATTTTTTTTTCCCCTGGTGAATCAACTGAAGGAAAAATTACAAGCATGGTCCAAACTGCTGCTGAATCTTCTCGGTCTAATGCTTATTAACAGTCAGCAGCTACAAAAAGTGTAGCTGCTGGGTTTTAATAAACAGACACTCACCTGTCTCATGGTCCAGCGATGGGGCCGCACAGAGCCTCGCTCCTCTCCCCCTCCCCTCCGCAGCATCGGCATTGCTACTGTGGGCACTCGGCTGTGGCTTCACGGCCGGGCGCAC
This sequence comes from Glandirana rugosa, assembly GCA_018402905.1. Classification (NCBI taxonomy): domain Eukaryota; kingdom Metazoa; phylum Chordata; class Amphibia; order Anura; family Ranidae; genus Glandirana; species Glandirana rugosa. The sequence goes on along the minus strand of BLSH010534152.1, from coordinate 23,177 downwards.
ACTGCGCATGCGTAGCAGTGCTGCGCTTTGTGATTGGGCCCGAAGTCTTCTAGGACTTGTCCTGTGTCCCAGAAGACTTAGGGAGGGAGGGGGACGGAGACCTTCCACTTCCGATCGCCTAAGGCGACCGGATCGGAAGTAACCGAAAAAATCGGGTATCCCCACCCCCCTCCTCCCCAAAAGCTCAGTTTCAGCATCCGGAGCTAGGGAGGAAGACTTAAAGCGGAAGTTCCACTTTTGGGTGGAACTCCAGTTTAATGTCTTTAAAATGATTTATCTCCCCAGATTTTTATACCTCTTCTGGAACGCCCCAATATATATACCTAAAAGGTTATTTTCTGACATTCATTCCATATTAGCCTCATTCATATGGGGCCCCAAACCAGCCAGGATTTCATTAGATACGTTATTCCTGCCTGTTCAGGCAGGAGGGTTGGTGCTACTCAACCTCCAGTGTTATTATTGGGCGGCTCAATTGACATGTGTACATTGGTGTTTTTTTCAGAAGTTGAATGTGGCCTCGGTGGCCACTCAGGCAGCTTAGGTCCACTTGTATGAAGCTCTTATTAAAGTGCTATATAGGGATGGACCATACCGTGTACAGGGAGCAGGGATTTTAAAATTGTCCTACAAAATATTCCATATGTGTAACACCAGGATGGGAGGATCTAGTTTGACTAAATCACCTAATGCCTCCTTATGGCACAACCCTCACCTTGATGAACTGAATAAGATTCTGGATGGAGCATGCTGGGCTCAGTACGGAATTGCTTATGCCCACCAACTATTTAAAGACCGGTCCTTTAGATCATTTAAAGACCTGCAAATAGAATATAAGATACCGCAAACCTTTTTCTTTCGCTATCTGCAGCTACGCATGCAGTGGCGGCGCAGTGTGGAACAAGAGAGGTGGCACTCTCCCCATCTGCTTTGGAAAAAATGTTGTTTGAGGAAGAACATTTAAAACTGATATCCAAATATTATTTTGCTTTGCTAACATCCTCATCCCCAAGGATGGAGCGGGTGGCAGCACAATGGAGGTGGTGGGCTCATTGTTACCATCTGTTATTTAAGCAAGAGACAAAATAGTACAATTGAATTACCTACACCCCCGTACGCCTATTTAAAATGGGGAGAGCGGTCTCCCCGGAGTGCACCAGATGCAATACTTCAGAGGGCAACTTTTTTCATATGATCTGGCAGTGCCCCATGATGGAAAGGTTTTGGAAAGCTATTTTGCAGTTTTTGGATGATAGGCTGGCCCTTCCTAACATCCACTCTCCAGCCAGATGCTAATTGGGCGATCTGGAAGAGGAGGAGGTTATTAACTCACAGAAAACCCTATTAAAAACCTTTTTTTGCTACGCTAAAGAAGCGATAGCCCTCAGATGGAAGGATACAACTCCCCAGCTCTTCAGACCTGCATAGATTTAGTGAATAGAGCATTGCCTGTGTACAAGCTTACATATATAGCTAGAGGATGCCTGAAGAAGTTCAAAAAGATATGGGATGGTTGGCTGAAATCAGTATCGGGTAGCACTGAAGTGTAAATATAGAGAGGTAAGGGGAGGATGTTGATGTGCAGGATCAAAAAAGGGCAGCACTAGGGTGCATGGAAAAAGACGACAGCAACTCTATAACGGAATAAAAGCATGGAGAGACACAAGTTCTATATATGGTTTTAGGTTATGTTTATTTGGTTTAATGTCCATAACAAAAGTCATAATGTACAACTTATGTTCATATGTATTCAAGACTTATATTGCTGTAAATGCCATTCTATGTACAAGTGTATAACAACAATGGTATTTGTACAATTCCTTTGACTGTATATTGATGGATAATAATAAAAAAGAAGAAGAAAAAATGTACCCTTTAAAAACAAAACAAAAAAAAAAAGAAAAGGGCACCCAGTCCTTGAAGGTCCTCAAGTGACAGGAACCCACCGTGATGGGTGAAGATTGGGCTTTTAGTTTCTAAGGCTGCCCTGCGCCTGAACGAGTAAGTAAAAAACCCCTTATTTACTTATTGTGGGGTGCCCAAGTGATTGTAACAATCAATCAGTCAAGCTAGCTAGAGGCTGGATACCTGTGTGCGGTGACCACAGGGGGGAGTTTTGGCCTAGCTGTGGGTGTTTTAAAAGAGTACCTTTTTTCTTGTTGTCTGGCTGTTTTTTTCTCTCAATGGTTTTCCGCACATGAGGGTGCGCCATGGAGCACGTGTCATCGCCAAAGTGCTCAGGAGTTCACTGCTGTTTGGCCATGGCGCACATGGCTTCGCCACAGACGTTGTGCACACACGGAGCCGCCCATGTGCCATAGCCTAATCAGCGCGCAAAGATTTGCATCACTGGGACTGCGCACATGCGCATGCGCGGAACGTCCCAGAGCACAGCCAGCTTATTTAAGCTGTGTATGTCAAACAAGCGGTGCTTCCAGAGGACAGCTGTGGGACACAGAGCAGGCTCTGAACCAGGCATTTTCAGCGGTTGATTTCTCCTTACCTGGGTTACGTGAGTCACCAGGTGTTGTTTGGCAAGTTAAGGTGCTTAGCAGTATTGTTGCATAGTGGCTTGGTGAGCCCTACTAAAGGTTCTACCTTCTGAGGTATGTAGATACTAAACCCAGGTACTCCCTTTTTGTGGTTTGCAATGTCTTCAAAAAAGAGGAGTGGGATTAACACTATAGGGAAGTGCCCATCTATGTCATCAGTAGCACCTAAGGAGCCTAGTCAAAACCCTAGTGTTGTATCCCCTGAAAGACCAGAGGCTTCCTGGCAATCTGAGCCGCTGCGCCTGTCTGGTATTGTGCTTACAATCAATGCTGCTGCTTCACCCTTTATCACCAGGAATGAACTGTCCTCAGCCCTAGCCGGGTTAGAGCACAGGATTTCTGGCATGATTGCTTCCATCCCACAGGGTGGCAAGAAGCATGACAGATGCCCCTCCCCTGAGCCCAGGGCCGAAACTAAGGGGGGGGGGGGCAGGGGGAGCAGCTGTCCCGGGCGCTGTATTAAGAGGGGCACCAGGATAGAGGGGAGTCAACTGTACCTTCACTATCAGCAATACTAACCACATCTGTGTCCATTGTGATTGTGTTGCGTCGGTAAGATCGCTGCTGTGCCTCTGAACTTGGGGCGCTCGGTGGCACTAGGACCAGCGATAGTACCACCCACTGACCTGCTGACACCATCTACTGACCTGATGACACAATTCACGGACCTGGTGACACCACCCACTGACCTGGTGACAACACCCACTGACCTGCTGATACCACCCACTGACCTGCTGACATCACCTACTGACCTGCTCACACCACCTACTGACCTGCTCACACCACCTACTGACCTGCTGACAACATCCACTGACCAGCTGACACTGCCCACTGACCTGCTGACACCACCCACTAGGGTTGCCACATCATCCCTTTAATCCAGGACACATATGAATTACACAGGTTGTTCTGTGGCTGATTAAGATGGTAATTAAACTCACTTGGTGCCTTATCTGCATTAAATTAGCCTCAGAACCTGTGTAATTCATATGTGTCCTGGATTAAAGGGATGATGTGGCAACCCTACCACCCACTGACCTGCTGACACAGTCCATTGACCTGCTGACACCGCCCACTGACTTGCTGACACCGTCCACTGACTTGCTGACACCACCTACTGACCTGCTGACACCATCCACTGACCTGCTGACACCATTCATTGACCTGCTGACACTGTCCACTGACCTGCTGACACTGTCCACTGACCTCATCCACTGACCTGCTGACACAGTCCATTGACCTGCTGACACCGCCCACTGACTTGCTGACACCGTCCACTGACTTGCTGACACCACCTACTGACAGTGTTGCCAACCGTCCAGTAAAAACTAGCCTTTTTTCCCCCTGTCCGTAGTGCCAATAATTCTGCCCGAAGCGCCAGTAAAATTGCAGTGACTGGGTCGGCTGGGAACTGCGCATGCACAGTTCCCAGAGCGGCCCGATCCAATCCTGTATTCGGCTGGCGGAGGCGGGCAGGGCCGGCCGGACTCAGGGGGGGGGGGGCGAATCTGAGGCAGAGGATAGGTTGACCGTCGGTGCTGTGCTACTGCTGGCAAGGTGAGTGATGTCATGACACATCCACTGCCCGCCAGACTTTAAAAAACAATCACCAGGAGGCAGGAGCTGAGCAGGTGGAATGGAGGACTGGTCTGTCTGTCCTGAGCGGAGTGCGGACGATCTTCCAAATGCCACAGCGTGACAGCCCAGCCCAGGCATCCACAGCAGGAAAGGACCAGCCCAGACCAGGCAGAAAAACAAGGCAAGCCTGCATTCTCAGGGATGGTGGCGGGGGGGGGGGGGTGGTGTAATGGGCAGGAAGGATGGTG